>OZ024910.1:63528616-63646116 GCA_964017125.1 Flabesymbios commensalis | reverse complement strand
TGGAGTTGCGACGCATGGTCAGCAAATAAACCAACATTGGTTGAACATCTTCCAGTAAGTGAACATTTCAAGCCTGAATTTACCATTGTCATCTTCATCCACTACAAGCCGCGAATTGCTGTCGCAATTCTCGACTTGTAGTGGATGAAGATGATTTAAAGTGGTTGAAAAATTAAAGAAAATTGCCATGTATTGGTAAGCCAGTTTCGTGGAAATTTCATTCTAAAGCCCTTAGTTGTAGGGAAATTAGGTCTGTTTTGAGGTAGGTAATAGGATGCTTTATTTCATCGTGAGGGTTTAAAGGGTTAATACACATTTAAATATCCATTGGCCACCCTCTAAACTGCTCCCAAGTGAGACCTGATGGTTCCTGCAAAGGACTGAGCTAATTAATTTAAATTTTCAGTCATTTGAAGTTGTGTCTGAAAATTTTGTGATTTGCGAAATTAAAGTCCCAACATATAAGTGTTTTTAAAATTTAAAGCATATTTTATTTTTAACAACTGATTATACAGGAGCTAATAAAACACAGAATGTCTACTGTAGTAGACATCAGTGTTCTAAGGGCTAACGACGGTCTCCTTGTCACCTTTGTTTTTCCATGTTATGATTGTGAATGTTTTAACAAAATAAATCAATCCCAAATCCTACGTAGTTGTCTGTGTGTGTGGGCGCGGGGAGGGGGAGTTAATAAAATCCCCCAGGTATTAAAACGACACAATCAGGCCAAAAATCATCATTTGTTCTTGACTCCTTAATATGTCCATAATATGTCAACATGACCATGGAGTAGAATTGCGTAAATTTTGGGTTGCTGTGGCAACGTAACATGTGCACCGAAAAGCCCGCTTATCAGTTTTTCCTGCATTTCTTCTTTTGGACATGCATCTCTAAAATTAAACCTCGTCTTTATTTTTTTTTTAACTGATGAATGCGCAACTCAAAATGTAAAAAAACGTACGCAATTCTAGTCTATAGACATGTTGTCATAATAAGGTCCTCTTGGGAGCCAAAATAAAAATGGTGATTTTCGCCTGATTGTGTCGCTTTAAGATAAATCAAAACCTTAATGCAAAAGCGCAGGCATACGATTTTGCAGTTTCACCATGTAAATTTTTTACCATTTTGATGATTTTATGTGACCGTTCAGCAATTACGCGACGCCTAACGTAGTCTGCACTACGTTAAAAACGTTACGAGGGGAGGGGGAGTCAAAAATTGTTCAAAAAAGCGTCACGTAATCCCGGGAGGGGGGGGGGGTACACGCCTTAGAAATGGGTAGGGGTGTGCCTCCGGCATTGTCAAAACCGGACCCTGTCGCAATTTACCTCATGGCTAAAAAGACATCCTGTCTCAATTTTGAAATAAACACTGAATTTAATTGATTGGTTTATGGTGTAATTACTACCAATTTACTTCGTGTTTTATTGGTATTTTCAAGCTCTTTAATATTTTGTTCTGATAAGTTGAGGCTATCTGCTGTAAGACTAAAAAATAGTGATGGAATTCGGCTGAAAATAGCCTGAGAAATCAGCAAAACACATGCCAAAGCCGGTGCTAAAGCTGGAAGCTCAAAAAGGCACCCTGTGCCAATTCTGGAAGCTCAAAAAAGACGCCCTGTGCCAAAGCTGGAAGCTCAAAAAGGCACCCTGTCCCCCCGGTAACTTAATTGTTTTACCGCCCCTTGATCATGCTAGTATGTCATGTATCGATTATCTTCGTACTTATCGCGATAACTTGTTTGTTAAGCTCTAATAACTGGCACCCGCTCCCTCGTTACCTCTCTGTCTTGAAATAATTTCACTTGACCGATATCTTTGACCTGACCTATTTTTTCCTTTAGTCGTCAGAATCTGACGTCTTAAGACCTCAGATTCTGACCTCTAAAGTCGATCCCCGCACTGTAAGAGTAAACATATTCATAATGGCCGTAGACCTATAACATAGGTATTCAAATGAATCAGAAAGAGCTAACTAAGACATTTATGATGATTTCAAATTTCAAAAACCCTTTGGTTGCAAGGTTTTTTAGAAATTAATTCAGCGCTTTAAGGGTTAATGAAAGTGTCAGTCGTCCAGCAAACTGGATATTTCGATTCATATGCTGGTTTAATGTTGGGCCACCGTCTACAACGCTGGCCCAACATTAAACCAACATTGGGACAGTGTATTTTGTTTGGTGTCATTATTGTTATCACACTTCATTGATACATTGACATATAATATATGAAGTATATATAGATGTATGTGAAGTATCTATACATGTACGTGTGTCAATATTGCTGATTCTAAAAAATACATCCTGAATAATGTGTTTTGTTACATAATTACAATATTGAGAATGAGCAAGTGATGATAAAAGTATGCCGCTAATTCTCAAATAATTCAGATTTTAAGCAAAATTGAATTACAAGTGACATGATTAAATAAATAAAGAACTAAAGAATAGTGATTTGATGATTAAGCCTGCGCTAGTTATTGGAATGTCCTAGCGTCATCGACCAGGCATGGACTTCGACAATTGGGTCCTCAAAAGCGTCCAACAGCAACAAAACAAACAGACCCCCCCCCTCTTTTCCAATTCTGTTTAATGGTGGTGTATTCCGGGATGTCTACTTCAGAAGTCCAGAATAGAATATAGTCCAGATTGTAGAGTAGATAGAGAATGTTCACTACCCCCTCCCTGTCAACCTGAATTGTCAGCTCCTAATTTTCGTCATTTGAAGCTGGATTTGCTAACGCAATTTCCAGCTTCAAATGACGAAAAAAAATTATGTTTTTGAAAAAAAAATGTCCAAATTTTTTTTATTCAGTGAGCATCTACCACAAAACATTTTGCCAATTTTAAGCATTGAATTGTTTGATAGTATTTTTCGTCATTTGAAGCTGGAATTGCTAACGCAATTGCCACAAATGACGAAACTATTTACGATGATGAAATATGAACATCTCGCAAATTGCATTATTTATTCAGCTGACAATCTATCATTTTATCAATTTTATTGGCATTTAATTTGTCTAGAAACTTTCTTGAAAACGTATTATGAGTAATTTTCACCCACTTGAAGTTGTAGGTCGCGGTAGCGAGACACAACTTCAAGTGGGTGAAAAGTACTCACGGTCACAGCAGGACAAGGGCTGTGAGTCTAGCAACTAAAATCACGCCATGTAAAAACATAATATTTTAATTTTATACTTACCACATGCGTAAGTGTATGCTGCATTAATATATTTTTTAGAACAAAACGACATCTATGAACAATTTTATTTATTTATTTAGTGGTAAAAGAGATTAAATTAATCAGAAATGTCACAATTTTTGTAATTAACACATGAGCTGCTAAATTGTTTGCTAATAGTTTTTCGTCGTTTAAGCTGGAATTGCGTACGGCAATTTTATCGTCAAATGACAAAAAAATCCTTTTGCGAAAAAATATTTCTCCCAAATAAAATATTTCGTCTAGCTGAGCATCTACAGAAAACCATTTCACCAATTTCAATGATATTATCTTTTCCTTGAAACCCGCTTTAACCCGTATACATCGTAGACCTGGCAGAGCCGTATACGTTATGTGACAATGTCATTTTTCACCAATCAAGACCAAAGCTAGGACCATGTTGAATTAATCCGAGATTAATTTCAAGGACAGATCAGATGTTTGTCATCATGATTGTGCATATACATAGCTCCAAGCTGTTCAAATGCATATGTGTGTAGTGCTGTTTGTGGGAATGTGTACTGTATATAGATCATTTGAAACGACTTTGGCCCAACATTGAAGCAGGATTGTGTCAATCTCTCCTTGTTGCTGAGTGGGTCATCAAATCCATCCAACAGAAATCAGTACTGCACCCCTCCCCCCTCCCCATTCCTGATACCGTGCAATGGGGTGTATTCCGGGAAAGCTATGCGATATGCTAACGGTGTTTAATATTGGAAAATACAGCACTCGTCCAATGAATCAGGTAAGGGCCTGATTTATTGGACATTGTGCCGTATTTCACGTAGAGCGGAAAAAATGAACAACGTTTGCATTTTCTCATATGATCAAATGACATAGTTACCGTAGAGTGCAGTTAAAACTGCAGCAAGAACTGCAATATTATGTATGGGATAAAGCCCGAGGAGCTCTTCATTCTTAATTAGCTGTGAAAAAGGTCGAGCTCGAATGCCGAGGCCTTTTTCACAGCTAAGAATGGAGAACCCCCAGGGTTTTAAACACTGAAAACACATCCGACCATAATGATGAGCCCTCATAATCAACAGCTCGTTCACACCTGACTGATTATAGCACCATAGGCCTACTATAATAATTGGTCGGTACTTGGTCACCAATAACTCTCCTTTCCCGGATTGAATGTAGTGGCCGTCAAAGTAAATAATATAGTGGTGTGTTTTAAATGCATACGGCATCGTTGAGAAGGCGAGATGAGCTCATCTCAGCACTAGCTTTAATCACCACATCAAGCCCGAGCGCATATATTTTAATAAATTTAAATTAACACCCGCTGAAGTTGTGTCTCAATAAAGCGGCACACAACTTCCGGTGGGAAAATCCCTTATATGTGTATAATTTGAATATGCCGCTCTACCAAATTCAATTCTCCTTTATTACGCTTTTTCACCACAGTATGTAAGTCAATCGCTAAAATATACTAACAGGAAAGCTGTTATAAAAGTTTTGTGTTTCTCCCCATGCCTATTACTCCGTTATTGACCATTCACAACACTACGTTGACATCCAGCCGCTAGTTTCCCGTTTTCATATCAAATGCTTTTTTATTGTTGGTCCACCGTCTACGACGCTGGCCCAACATTAAATAAGCATTGGCTCAACTTATGGTGCTCCTCTTCTTCTTTGATATCCTTATTTTCATTAACATCAGCGTGTCATCAGTTGCTGTTTTGAAATGTTGCACTTCTATATTTTAAAATTGGGCAATTTTTATTTCACTGTGGGTGAGAATTGCCGTAGCAACTCCCACCCACAGAGAAATCAAAATTAAAATCTCAATAAGGAGTGTCACTTAGAATTATGCAGTAGCGCAGGTTTTTAAATTAACGACGGATTTTCATGAAATGACACAAACCCTTTATCAAAACAATCATAACTGCCCTGAAAATTTCGTGAAATTATCTGCAATATATATTTTAAAAGTTTCACCATTGTCATGTAATAAATCCTGCGATCTTTAAACCTATTAAACCAACATTGCTCGAAACCCAGAATTATATCACAGTTTTCTAGCCTTTGAAGTACTTAAAATGAATTTTCTAGCCTTTGAAGAACTTAAAATGAATTTGTGATTTTTTTTACAGTTGTTATGATTATACCAGAAAATAACCTTTGCAAACTTTCAGGAAAATCAGTTGATAATTGACTGAGAAATCACCGAAAACCATGCGCTAAAAAATAGTTAAATAATTGTGGCCCAGGTGCTAATGATATCTTTCTTATCCAAGGTGTCATTTTTTGTTTGCTAATGTTGACATTCGTTTGTTTGTTTCTCCTGTAGGGTGTTCATAGCGGCTGTTGTGCTCTTCATCTTCTTTTATATCCTTATTTTCGTTGCCATGGATACACCAGAGAACCTGGTGGGTCTGTCTGGCTATGCAGTCTACATCATCTTGTTCGTCATCTTCTCATTCAGCCCAGGAATGGTAAGTGGAGAAGCTATGGCTGTTTTGTTCATTTGTTGACCATGCATGTCAATGGAATATCAGACTAAAGCGAGGCTTGACCGGTCAGCCACTATCTAAAGGAATTAATCAGGAATTCAATCAATAATTAATTGAAGTATATAATCCGATAATTATTGAGTTATAAATATACATAACATAATTATTATAATGTTATGAATAAAAAAAAATGTAATGTTTTAAATATACATAGAATATAGTGCGATACATATATACGACAGGGCAATAACGCATTTGTCAAATTTGTTCAATATACAGCCTAGGTCCACATACATATTAGCAATATGCTATATTTCAATTATGCACCATGCCATAGCCTACAGTAATTTACTCTTACAACGCTAACATATTTCTGTAAAAACCTTGAAAATCAAACGTTTTTTCAATTTAAAATTATCATAAATGTCTTAGTTAGCACTTTCCAATTCATTTGACCTATGGTATGGGTCTACGTCCATTGTACATAGTTGAATTCTTCCGGTTTAGGGACCGTTTTTATACGTCAGATTCTGACGTCTACAGACAGACGACAATACAACATTACAATTGTAATATAATTATGGAAATAATAGATGTATTTGCTTTTTAAAAAGCATACATAATAGCTACACGTAGAATGGGCGGGGGCCCTAGGATAGTGGTTAGCACCGCTGCCTTTCACGCTAGAGTTCGTGGTTAGTTTCCCGGTCTCGGCGGTTTGAAAGAAACACAAATGTTTCTTCCCCATCCACTCGTAAAATTCAGTATTGTGGGGAGCCTCCGTGACCGAGAGGTAGTGTGCTCGGCCTTAGAGCTCTAGGGTTTGAGTTTCGAATCCTGTGTTTGGAGGGCAGTGTCATCTCATTCCTCTCACCATCCTCAGGAGGTTCTCCTGGCCCAGTTTAGCCTGTATGTATACAAAAGTGGCCTTTCATCACACATACAATAAATCTATCTTGTTCCAATTATTGCCAAAAACACGAAGCCTAACACACTGTTTTATTGTTGGGTCAGCGTCGTTGAAGCTCGCATTTGCCAGGTATACTTCCCAGAAACTCGTTGACACAATGTATGTCGTTTTATTGTTGAGCCACTCTCTGTGACACTGGGCCAACACTAACCCGGCATTGGGCAGAGGTCTCGTGCCTACTAAGATAACGTCAGAAAATGGGCTCCCGAACTCCGTGAACACCCCAGCCATCTTTAACATTAAAGAGCTACTTTCGTATAAACCATGGAGATCAAAGGGTTTTTCCAATTTAAAATCCTCATAAATGTATTAATTAGCTCTTTCCGCTTCATTTGAATATCTATGTTATGGGTCTACTGTTACAGTCCGGGGATCGACTTTAGACGTCACAATCTGACGTCAACAGACGTCGTGTTGACGCCAGATTCTGACGTCTAAAGTAGATTCCCGTGCTGTAGGGGTAAATCATTTTTACTACGACGTTGGTCCCACATTACGTCAACATTGGCTTAACGTCTGATATTAGCTGGACACTTAGGTTCAATCAACACAATCACATCAATTACCCTTGAACCCTTACGTACGCTGAAATAGTTTTTATAAACCATGGAGACCAGATAAGAGGGTTTGAGATCATCACAAATGTCTTAGTTAGCTCTTTCCGTATCATTTGAATACCTATGTTATGGGTCTTTTATACTCATTTTACGGTAAAACTTAGATTTTTTTCAACCAAATTGAAGTTATGTCTCGCTGTCGCGACCTACAACTTCAAGCGCATAAAATGTCTACGGTTTATACAAAAATATTTCAGCACTTAAAAGGTTAAAGTGCTCATCACTTGCTGTTGCCGTTCGCGGCCTGTCTATTTGTCCTTGAAACAACGCAATTTAATGGAGAAATCTGCAATAAATTTGCAAGATTGACATATGTTTTCGTTCAAACTGTCCACATATCGTCCCCTTGGATATTAAAGGGTGTATCTGCCACTTCACTATCTGCCACTTGTGAAGTGGCAGATACACCCTTTCATATCCGAGGGGACAACATGAGTAATTTTACCCGCTTGAAGTTGTGGGTCGCGACAGCTGGACACAACTTCAAGCTAAAAAAAAAATTTAAATGAGCGCTTTAAATAATGATGGGTGGAATGTTTATGGAGCTTGGGAGCCCATTATCTAGATTATCTAGAGTGTCAAGATATCTTCTCAAGCACATCTTAACTAGTTCATACAAGTGGAGTCTTATCAGCTAAACTAAGAGCCCTGTCACACTTGACAGCCAACTCGCATTTCACGACTCCTGTGCGTTCACCAACGTGCATTTTTTATGTGACAATCTTAAAATGTTATCATGTATTATATTTCATGGTTATTTAATTACTTTGTATTTTAATTAGTAATATTCTTTATGGGTTTTTTATCCTAACTTTCTCAGGTCGCCGCCCGAGTAAAATGTTATTTGTTTAAAAGGAAAATAATATGAAAACCTGTCCGAGGTCAACAAGTTTATTTGATACCACTAACTGTATCTTTTCCCTTAAAGAACATTTAGTCAAAACATCAGAATTCCATAATCAGAAATTCAAAATCAACATTTTAATTTGGATGTATCTCTAGCTATCAGACCAATGGTCCGATTTTCATAAAAGTTGTTGCAAAATGTTTTGAACATTAAAGTTAATGACAAAATGTAACCCTAAAACCGCTAAATTAACGAATTTAAATTTTCGCCCACCTGAAGTTGTGTCTCGCTACCGCGAACCACAACTTCAAGTTAGTGAAAATTACTCATATATTTGTGTAATTTGAAACCAATCATTTGCAAATCTTGATGTTTAAACACACATTTCTTTTCCAATAACATTAGCCAATAAAACAGATTAAAAACGACTGTAATCGTGCATAGCGGTGAAATGATAATGGCAAACTTTAAATGACAATATTTTCTGAAAACCTTTGAAAACGAATGGTGCATCAAGCATTTGTGAGGATACGTATGCCAGGTTTTTTTTATTGTGACACTTGATTATTTTGTTTGTTGAGACCTCCTATTGTATATATAGCTTCTTGTAACAATCAACATATAAAATAAAATATAGACAATATAATTTTGTCTGTCTTAAGATCACTTTAAAGTTTTGTCTTGCTACCGCGATTCACAACTTCAAGTTGATGAAAATTAATTGGGGACCAAGTATTTGCAAATCTTGATGTTTAAGCACACGTTTCTTTTTAATACCTGCGACTTAAACGGCTAATAAAACGGATTAAAAATGTGATCAAGCGTCAGTTTCTTATTGTGACACTTGCTGGCCAAGTGTAGACGTACCTGTTCCGTTATAAGAACTTAATGACGGGAGGGGATGAGATGAATTTACCACGTGGTTGATAGGTACATTGCGACACCCTTGAAGCACTGAAATATTTTTGCCTCAACCATGGATACTGAAGGGTTTTTCAATTCGAAGTCACCACAAATGTCTTAGTTAATCTGTTTCTGTAAAAATAAAACCTACGGTATAAAAAATTAAATAAGAAATATTAATGTTGTGTGTTTCAAGATCTGGTGGAGACCGGTGCTATGGGGTCTGGGGCTACAGTTCTTCTTCGCTTTGCTCGTCTTGAGGACATACTGGGGCTATGAGGCTTTTAAATGGCTCGGAGACCGGGTGCAGGAGTACATGGAATATTCAGATGCGGGGGCTGAGTTTGTGTTCGGAGAAGACTATGAAGATCATTACTTCGCTTTCAAGGTAAGTATTTTAATCTATATCCGAAGCTCCCACGTTGCATTTACCCAGAAGGCGCTGAAATATAATATATAAAGCTAGAGGTTTTTACCAATATGAAATTTCCATGAATGTCTTAGTTAGCTCTTTCTGTTTCATTTGAATACTTATGTTACGGGTCTACGGCCATTATAAACATTTTACTCTTTCAGTGCGAAGATCGATGGACATCAGAATCTGACGTCCATAGACGTTAAATTCTGACGTCAAAAGTCGGTCTCTGCACTGAAAGGGTGAGGTCGGCTGAGAGCTTCTAACACACAAATAACCCACGTGATATTTGTCAAGTAAAATTATTCGAATAAAGGATGGTAAAAACTATAATACGACTTGTCAAGCATTTTCGAATAACTCAGTAACAATAACATATATTTGAAGTAATGACATTTGTACTTGTACACATGTATATATATTATTCACATGTATGTTCAAAAAGGGATACTGATTTGCAGACGCAGAAAGCAACATAATCATTAATCATGTTAATTGTGTATTTCTGACGTATTTCAACCCAAGTCCTGCTGAGTCATTTGATAAACTGAACATCACTAACAATGTTATATCTTTCAGTAACATTTTATTTCGTTTGAAACATGTTTTACATAGCAGAGATAGGAAGAGTATCCCCCCCCCCTGGCCAGGGCAGGGGAAATAACCTTCCCATCTATACGCTTTATTTGGTTTATAGATAGAAAGGGTACTCCCCATGGCCCAGGGCAGGGGGAATACCCTTCCTATCTACACCGTGTAGTACACGGTGTATCTGGTTTGAAACAATCTTGAACCCGTATAGATAGGAAGGGCCAGGGGGAATACCTGGCTTTCCCACCCTGGTCTCTCAGCAGCCCGGGTCCCAGTTGACGAACCTGCTTTGGCCTCGATTATGACACATGATCATGCTAAGATTAATGCTCCTCTGAGCTCGGTTTGCTGAGAATATAGGCGCTATAGAAGTTTTATTGATTGATTGATTGATTGATTGAATACCCTTCCTATCTATACGGTTTATTTGGTTCGAATCAAGCTTGAAACTGTATAGATAGGAAGAGTATTCCCCCCTGGCACAGGGTAGTGAAAATACCTTGTCTATCTATAAGGTTTATTTATAGATAGGAAGGGTATTTTCCCTGGCCCAGGGCAGGGGAATACCCTTACTATCTATACGGTTTATTTAGTTCGAAACATGCTTGAAACCGTATAGATAGGAAGGGTATTCCCCCTGGCCCAGGGCAGAGGGAATACCCTTCCTATCTATATGGTTTATTTGGTTTGAAACAATATTGAACCCGTATAGATAGGAAGGGTTTTCCCCCTGGCGCAGGGCAGGGGGAATACCCTTACTATCTATACCGTTTATCTGGTTTGAAACAATCTTGAACCCGTATAGATAGGAAGGATATCCCCCCTGGCCCAGGGCAGGGGGAACTCCCTTACTTTTTATACGGTTTATCTGGTTTGAAACAATCTTGAACCCATATAATTATATAGGAAGGGTATTCCCTCTGGCTCAGGGCGGGGGAATACCCTTACTATTTATACGGTTTATCTGGTTTGAAACAATCTTGAACTCGTACAGATATGGAGGGTATTTCCCCTGGCGCAGGCAGGGGGAATACCCTTACTATCTATACGGTTTATCTGGTTTGAAACAATCTTGAACCCATATAATTATATAGGAAGGGTATTCCCTCTGGTATAATTATATAGGAAGGGTATTCCCTCTGGCTCAGGGCGGGGGAATACCCTTACTATCTATATGGTTTATCTGGTTTGAAACAATCTTGAACTCGTATAGAAAGGAAGGGTATTTCCCCTGGCGCAGCCAGGGGGAATACCCTTACTATCTATACGGTTTATCTGATTTGAAATAATCTTGAACTCGTATAGATAGGAAGGGTTTCCCCCCTGGCGCAGGGCAGGGGGAATACCCTTACTATCTATACGGTTTATCTGGTTTGAAATAATCTTGAACCCGTATAGATAGGAAGGGTATTCCCCCTGGCCCAGGGCAGGGGGAATATCCTTACTATCTATACGGTTTATCTGATTTGAAACAATTTTGAACCCATATAATTATATAGGAAGGATATTCCCTTTGGCTCAGGGCGGGGGAATACCCTTATTATCTATACGGTTTATCTGGTTTGAAACAATCTTGAACTCGTATAGATAGGAAGGGTATTTCCCCTGTCACAGGCAGGGGGAATACCCTTACTATCTATACAGTTTATCCGGTTTGAAACAATCTTGAACCCATATAATTATATAGGAAGGGTATTCCCTCTGGCTCAGGGCGGGAGAATACCCTTACTATCTATACGGTTTATCTGGTTTGAAATAATCTTGAACCCGTATAGATAGGAAGGGTTTTCCCCCTGGCGCAGGGCAGGGGGAATACCCTTACTATCTATACGGTTTATCTGGTTTGAAACAATCGGCGCAGGACAGGGGGAATACCCTTACGATCTATACGATTTATTTGGTTTGAATCATGCTTGACACCGTATAGATAGGAAGGTTGTTCCCCCTGTCGCAGGACAGGGGAATACCCTTACGATCTATACGATTTATTTGGTTTGAATCATGCTTGCCACCGCATAGATAGGAAGGGTATTCCCCCTGGCCCAGGGCAGGGGAAATACCCTTACTATCTATACGATTTGTTTGGTTTGAATCATGCCGTATAGATAGGAAGGGTATTCCCCCTGTCGCAGAACAGGGGGAATACCCTTACGATCTATACGATTTATTTGGTTTGACACCGTATAGATAGGAAGGGTGTTCCCCCTGGCCCAGGGCAGTAGGGATACCCTACCTATCTATACGGTATATCTTTTTTAAATGGTATTTGGTGTAAAACAGGCTTAAAACCATGCAACGGTCCAATATTATATTTATTGGTCCAATATTGAACAAACAATGGCCAAAGCCTCGTGCTGATGTATTGTAATCTGTTGTAGGTAATGCCCGTGGTGATTTTCTTCAGCTGTACCATCTCCATATTGTACCACTGGGGTACCATGCAGGCCATCATAGATAAGATAGCGTGGCTGATGCAGTACACGATGGGAACAACAGCGGCAGAGAGTACCAACGCCGCGGGAAACATCTTCATTGGTCAGGTCAGTCCCGTAACTCGTTCCTTCTGGGTCACAATTAGTCACGCTACAAAATTAATAATACCGGGTAGTATTAATATTCTCTACAGCTGCGCTGTGTGATATGAAAATATAACTTTTTAACCCTTATCCTACTAATAGTCCAGTCATTTTAGGGCTTGGGGTAGAAATTTGGGTGTCAGGGCTGAAAATTAGCATGAGTTTATATCTTTATATTGCTCTCATAAAAGTCCCCATGCATCCTGTGTCAGGTTTTCGCGCAAATAGCAAAAATCCAAGATGGCCGCCGGCGGCCATTTTGAAAAAAAACGATTGTTTCTACTAATAGTCCAAAAAACAAGTGTAATATATCATTTTCGACAAATTTCGGGGTGTGGAACCCATTTCTGACCTTGAAATACACATTTTAGGCTTCAGTGATCTTCAAAAACCACATGAAGGTAAAAAATTACCAACAATGGTCATAGTGAGCAACAAACTTATTTAAAAATTACATGTTATATATAATTTTTGACTGGGCTAATGGTGCAAAATCCATTATGCGTATCGTTGACCTTCAAAACATTATCCTATGCCCTTCAAGCACCACATGAAGGTCTTTCAAAACATTATTTGATGACCTTCAACCACCACATTAAGGTCACAAGTAACCAACGACTACGAATTTACCAGTGATCCGATAATTAAATGTAATATGTCATTTTCAATTAATATGACAACGAGGAATACATTTTTTTGCATAAAAATACGATTGGAGGCTTCTGTGTATTTTAAAATAATATGACTCAACAAAACTTAAACATTCCGTCTCATAATAATGCATTTTAACCATCAAACCAACGTATATATCAAAATGTGATATATAAACCTAATGCATAAAGAGTAATGTAAAATAAATGAAAAGCAAATTGCACTAAATTGTACTTGTAATTGTACTTGTAAATGCTAATTGTACTATGATCAAGATCATCATATTACTGCTCAGTGGGAAATATATCAAAAACAAATTTATTAGCCGGGAACTATTTTATTATTGTACTAAATTATGTACACACTTTCAATTTTAAATAGTTCATAACTTACATCACTTGTTGTTCTCATGTATGCTAAATCATGTATTATTCGATATCTTCAGCTTCATGCACAAATGTAGGATCGACGTTAGTACACGTCATCTCAACACAATGACCACAACTGGGGGTACACCGATGTCCGGACTTTCTACAAGTGCATGCTGACTTTTCCTTACATCAACCTTTACAATCGCAAAAAATTATCTTCATTAGACGTTGTGGCGAAGCAGGCCTATCTGAACCGACCGGCTGTAAATTTCCAGCATTTTCTTCCAATCCCCATTTTAGTGGTTCTGGCGTGTTTCCATACCACATTTGAACTTGCAGGTAAGTCCTAAGAGAATGCATTTTTGCAAATCCAGTGGTAGGCGGCAGAGCAGCAAGATTGGTAGTTGTTTCTATTTTGTCTCGGGCAATGATCTGTTTCAGTCTGAAATATCTAGCGATGTCAAGTGACTTGAAAGATTTCAAACCATACAAATCTTTAAATACTTCTTCTCCCGCTTTTACTATATCGCCTTCTATAGAATTTTGGTTTTTAAAAACCTTAAGGTATTCTCTTAATTTCTCATTGTTTTTAGCAGATACGAGGAGTTTCTTCTTACCTTTCCTAAATGGCGCACTAGTAGTGTCACATCCTGTAAAGGCGTGTACTGCCATCAGAACATCTGAACATGGGCCAAGGCTTTTCCTGACCAAATGTAATGGGTAAATTTTATCAGGTTTTCCGGACTGAGGATGAATCATAAAAATATTTTTATGGTCACCAAGTCTCTCCAAGAGGATTACGATAACATCGGTATCTCGAGACAAAACAGAGACGTATTCTTTTTCATCTCTGCTTGCCTCATTAAGGGCTGTACCTGCAATCTCCACATCAGCATATATAATTATATACGATAGATCGATAAGTGGCAGGTGTTTGCCAAACAACAGCATGAAGAAGGTCGCCTCCGTCGATCACTGTTATTGAACTTTAATGACCCTCTTTAATATGCTCATCCAGGTTAAGTGACTGAGTAAGGGCAGATTTTACTGTCTTTCTCATTGAGAACCTATCAAATAGAGAGGGTGCATAGTTCACATACTCATATTTCATGAAATGTTCTAAATCTGCACTAGTCTGGATGGTGGCCATGCACCTCAATAGCATCTGTTGCTGGTCTACCACAACTCGCTCCCCTCTCACCAAAACACTTGACGTCAATGAAGCCAATGTAGTAACCTTGTCGTTGCGCTTCATTTTTATTTCTCCAAAATTGTGTCCAACCATTTTGTTTTGCAAAGACAACCCAATTGCATGTGATTGGTCACAGTTGATCGTATTATCTGCCGAAACACCTGAAAACACTGAGCAAAGTTTGTTATCCTTATTGATATGTATTTAAATCGGCTGCATTTCGTACTTGACCGGCTGGTCTGAGTTCTTTATGGTCACGATACAGCATGTGTTGCTCTGATGTAACGTTTATAACACCTGATAACTCCTCAATTGCTTCCATGATGGGGATACATGCAGGTAGAGCGCATGTGAAGTAGGTAAGTGTGCTGTCCGTAATACCTCTCCCTTTCGTAATGCCATGTTGACCCTTCATTTTTTTCATTAGTACTTGTTTAATGATCATGTCGGTCCACGTTCCAGACCAGAATCTATCCGAGCGACGCACTGTGAAGTAACCCTGCTTGGTATACTTTTCAAAATAATTTTCCGGAAGGATACTCTTCAGGCGTTCCATCTCTTGTAGGTACAGCTGAGCTGACTTGGCATAGGCTATGTGACTAGCTGCATGGAAAGTAGGTAGCATTTTTGTTACTGTTGCAATGTGTAGCGGCCAATCACCAGTTCTTTCCGCCCTGATAAAGTTAAGAAGAAGCATAACCGTTCGCGTTTTTTTATCCACAGCTTAGCTGTGCGGCCTAATGCCTCAGCATCTGCAATTTTCTTTTCAACCAGGTTTACCAACTGTACAAATTCTGTTGATTCTAAAGCTTCTTGTAATGAAATAACTTCATTCAAGAGGTCATCCCATTTACGTTGAATGGCCACTTTATCCAGGTCGTTAATCTCAAATGGAGAACATGTCATGATACAATTCATAATGGACTGAGCCGTGAGAATATTTGCACGTATTGCTCGCTTGTAAGAATGTCCATTCATCATTTGTGGGACACTTCCAGATGCATAAACCGTTTCCCAGAACTGCTCCTGTCCACTACCAGAGTTAATGTGACCATCACTTTCCATGAAAGAGAATGTCATGTGGAGTCCTCCCAATCGCACAATGACAGACTGAAACAGATCTTGACTTGCCCAGACTATATCCACAGCCTTTATAAAAATAGGCTGGTCAAAAGTAACAATGCAGTATTGCTTGTTATGCAGTGAAATCTCATTATTTGCAAATTGAAGTGCTGTGTATATTGTAGAAAGGTCTGAAGGGTTTAAGTTTATGAATGGGAGAGTCACAATATCTGATATTTCAAAGAAACCTGTGTCTTGGCTCTCAGTCACAATTTGATTAAAGCAAGCCCAACCTGGGATTGGCAAAAGTTCAACAGCAAGTGAAACTAGCAACATCAGGTCAAGACGAGTAAGATACCTGACGTGTGAACCCAGTCTGAACGACGACACTGATATATCGTTTATAAGAATAGATTTTAAGCCATTGTTGGGAGGCTGTGTATATACGTGATGTGGCATAGTTTGAAAACTACCCATTGCCATACTTCCCGGGTTCATTTGAATGCGTGTTATGTTTGAACGGTTGTCATTTTTAGGTCGAGGTGTGACACACTAGATGCCGCCCATGCTATGAAATGTGTGGTGACCATCCAGCGTGATAATGTTATGGTCAGCGTTGTCAAATACGAATTGAACAAACGCTTCATCATCCACTGGAAATGGTGATGAGCCGTATTTAATGCTGACCATTGATATCGACGCGCTTCTTCATAAGAACAACACAATCCGAATGCTTGTAATAGATTAATTAGGCTCTTTGAACTATATTTTCGGTGCAAATAAACACCAATCGCGATAAGGAGAGGTGATAAAAAGGAACGGGGTCGGGTCGCAGCTATAATAGCTTGTTCAATCGCAACAACATTTTTTCTACACCGGTTGTCTTCACATCGCTCTTACATGTTTTTGCAGTGATGCCTTGAATCAGTCGGTGAAGGGACTCTGGTACTGGCGATTCTAAGCCTTCCACACTTAACAAATGTGGGGATGGGTAGGTGTCAAGATCACATGGCATGGCTCTAATGTCAGAAGCAACCAGCTCAGCCACTGTTGATGTCAGTCGGATTTTTTCTGTTTTTTCTTCTCGCCCTCGCTCCTCATACCAAGATCCGTGTACAATCTCACTAAATGTTCTGCTGAATGTTATTTACAATTGTTGATTTTCCTTTTAATTTAGTGAAAATCAGGTTATCTTTAAAATAGTCTTTTAATTTGGTTTCTGGGTGTTTTCTTGTATATCCAGACACTTCATCGCAGATATCATCTTCCATTATATCTTCTAACTCACTCATAGAGTACTGACATTCTGCGTTGCTCTCAAGGAAATCACACAGTCTGTTGAATGCTACATGCTTATCTGATGTCTGATCAGAGCGACGTTTCTTTGTGCGGAAAAAGTTCACCCGACACCCATTGTGATATTTTACTTCACCAGCAACAAAGTCTGTAATAACGCCTATACGTAACAGGATATATTCGCTGAGTTGATCATAGTTTCGCAGTTTACATCGCGTTTTAATTTTTCAATATATTTTACAGATTGACAACTGTATACTCTGTTAGCTGCTTGATCTATACCTTTTCGACGACTATCAACAGCTGGTAGGTCACAATGAATACAATCAGTACAAATGTCACGGCGTTTCAGTCTAGGACCAAGCTGTGAGTCTATATAAGGTTCGTCTTCGGATTTATTTTCTGTATTTCCTGGGGTGATGCTTTTCGAGCGTAGATAGCTACTAATACTGTTTTGTCGGGTATATAATTTCCTACATGCAGGGTGGACAAGGAGATGCTCGACATTCTTAATGTGATCTTCGCGTCCATCAGCTCTCTCATGACTCGCCGCCACGTTGCTCTCTCATCCCTTTGGCGTGACATTAATGAGATGTTCATCACTGGTGCTCTCACAGAGGCTGCAAAGCTCTGACATTTTACCTGTAATGAAACAGCCCGGGGACAGATATTTTTTATTGTTTGAAGCTTGAAGATCTTCATAGTTAGTGTGGAATATCAGGGGCAGATTCAGGGTAGAAAGGGTCACCGAAAAATAAAAAGAGCCCAAACATGTAAAATCAGATACCAAATACTGCTATACACCATTTTCAGGTATCCAAGGAGGAAAACAAATGGAGGAATTACTCACATTATCATCTAATCTAATCATTATATACATTGACATCACATTTTCTAGATTTTAAAAGGGACACTTATAAGTTGAAGGAAGTAACGTGACCTATGTCACCCCCCCCCCCCCCCCGTTGATCCGCCCCTGCACACATTGTATATATAATCATTTGCCTATAATTATTTATGATATTGATACAAAATGCCAGTTTATCTGATTTATCTGCCCATTAGACAAAACAGATAGGCACTGATAAAATGCCGCAACTGTAATATTTTACTAAGCTTAATTAAATGTGCCAAATGCAAATGTATTCTTGTACTTGGAGCATGATTGACAAAGGGAAAAGAGATTGACCGTTTAGTTTAAAAAAATTGGACAAGTTTAAAGCTTATACATCCATTTATTTGTTGTTCACCGAGTATAATCTGATAATTAACTGCCACAAAAACATAAATTATCCCATTTTGTAACTTTGACCTAAGATGAATGAATGAATGGGGTTTTAAGCCACCTCTATGGCTATGCTCATATTGGCTAAATTGGGCCTGGGGAACCTTCCGAGGTCGAGCACGCTACCTCTCTGTCAATGAGGCTGTCCACAATTTTGCATATTTACCAGTGAGCGTGACGAAACTTTTCTTTCTTTTAAAACCTGAATTCTAGAACGTGGTTCGAGCCCGGTGTAGCAGTTTTTGGCATGGAGAATATAGTTCCGCATATTCGCTGCTGCTTAACTGCTACACAATTTTCCTGAGACAAATTATTCCCTGAATTAGACTAGACCCTATACAATATATTTGAATATTTTTGGCTGGTGAAAATCGATTGAAAAAACGACGAGAAAACATGAGCTACAAGTTAATGTGAAGGCGGCCATAGAAGTATAAATCAGAAGCGTTACACGCTAAATTTGTCATTACAAGTATGATTTTGATGACACCCGAGACAATACTCAATCGACATAAGACTATTACTTGAGATTTCACGAAGCTAACCTTATTTGCATTTTTAAAATTGTAAAGTTCATGATAGACATTGTAAAGTGAAAAAATGTGTCTTACCAGTTCTTGACTATGCAAGGCGATAAAGCACTTCAAAAACGGCAACTTTCCATTAATGGCTGTATTGGCCGAACGTTGTGACAATGTCAAAATCACTTGAAATTAAATCAACTTAAATTTGACGTTCTTTTGAGTGATGTAATAAATTATGACGTCACATTTACGTATGGCAACATAATACTTATAGGCCCTATGCCTACATAAGTATGATATTTCATTAAAATAAAAATATAGTGATTAACTCAACAAATATACTTTCCCCACCGAATTGTTATTAAACGCCATAAACCCTATTATCGATCTGTAACTCTTAATTAATAATTACCGAAAACTGTCAACTTCTAATTTGCTTGTTAGATGGGGCAAATGTGGTTTTTAAGGTCAAATTTGCTAAAAAATGATATATTAAATACCAGAATTGGATTCTATGCCATCAAATTAGTCAGAAATGGTATATCACATATAACTATCGGACCATTAGCAAAAAAGCTGTATTTCAGCTATGAGGATGATGATGATTTTTGACCTTCATGGTTGATATATGGTCTTTGAAGGTTGAAGAAGCCTGTAATTCTAATTTTCAGGCCAGAAATGGGTTCAGCGGCCCAAAATTAGCCAGAAATGACATATCACACTTGATTATGGGATTATAAGAAAAAAAGTAAAATTTTCAAGATGGCGGCTGCATTTTCCGGCAAAACGCGACACAGGATTCAGGGGGATTTTTATGAGAGCAATATATGGATATCCAGGGATGTTCAGCTCTGACACCCACATTTCTAGGTCATCGATCTTTTTAGGCTAAAATGACTGGTCTATAAGTACACAATTAATGATTTAAATTTTCACCCACCTGAAGTTGTGTCTCGCTACTGCGATCCACAACTTCAAGTGGGTGAAAATTACTCATATGTGTTTAATTTTAGCAGAAATATTTGCAAACCTTGCTGTTTGAACACACATTTCGCTCCCAATAACAGTGACTTGATCGGCTAATAAACCAGTTTAAAAACGACTATAGTCGTGATCAGCATGATAAGGGTTAACATACATTGAGTCCCATAAGCCTGATAATGACTAACAGAATCTGAAGAAAGGTGACACTAGGGACATCTCCGAGCATGACATGCTATGACCATAATGACACCTCATTCTATGACCAACATGATATATTTTCTGAAGTTTCTCTTCTATTCAAATCAAAGCAAATAAACTTTATTTCCAGAGGGTATAACATTTAGCGCTATAGCACTAATTTGCAATGTGCCCTCAATACATACATACAGATCTATGTTTTTTTCTATTAAATCAATTGTATGATCAGAAAAAGAACGATGGCGAGTGCCAGGGGCCCCACCCTGATTTAGTACTTTATACCACAGCAAGACCTGTATCCGTACTGGAAACGCATTATTTACACCTATTAACTCCTTAAAAAATGTAATAGATAGCCCCCCTATAACCAGCTGATGACACAGCAAAGACTCTCCCTTAATGCTAGGCCAACATTGGTCCAGTATTGGGTGTGCACCTTGGGTTTGCAGCGAACTCTTTTATACGAAGATGACAATGACAGATTTTGGGCACACGATTCCAAGATGAGTACTAGCCCTTTGACAGTCAGTCAAATTCAAGTGGGTGAAAAATTATATTTTGTTTTTTAAATTTGTTTTAGCGTTTAAAATTGTTAAGTGATAATAGACTACTATGTATTTTTTTTCTGTTGACAGACTGAAGCCCCGTTGCTGATCAAACCAATGTTGAATAATATGACAGCGTCGGAGTTGCATGCCGTGATGGTCGGAGGCTTCGCCACCATAGCGGGCAGTGTCATGGCCACATATATCATGTTTGGGGTACTTATCTACAACTTTCTCTAAAACATTTGATCATAAAAAATCGTTACAGTTTTGCAAGGAGGTGTACAGAGGCTAAGCCAAATGATCAATGTTGAAAAGCAAAAAAGTTGTTATTTTTTAATCTTTTTGTGATTTTACCACAGCTCCAGGTGTTTTACCATGTGACATGTAAATATCGATATTGAACTTAATAAGATCTATAACGCTATAATCACATAACTTATTGAATGCAATTTTGATCCAGCATTGATTATTTGAGCAGGAGTGCATCTTACCACAGTCAGATTCACATTAAATTCATCAACCAGGGTGAATGAATTTCGTGTATTCCTCAGTCAATTCTCAACCAATTTTCATGACATTTACACACACTATTTTACATTCATGTAGAGACTATCTTAAATATTTCGCGAAGTATTTCAGAAGTTAGACCATTGGACATGAAAAGAGATTCTTAGACGAAGCTAATGGGTTTATAAAGGGCGATATTTGTTTATTTATTTATTTACTACATGCTAAATGGACTAACTTACTAACGATACCATAGTTTTCAATGAAATTTTCAGGGTAGTCGCGACATGAATTGAAAATAGTGCTTATAAAATTGCTTGACAATTGGTTAGGGATTGACTGAGAAATCGGTGAGAATCATTCAGCAGGTTAATGTGAATCCGACTATAAATTGATTTTATCTTAACTTTATCTTTTTCCCCATCAGAAAAGTTAGGATCAATCCTAACTTTTTGGACGAGAAATGAACAACATTTGTATTTTCTCACATGAGATAACCACCATACATTGTAATTAAAACTACAATGAGAGTGCGACATGTGCCATGGACGTCTCATAATGTAAACCACTACACAAAGTGTGAGAAACAACCTTAAAAATAAATATTGAAAGTTATCTACGGAATCGAATGTTAGACATATTAGCATTTTAGTCTGGGGGCAAATAGTGAAAATATAGCTTATTTTTCGATCTGGCTCTCCCCGAGAGAGTAAAAGCTACAACCATGCTAATATCTTAAAATATACCTGGCTCTACCAATTTGGACCGCCGGTCATGTGTAAGGTCGCCAGACGTCACCAAAGGTCACCAAGTGTAAATGTTATCAAATTTATTTTTTTAGCTCAATAGTAGCCGCGTATTGATATCTGCTACATATATCAAAGTCAAGAACAAGGAAAACATATATATAAAAGCAATCTTGCCAGTAAAAACACTGACAAAAGTGATCTTGGCCACTGGCAATGATCACAGCAACTTTAAAAGTTATCTCAGCCACTACAAAAGTGATCTGGTCCACGGAAGAAGTGATCACAGCCACTTTAAAACTTATTTCAGCCACTACAAAAGTTATCTTTGCCACTGGCTAAAATTGTACTTCCGGTGACAACTTACCCCCAGCCACGTCTGGTCTAACACACATACCACACGTCTGGCGCAAACGGCCCGGGGCACTGTTTAGCGCCAAGGGTGTCTTAGGTTTAGCCCCTGCCGGTGCTCACATGACGGAAGACGTCAAAAAAACGTTCAGAAAAGTCGCCTTTGCGTTTTCAGGGTGAGCGAAATTTAACTAGAAGTGTCTAGTTTTTTGTGAACAAAAACTGGAGATGTCCCCCCTCCAGCAGCACAACCATCAAGGTTGATAGCTAATAGATGTAGTGTCAATGGCGTTTGTAATTAATGTAATTAAATGGCCCCTGTGGACAGTAGAGACTATGTATTAAGCTCGCGAACACTTGTCAACACTCCCAGCAAACACGACATTGACCCAATGCTGATCCAATGCTGGCCCACCGTCTGTAACGCTGGCCCAGCATCAAACCAGCACTGGTTCAACGCCTCGTGTTTGCTGGGCTGCGTTCAACCTAGTAAACACAAAACATTTGTATAGCATTTGTACAATGTTGGTTCAACGTCGAAGACGTTGGGCCGACTTACAATATGTTATACAAATGTTTTGTGTTTGCTGGGAATAGCTACTGGTCTGGTATTGCTTAATACTGCTGGCGGTGATTACAAGCCGACACCGACTCAATGTCTGTTAAATGTTGGGCCAGCGTCGCCGGTGCTAGCCAGTATCCATTCAGTCCTAGTCAGTACTTCATGCTGCCGGTACCTGCATACTGGCAGTACAGGCACGATGCTTTGAACCAAAGCTGGATTAATGTTGGCCCGCCGTCTGTTACGCTGGCTCACACTCAGCGTGGCGCCAAACACAACACAGTAACCCAATACTGGGCTAATGTTGGGTCAGCGTCGTAGACAGTGGGCAACATTATCCCAGCATTGGGTCAATGTTTCGTGTTTGACCGCCTGCAAGATAGAAAGCACTGGAGAGAAATTAATAGGAAATGAATGGGAGACTCACAGCACAGACTATCTGATGAAGACAATGTGAAATAATTGTTGTAGGCCTAATCATGTCCCCGAGTATTTAAATATCCCTGCTTTTTTGCTGTGACGTCACACAGGTCCCAGCCAATCATCTAATCACTGCGTCCGTGATGGCGGCCCCCTGTGCTCTTGCCATGTCGAAGCTGTTCTACCCAGAAACAGACAAATCTAAAGTACAAACATTTCAAGATCTCTCCTTTATGAACATCAGGTAAGCTGTCATCTGTGAAACTACAATTTCATATGATATCCAAACGACATTCATTGTTGTGCGGTGTGGAAAAATACAATTTTCGTGCAAGTGTTGTTGTTTTATCTTGAAGATGTGTTAAAATAAGAAAAAAGTACTCATTAAAATTAGTATTAAATAATGAATATTTGTGGTATTATTTTCACCATCACATATCAGTATTATTTTATATTTTTGTATATATATTCAACATCACATACCCATATGAAGATGCTGTTAATTATTTATTTTTCAGAGTTCAGTTCAGAGTGTGGTGTTGGATGAGCCCATCGGCGAACATTTCATTCCTTGAATAAATGTGTTGTTTTTTACTATGGCCATATACCTAACAAGAAATGATAAACGTTTTTTTTTCACACAATAAATGGTCGTTTAAACAAGAGCCGCGTGTGATATGAGCTGATGCCGAGACATAAAGTGTGATTAAATATACAGATGTATAAAATATTGTTAGCATTTTTAACTACAAGCATGTATTCGCTGGGTTTGCGTCTATTGTCTATATTATACTTTAGGCGAGAATTTGGTTTAAAAAAGCAATAGTTATTTAAACACAAGACATTTGTACAGTCCCCATTTAGAAAATTACTATCAATTATTTTATCCCCTAGCATCCAAGTGCTGTATCGGTTGTAAACTCGATTGTGATTGTGATTTGCACATGCAAAATCTGGCTGCCAGAGTATCTTATCAGTCTGCTACTCATTTGAGTGGCAGATACGACACTTTGATTTTTAGAGTGTCTTATGAAATTCGATTGTCAGAGTATCGTATCTTCCACTCATTTGAGTGGCAGATACGATAGTCTGATTGTCAGGGGACGATGTGGCAAATCTGAAAGAAGTGTACATGAAATGTGTGTTGAATCTGATTTGTCTTTATTAAAAAATAATTTTGGTAATTTCTACTTGAGCACATAAAAAAATAGAAATACTTGACGATTTAAAGCTATCTTATTAAAATTTTCACCCACCTGACGTTGTGTCTCGCTAATGCGACCAACAACTTCAAGTGGGTGAAAATTACTTATATTTGTTAAATTTGAGGCCAAAAAATTGCAAATCGTGATGTTGAAACACATATTTTATTCCCAATAACAGTGATCGCCTAATAAAATGGATTAAAAAAGAAATTATCGAACTTAGCGCTTAGAGGGTTAACATATTTCCACACTATAAAGCAAGCCATGTTGTGATGTGTTGGTTGCAGTCCGTTCAGGAACACTATCGAGGCGGCGGCGGCGGGCGCGTCTGAGGCCACAGTGCTGGTGGCTAACATCATGGCTAACCTGATAGCATTCATAGCCTTGCTGGAGTTTGTCAACACCACCCTGACTTGGTGCGGGCACAGGGTGGGGCTCTGGGCTCCAGAATACCCAGAACTCACGTTTGAGGTATGGAGAATTCAAATTAAAGCCACACAATCACGCTAAAATCATAAAAAAATCTGTATTTTTATTTTGGTTTCTTAATATGACCATAAGATGTAAACATGTCCATAGATTAGGTTTTCTTAATGTTTGTGTTGCGCAATTACCATTACAAATTCACGTATTTCTTTGGACATGCATGGCCAAAAGAAGAAATCATATTAAGAAGCCAAAATAAAAATACTGATTTTTGATGTTTTTAGCCTGATTGTTTCGCTCTAACATCAGAATTCTATAATCAGAATTCTAAAATCAACATTTTTATTTGTATGTAGGCCACCCTCAGTTATCATGGTTAACAGTCCAATGGTGTGATTTTTATAAAAGCTGTTGCAAAATGTTCAGGACATCAAAGGTAGTGACAAAAAGTAACCCTTAAGGCCCTAAATTAACGAATTAAATCACCTAATTGAAGTTGTGCCTCGCTACCGCGACCCACAACTTCAAGTGGGTGACAATTACTCATATTTGTAATATATAGTTAATTACACATCAGAAATTACCAAGCAAGAGGTATGTGGGATATTTATGCTACCATCCGCTACCGCGAGCCACAACTTCAAGTGGGTGAAAAATACTCATATTTGTTTAATTTGAGACTAAACATGTTCAAATCTTGATTTTTAAACTCACATTTCGTTCCCAATATCAGATTTGATCGGCTAAAATGGAATAAGAGCAAATAAAGTCGCGCTTAGTAGTGAAAGGGTTAATAGCAGCGAGATATGATTAACCCTTATCCCGCTGAATTATTTAATATTTGCACCCACTTACAGTTGCGACTCACAATATTTGAGTGGCTGAAAATTGATCATGTTTCATAGTCCAAAATCTGCAAATAATGTAGATTTTTAAACACACATTTCATTTCCAATGACTGTAAATTATTCATGTGAGTCAGCTTACAAAACACAAATGTGCATTCTCATATAGGGGGTCTACAACACGTTTATTATACCATTTATTTGTTTTCAGTTAATCTGCTCTTACGTGTTGTGGCCTTTCGCTTTCCTCATGGGGGTGGCCGTTGATGACTGTCGTAAAGTGGCAGAACTCATCGGCATCAAGACTTTCCTGAACGAGTTCGTGGCTTACACAGGTTAATTTATAAATTGATTGATTGTTGGAATAGTTGGTAATAATAATTAGTTGAATTGATGATGAAATGAATGATTGAATGAATAAATGAATATATGAATGAATGAATGAATGAATGAATGAATGAATGAATGAATGAATGAATGAATGAATGAATGAATGAGTGAATGAGTGAGTGAGTGAGTGAGTGAATGAATGAATGAATGAATGAATGAATGAATGAATAAATGAATGAATGAATGAATGAATGAATGAATGAATGAATGAATGAATGAATGAATGAATTAATGAATTAATGAATTAATAAAAGAATAAATGAGTGGATTAAATAAAAACGTACTTACTTACTTAATTAATTAATTAATTCATTCATTTATCATTCATAGTACGTACCACAATTTTGTGACAACTGTATTTTAACAGTTATTGTTTAGTTATAAGTGTGGTTATTTTCTATATATTTGATATGCATGTATCTCACTTGTGTGGCCATTTAATAATGTGGATGAGGCGAATTGATTACAACTACTACTGAGAATAAATGATTACAACTACTACACAGAGCTGGGGATTATCATCGACAACAGCAAGTATTTCGCCACCTATAACGGGACATACGAGGAGGGCTGGGACTATATCTATCTGGTGGATGATAACGTCACTCTATACGGAGGCGTCATGGAGGTAAGATTAATTAAAAATTCTCAGAGCGACACAATCATGCTAAAAGCATAAAAAATCAGTATTTCTATTTTGGCTTCTTAATATTGACCATAAGATGTGAACATAGAATTGCGGACATCTTTTAAATTTTCGGCTGCTGTGGTAGCGTAGAAAGTATGCCGAATGCCGTATTTCTTACTTTGGACATGCAAGTCTGAAATTAAATTTCGTCCTTATTTCTAGCTTAACTGGTAAACGCGCAACACAAAATTTAAAAAACTTACGCAATCATAGTCAATGGACATGTTGACATATTGTAGCCATATCAAGGAGCCAAAATAAAAAAAACTGATTTATTGATGATTTTAGCCTAATTGTGTCGCTTTAAACACTGTACTGCTCAACTGTTTGTTTTCATTTGTTTCTATTATTGATTCATTTTTTTTGTTTTCTTTTGTTTCTATTCTTCATTCATTTGAAGCTGCAATTGCTGACGCAATTTCCACCTTCAATATTTTTTTTACATTATTATTACCATTTACATAGTACTTTTGAAAGGTGATACATCAGATGGATTTATTAATAATGAGCCTCCAATTTTACAAATCTGCGTAGCTTTCACCCGCTTGACACAACAGTAAGCGAGTGACAATTCTGAGAAAAACTTCACTCGGTGAAAACAAGGTTATATAAGACCCCCTCCCCCATACTTCATTGTACTAGCCAGCTCGATGAAAACAAAGGAGGTCAAGGTCATTGAGTTTCGCAGAATTCCAATTAAATAAATAGAAATGGACGGTGTAAAGATTAGGCCTAACCCTTTAACCGCCAAGTTATTGAATTAGAATTTTCACCCACTTGAAGTTGTGTCTCGCTGACGCGATTCACAACTTCAAGTGAATGAAAATTATTCAGATTTGGCAAAATGGAGGTCGGCGATTTTGAAATGTTGGTGATTGATGTCAGGTTTTGTTTTAAACATGTTTGAAAGCTGATACTGTAGATCTGGTAATTTTCGCCCGTTTTAACATTCGCGAATTTCTGATTTGGGGACTTTTCACGAAGTTTAAAATTTGCGAATTTTCATTTTTCTTTAGTAGCGCTATTATAATAATAATATTTGCGAGATTGTTGAATTCGCAAATTTGTCCTCCTCGCGAAAATTGGCAAAAAGTAAAACCTTGCGAATTTTACCAGATCTACAGTTTTTAATTTTGTAATAAAAAACGTGACCGGCTAAATGGCTACGTTTTTGTCACCAGGAGCGTTCCATCGTCATTTCCACGTATGCACTCTGTGGTTTCGCTAACATCAGCTCCATCGGCATGGTGATTGGCGCCCTGGGGGGTCTGGCCCCCCAGCGAGGCAAGGAGATCTCTAGCATGGGCGTGAGAGCAATGATAGCTGGAAACGTGGTCTCCTTCATGAACGCCTGCATAGCTGGTGAGTGTAGCAAAACGCAGTATCCGCTTACTTTTAAACCCTTTTAGCGCGGGGACCGACACTTTAGACATCAGAATTTGACGTCTGTAGACGTCAGATTCTGATGTCTAATGTCGGTCCCTGCACTGAAAGAATTAAAATATTCCTAATGGTCGTAGACCCATAACATAAGTATTCAAATGAAGCGGAAAGAGCTAGCTAAGACACTTATGATGATTTCAAATTGAATGAAACCTTTGATCTCCATGGTTTATGCAAAATTATTTCAGCGGTGTAGGCCTAAGAGTTGAGAACGACGATAGGCCTACTGCCTTTCTGATACACAGAGCACTGTGTTTAGCCTGTTCCAACCAGACACAGACGGTACGCGTGTATCATAATGCGGACAGCTCTCCCAGCAAACATGAAGACTTGACCCGATGTTGTTTTCATGTTGGTCAAGCGTTGTGGCGGTGGGCCAATAGTGAAACAGCATTGGGTCGAATCCTCGCGTTTGCTGGGCTCCACACAGGTGTCTGTCTACACCCACCCCTCCCCCACCATGATATTCTCGCCAGCCGATCAGGGTACTTTTAGCAAGACAGCCGGCCAATCACAAGCTTACTACAATACTTGAAATTGAGAGCGTCAACCATCTGCACATTTTAACATGCGAAGAAGCAGTGTCTAGGGTGAGCAGTGTACCTTTCTGACAGCCTGTAAAGATTGACCCCTCCAATGACCACAGTGTTATTTCTGTGGTTTGGGTTTTTCTTCTCATGTGTGTCAAGTTTAAGTTTTTAAAACTGCAAAATGTCTTGAAATCTGTCTATCTGATATAGGCCTACGCCGTGACGTAATTTAACAAAGTGACAGGAAATTTCAATCGAATACCTATATTACGGGCATATATACCATATATATACCTATATATATACCTATATATACGGCCATTATAAATATTTTACTCTCTGCAGGGATAGAGCTTAGCCATTTTTTTTACTAGTGAGCAGGACTATTAAAACCTAAATTTTACTAGTCCTGTAGATGTTTTACTAGTCCTGTAATACAGTTATGTTATGCGACACCAGTTTCGGCCACATAAAAATGGTCATATGACAGGGGTGGTCTTTGTCAGGGGCATGACTGATTTTGAACAACAGTTTTTTTTTCATAATTTTGACAGTAGCAAAGTGATGATAGTCTCGTTATTATAAAGAAATATTTTTACGTTAGGGACCACTTCTCTCTATTACAGTGATAATACTAGTACAGCAATAATATTACATAAACAAAGTATCGCTAGTAGCCTAGTGACCTTTATTTGGAATTTTTGAGAATGAGAATTAGGTTATTAAAAGATATTACTATACTTAATATTGGAGACCCCGCAACGGCCGTTGGCAGCAAAGCAAACATAGAGAAGTTTGACATGATCGTTGTAATTGTCAACCAGTGCTCCACTATCAATCAGACTGCTAATGACGACGGCCCAGCATTACACCACAATAGGTTTAATACCAGGCGCCGTGCTTACCCCTGCTTACTGGGCAGCGGGAGAATAGGATATAATATCAGACGCACAGTAAACTTATAATGTTGATCCAGTGTTTGACTAAGGTTTTGCCGATGGCACAGAAGGCGCAACATCATTCAGTTTAACTTGGTGAGCGTTTTCTGACATGTGAGCAGACGACACTGCTCCCCGCGCCTGATCATATCCCGGCGAACACGAGACGTCAACCTAATGCTGGTTTAATGTTGGGCCAGCGTCACGACGGTGGACCAACATTAAGCCAGCATTGGGTAAATGACTTGTGTTTTCTGGTCTGTTGTGTAATAGCACAATCGCCGTGAATCGCTTTGTTCTTCGTGTAACGCTAATTAGACTGTTGGGCTGACCATCTCAGTCCTACAGGGGATTAACATCCTCATATATTACATGTATGTGGCGTTTAAAACCAGTTTCTGCCGTTATATTCATATTTTCATACATGTGTGTAATAAAATGTACGTTTGGTTACATCTGCATGTTACATCTCTGCTATTTATTCAAATGGGAATTAGGATGGTTAACAGGGTATGTCAGAGGTGTAATAATAAAGACGGCCATAACTGATAACGCTTAGCGTAGGTTTAGCTACTCCTGTTGATGTTAATTTATTGTCGGACCACCCTCTATTAAAACATTAAAGCATTCACAATTAGCTTGAATAGAGCAATATATAGGCCTATATGTTTTTATTTTAAATGATCGTCGTCTTTCAAATTGACAATGTGACACGCTTTGGGATGACTGTTTAAACATAGAAGATCCTTCCTCGCTAACACATGACAGTGGGTCAATGCTGCCACAATGCTGTCCCGGAACTCCCACAACGCTGACCAAATATCACACGTGGGCTGGGCATACATGTATGCAAATTAAAACGCGTCTGACAGCGGCACATCGTCTCTCGCTTTGCTACCACAGGTTGTACGTGTAGCTGATTAATGGAATCATTGAGGCGCCGTTTTTTACTAGACCGGCGGTACTAGTAAACATAAATGTTTAATAGTCCGCAGCTATTTTTACTAGTGTTCGGACTAGCGGACTACCCTCAATTTCGAACCCTGCTCTGAGGATTGTCCATAGACATCAGATTTTGACGTCTTAAGTCGGTCCCCGCACAGAAAGGGTTAAATCTATGAAATCATGTATATACAATATATATGTACCTGTGAAGACTAAAATGGAATAGTTGAGAGTGATCAGGGGGTGAGTGCAACACAGAACACGGAAAACAGAAACTTTTTATTTGGCCATTTTTCTTCTACAGTATTGTAGCCATGTAACTGTACGGTGAGTCACCGTTGCTCCACTGCTGGTTAAATGATGTACCGCAATTTGAGATTGATTGATCAATTGATTGATTGATTGATTGATTGATTGATTGATTGATTGATTGATTGATTGATTGATTGATTGATTGATTGATTGATTGATTGATTGATTGATTGATTGATTGATTGATTGATTGATTGATTGATTGATTCATTCATTTATTCATTCAGTCGGTCATTCATTCATTCATTGAATGACTGATTGACTGACTGACTGACTGACTGACTGACTGACTGACTGACTGACTGACTGACTGACTGACTGACTGACTGACTGACTGGCTGGCTGGCTGGCTGGCTGACTGACTGACTGACTGATTGATTCATTCATTGATTAATTCACTGATTCATCCATAGATTCATTCATACATTAATTATTTTATGTAGACGAGTTTTGCTGTTTATATCATTTGAAGAAAACAATTAGGGTTGAATCTCACTTGAATCAAAATCTGATGTCATCATGTAACTTTATAAATAATTCAACTAAGCCATGTCTCTGTTTTGCAGGTCTCTTCTTTGAAGAGGGAAATAACGAATTTTAAACCAGGACTATGACACATCAGAAATCACCAAGCAAGATATATATATATGTGGGATATTTGCGGCATCATCCCACAAATGCACAGGCGAAACACCCTTATCCTGCTAAGCTATTTTATTAAATTGTCACCCACTTGAAGTTGTGTCTCGCTACCGCAACCCACAACTTCAACTGGCTGAAAATTACTCATGCTTATTTAATCTGAGCACACATATATGCAAATTTTGATGTTTCGACACACATTTTATTCCTAATAACGGTGATTTGGTCGACTGATAAAACAGATTAAAAACAAAAAAAAGTGTTCAGCAGGATAAGGGCTAACATCTCCAAGATGGTTGATAAGACATTAGACCTTTTGTTGCCATGTACATTTTCCTGCTCTGCTATTTCGTATTGATGTCTATATAGCATAATGGTATAAAATACAACACGAGTGAAGAAAAAATATTATTATAAATGACTTGTTGAAGGCACCACCACATCCTTTGCTATAATATGTAACTTAACAGCTACAGATGTAACCAAACGTACATTATAAACGGAAGACAAATGCATTGAAAAAAACCTGAATAGGACTGTACATTATACTTTAGATTACAGGTATGTTTTATCAGAAAATTTCTTAACCGTGAAAGCGATGAAATATTTTTATGTAAATCTTAGTTATAGTCTGTCCGACGGTGAAGGATGGTCCAAAATGAAAGTTAGCCTTTCGGTATCCAGTTTCATGAAATTTTGTAAACATTATTTCTAATCATTTGGCATCGATCCTGGAAATTTCGTAAAAAATATTGTATAGATCAAAAAAACATTTGGCATGTAGTAAATGTCTATTTGTGACGCTCTTCTATAACATGTATAGGCCTAAACCCATTAACTTCCATTCCGGTTTATTCTCAGAATTGCGTTATATGTAAAATGATCTAACTTTTGAAATACTCAATGGAATTTGTTGCTAAACGACTAGATAATAACGGTTACAAAATTTCGTGACAATCACATGAGAATTGACTGACTGGATACCGAAAAGCTAACTTTCATTTCGGACCATTCTCCACCGTTGGATAGACTGTACCTATTTCCGCTTCATTTCATTACCCGTGTTATGGGTCTGTGGCCATAATAAATATTTTACTATTTCAGTGCGAGGATCAACTTCAGACGCCTGATTCTGACGTATATATGGAGGTCAGATTCTGACGTCTAAATTCGGTTCCCGCGCTGAAAGGGTTAAGAAAGTCAGTGGTAGATGCTTAGTTAATCATGTAATTCAATATGGGGTATGTCATAAATAAAACTATTTTTCGTCCTTTGTGTCTGACTTTCACAACTATTTTAGTTTGTACAAAATCAGAGAGACATACCTATTATAATCAATATCATCGTTTATTTTTTATTTACTCCATCGAAAAGTTGCCAATATATATAAGTGCTTCAGACAGACTACTCTAGTGAAATATATATATATATTCGCTGCCTCTGATCCCACAGCCAAGGCCGGTAACCCACAGCCCAGTCCGGGATTGAACCCACAGCCCTGTCCGAAATTAAACTCACAGTCCAGTCCAGGATTGAACCCATAGCCCAGTCCAGGATTGAACCCACAGCCCAGGCCGGGATTGAACCCACAGCCCTGTCCGGGATTGAACCCACGGCCCAGTCCGGGATTGAAACTACAGCCAAGTCCGAGATTGAACACACAGCCCAGTCCGGGATTGAACCCACAGCCCTGTCCGGGATTGAACCCACATCCCAGTCCGGGATTGAACCCACAGCCCAGTCCAGGATTGAACCCACGGCCCAGTCCGGGATTGAAACCACAGCCAAGTCCGAGATTGAACCCACAGCCCAGTCCGGGATTGAACCCACAGCCCAGTCCAGGATTGAACCCATAGCCCAGTCCGGAATTAAACCCACAGCCCTGTCCGGGATTGAAACTACAGCCCAGTCCGGGATTGAACCCACAGCCCAGGCCGGGATTGAACCCACAGCCCTGTCCGGGATTGAACCCACGGCCCAGTCCGGGATTGAAACTACAGCCAAGTCCGAGATTGAACCCACAGCCCAGTCCAAGATTGAACCCACAGCCCTGTCCGGGATTGAACCCACGGCCTAGTCCGGGATTGAAACTACAGCCAAGTCCGAGATTGAACCCACAGCCCAGCCCGGGATTGAAACCACAGACAAGTCCGAGATTAAACCCACAGCCCAGTCCGGGATTGAACCCATAGCCCAGTCCAGGATTTAACCCACAGCCCAGTCCGGGATCGAACCCACAGCCCAGTCCAGGATTGAACCCACAGCCCGGTCCAGGATTGAACCCACAGCTCTGTCAGGGAGCCCACAGCCCAGTCAAGGATTGAACCCACAGCCCTGTCCGGGATTAAGCCCACAGCCATGTCTGGGATTGAACCCACAGCCCTGTCAGGGAACCCACAGCCCATTCAAGGATTTAACCCACAGCCCAGTCCGGGATTGAACCCACAGCCCTGTCAAGGATCCCACAGCCCAGTTAAGGATTGAAAACCACAGCCCAGTCAAGGATTGAACCCACAGCCCTGTCCGGGATTGAACCCACAGCCCAGTCAAGGATTGAACCCACAGCCTTGTCCGGGATTGAACCCACAGCCCAGTCCAGGATTGAACCCATAGCCCAGTCCGGAATTAAACCCACAGCCCTGTCCGGGATTGAAACTACAGCCCAGTCCGGGATTGAACCCACAGCCCAGGCCGGGATTGAACCCACAGCCCTGTCCGGGATTGAAACTACAGCCAAGTCCGAGATTGAACCCACAGCCCAGTCCGGGATTGAACCCACAGCCCTGTCCGGGATTGAACCCACGGCCCAGTCCGGGATTGAAACTACAGCCAAGTCCGAGATTGAACCCACAGCCCAGTCCGGGATTGAACCCACAGCCCTGTCCGGGATTGAACCCACGGCCCAGTCCGGGATTGAAACTACAGCCAAGTCCGAGATTGAACCCACAGCCCAGCCCGGGATTGAAACCACAGCCAAGTCCGAGATTAAACCCACAGCCCAGTCCGGGATTGAACCCATAGCCCAGTCCAGGATTTAACACACAGCCCAGTCCGGGATCGAACCCACAGCCCAGTCCAGGATTGAACCCACAGCCCGGTCCAGGATTGAACCCACAGCCCTGTCAGGGAGCCCACAGCCCAGTCAAGGATTGAACCCACAGCCCTGTCCGGGATTAAGCCCACAGCCATGTCTGGGATTGAACCCACAGCCCTGTCAGGGAACCCACAGCCCAGTCAAGGATTGAACCCACAGCCCAGTCCGGGATTGAACCCACAGCCCTGTCAAGAATCCCACAGCCCAGTCAAGGATTGAACCCACAGCCCTGTCAGGGATTGAACCCACAGTCATGTCCGGGATTAAACCCACAGCCCAGTCAAGGATTGAACCCACAGCCCTGTCCGGGATTGAACCCACAGCCCAGTCCGGGATTGAACCCACAGCCCAGTCAAGGATTGAACCCACAGCCTTGTCCGGGATTGAACCCACAGCCCAGTCCAGGATTGAACCCACAGCCCTGTCCGGGATTGAACCTACAGCCAAGTCCGGGATTGAACCCACAGCCCAGTCCGCGATTGAACCCACAGCCCAGTCCGGGATTGAACCCACAGCCCAGTCAGGGATTGAACCCACAGCCCTGTCCGGGATTGAACCTACAGCCAAGTCCGAGATTGAACCCACAGCCCAGTCCGGGATTGAACCCACAGCCCTGTCCGGGATTGAACCCACGGCCCAGTCCGGGATTGAACCCACAGCCATGTCCGGGATTGAACCCACAGCCCAGTCCGGGATTGAACCCACAGCCCTGTCAGGGAACCCACAGCCAAGTCAAGGATTGAAGCCACAGCCCAGTCCGGGATTGAACCCACAGTTATGTCCGGGATTGAACCCACAGCCCTGCCAGGGAACCCACAGCCTAGTCAAGGATTGAACCCACAGCCCAGTCCAAGATTAAACCCACAGCCCAGTCTGGGATTGAACCCACAGCCCAGTCCGAGATTGAACCTACAGCCCAGTCTGGGATTAAACCCACAGCCCAGTCTGGGATTGAACCCACAGCTCTGTCCGGAATTGAACCCACAGCCCAGTCCGGGATTGAACCCACAGCCCTGTCAGGGAACCCACAGCCCAGCCAAGGATTGAATCCACAGCCCAGTCCAGGATTAAACCCACAGCTCAGTCCGTTATTGAACCCACAGCCCAGTATATATGTCACCATTGGACAATTGGATTGAACCCACAGCCCAGTCAGGGATTGAACCCACAGCCATTATACAGCAGTATATATGTCACCATGGTATTGTCTACCAATGGCGTCGAATATTTGCATATATTGTACATTATAGTAGATCAGAATGTACTGTTTTAGCAATGACGTCACCTGTGTATATTAACATAACGCAAAGCATAAAGCAGACGGAACACCTCCCCAATAGAAATGTCTTTATTCATAAATGAGTGATACCACATAGAAAAGGCCTACTATGTTATAGCTTTATTAGCAAGACTACACTAGACTAGTAGAACGCGTGCATAGAGGGATAGTAATTAACATGACAAATGGGCAATTGATTCATCACCCTACTATTGACTGTTGCATCATTTTCTGCTAATGGCGTCGAAAATGTGTAAATTGTTAAAATGTAATAGGGACATCTAGCTAGAAAACATGTACACGGTAACGATTTCACACAATATGCATACTGAATATTTAACTAGTACAATACAAGCTAGTACTGTCAAGATGACGATTTTAGCGATATAATTGATACAAAATCCAATTAGCTTCCAGCAGGTTCAGAGTTATCTAATTACATGTAGATATAAACCAGTGTACACTATTATAACCAACCTAAATAATGTTTAAACAACCCATAGCCTGTATTCCAAATACAATTTTCTGTCAATTGATATTTTCTCTCGCTACCGTGATATACAGCTCCAAATGACTGAAAATTTATGTCATTTTTTTAAATTAATTACCAACATGTATTATTGTTTCAATATTTAAGACATATTGTAATTAAAAAAACTGGTTAAATAAAATAGGCCTATATATACTAATAAAAACACTTGCTGCTGTTGTTGACATCAGTGATCAAGGGGTTAAAAGCAGTTTTAAATATGGAAGCAGTCCATAATTATTTAATGATTATATTTGCGTCCACCCCCGTCATTCCTTGCCGCTCTATTGCGGGAATCTGACAATGTACTTGTCGTCTTGCTATTCGCACCATTTGTCTTTGTTCCTCATACACAGTGTGGTTTTGTAGCAGTTAGCGTCGGCACCAGTTGCGTGGAGCGGGGAAGAGTTCTGACTGCACAGCGGACACGAAACATTGTCTCGATGTTGGCCCAATGCTGGGTCAGCATCGTAGACGGTGGACCAGCATTGGGCCAACATCGAGACAAACTCTCGTGTTTGCTGACTGTTGTCCTAACAGATGCAGCATTCTTAACAGCAACCGTCAATCTGCACAAATGTCATATATATATATGATATGTATCTACATAGTATACATATTTACATTTTTCCATATTTATTTTTCCATATACATTATTTTTAACATATATTATTATTATTTTTTTTTCAGTTTTATTTTTTATCTCAAGCAATAGACAAACACAATTATACATATACATCATAACATACAATTGATAAATATTATCGGTACGTACACATACAAAATATATCAATAAGTATAGACAATAATACATAGGCCTACACAGCCTACACACTATTATATAATAAACATGTTTAACGAAAACAGCTCTTTTTTAATATAAGTATAATTAATTTATTTTTTATTATTTTTTCCATTAATTTTTTAAATCTTTATAAAAAAAAATATTTTTCATATTTACATATTTATATTTACATAATTGTATATATGTTATGTATATACATATTTACACATAATAGCTGATGTGCTTGTAATAAGCTGGATATTAAATGAACGCTTATTTTGGAAAAAAACAGTGAACAATAATCAGCTATGACACATACATAAATAAAACGATCAATTTACAAACAAATTAACCCTTTTGTCGCATCATCTCTGGGCAAGGCTAGTCTACTAGTGTACAGTCTACCCCCCCCCCCCACCCCCAACTCACAGTCACAAGCTTTTATGTGCAGTCCACCACGTCAACTCACAGTTACAAGCTTTTATGTGCATGCAGTCCACCACGTCAACTCACAGTTACAAGCTTTTATGTGCAGTCCACCACGTCAACTCACAGTTACAAGCTTTTATGTGCAGTCCACCACGTCAAATCACAGTTACAAGCTTTTATGTGCAGTCCACCACATCAACTCACAGTTACAAGCTTTTATGTGCATGCAGTCCACCACGTCAACTCACAGTTACAAGCTTTTATGTGCAGTACACCACGTCAACTCACAGTTACAAGCTTTTATGTGCAGTCCACCACGTCAAATCACAGTTACAAGCTTTTATGTGCATGCAGTCCACCACGTCAACTCACAGTTACAAGCTTTTATGCACAGTCTACCCCCTCAACTCACAGTCACAAGCTTTTATGTATAGTCTACCACCTCACCTCACAATCACAAGCTTTTATGTATAGTCCACCACCTCACCTCACAGTCACAAGCTTTTATGTACAGTCTATCTCTCAACTCACAATCACATGCTTTATTGACTACAATCTATCACTTCAACCGCAGTCACAGGCTTTTATGTACAACCTTCTACATCAACTTGTGGGGATAGCCCCACATCACAGCCAGTAGCTTTTATGTACAATCTACCCCCAACTCGCAGTCACAGCACTACATTATTTTCATTGTCCAACTACTAAATTCTAAGCCGCGAATGGAGAGTTTTGTTGCCCCAGTACAGACCAATTATCATGGTAGGTCTATGGGCTCTATGGTATTAAAGTCAGTCAGGTGTGACCGAGGTGTTGATTATGAGGGATCCTCATATATTGCTCGGATGTGTTTTAAGTTAGTTAAACCCCTCGAAGTTCTACATTCTTGGCTGTGAAAAAGGCCTCGACCTTCGGCCTCGACCCTTTTCACAGCTAAGAATGTAGACTCACCTCACAGTATACAGTTGAATTGCCTCTTCTTAATCTTATTCCGTGTAGGAGTGTCAAGGTCTTTCCATTTCCTCACATAGCTACAGCTACCGTATTCCAGGGTTTCTTTTTTATTGATTGTTCTTGTAGATCCTGGAAATAAAACATCAAAATAAAAGATAGCAATGACACACACCTTAGAGATAGAGTCACGTTCTAAACTGGCATGCGTGTAAGCCTTCAGCATACAGTACAGTGTGGTTGATTCAGTAACCTGATTACAAGACTGGATACTACTCCAACGAGACGCTCACCCAACGCTGTTTTAATGTTAGGCCAACATCTGCGACGCTGGCCCAACATTGAACCGACATTGCCGAAATGTACAATGTTTAAGAGGAAGTCTTCCTGCCCAGCAAACACAAAACATTTGTATAACATTTTTACAACGTCGGTATATAAAGTCAAACAAATGTTTTGTGTCAACATGTCTATAGAAGAGAATTACGACTGGTTTTTAACCCTTACAGTGCCGAGAGCGACTTTAGTCGTCAGAATCTGTCAGATTCTGACGACTACAGTCGGTCCCGGCACTGTAAGAGTGAAAATATTTATGGTCTCCAAGGTTTTCATAAATTTTTTTAGCGCTTTAAGGGTTAGATTTTGTGTTGCTGATTTACCGGCTAAAAGAGAAATAGGAATGAGATTTAAGACGAGACATGCATGTCCAAAAGAAGAAATACAGGAAAAACACGGCTTTCAGTACACTTGTTAGGTTGCCACAGCAACCCGAAATTTGAAAGATTTCCCCATTTCTAGTCTATGAACATGTTCACATATTATTGGAATATTAAGGAGCCAAAATAAAAAAAAGGTTTTTCATGATTTTTTTCCAGATTGTGTCGCTTTAAAGTTTTCTATCCAAAATTAAATCCACCACATTGATCGTCTTTATACGACAGATTCCGACGTATAAAAACGGTCCCCGCAAAAGAAAGAAGTAATATGTTGATAATGGCCGTGTACCCATAACATGGGTATTCAAGTGAATCGGTAAGAGCTAATTAGGACATTTATGATGAATTCAAATTGAAAAAACAGCTTTTGTCTCCATGGTTTATACAAAAATATTTCAGCGTTGTAAAGGTTAAGGGTAGTTAATCAGACATAATCCACTTGATTACTTGATAAAAGCAAGACACTTGCATTCACTATACAGGCTAGAATCGTAAAAAATCGGTAATTTAATTTTGGCTTCTTAATATGACCATATGATGTAACATGTCCATAGACTAGAACTGCATAAGTTTAAAAAAAATTGTGTTGCGCATTTACCAGTTAAGCAAGATATAGAGACGAAATTCTCGATTTCTTATTATGGACATGCATGTCCGAAATCAGAAATACGGAAATTTCGTCATTCTCGCTCAAATGGTAAATGTGCCACACAATTTTTTTTTAATTGCAGTTCTGGTCTATGGACATGTTTACATCATATGGTCATATCAAAAAGCCAAAATAAAATTACCGATTTTTTTAATTCTAGCCTGATTGTGTCACTTTAACCTTTTTCTTGCTAAGCTATGGTATTCAACTCCCCTCCCCTCACTTAACCCTTTAAGCCCTCACGATGCATTAAAGCATCATATTACTTCCCTGAAAACACACTTAATTTTCCTACAACTGGGGGTTTTAGAATGAAAATTTCAATGAAACTGGCTCACCAATACATGGCAATTTTCTTCAATTTTTCAACCACTTCAAATCATCTTCATTCACTACAAGTCGAGAATTGCGACAGCAATTCGCGGCTTGTAGTGAATGAAGATGACAATGGTAAACTCAGGCTTGACAGGGTTAAAGTTGTGTTTTACTACAGCGTCCACAACATCTAGTGGGGGTAAATTACTCAAATTTAGTTAATTTGAGCTCACACATTTAAAATCACTAATTTAAGATTGATAAAGGTTAGCTCTTGTCCCGTGGAAGAGTAAACATTTGAGGCTGATATATCCAGCTTAAAATGCCAAAAAACTATTTAAAAAAGTAGATAACTTAAAATATCTTGCATAATAAATTGAAACATCACCCACAAATTATTTTATCTACTACAGTGACATTAGATTTGAGTAACACATTAGATTAAAGTGGACTTCTACCCAGGACCAATCAAAGAGTAGCTCAGCCTATCACATGACGAGATCGGTCACCGCCGTCATTCAGTTGTTATTTAAATCAGAGGGTAGAATTCCATACTTCTGCCGTTAATATTTGCTTGAAGACGTCTTTATAAAGGCCTTGCGGTCAACGGACAACTATTACAAGCATTCAGGTTAACGGCAATTATTATGAACCTTCAGGTTAACGGAAAGCTTTTATGAGCCTTCAAGTTAACAATAAACTATACGCGTCTTTAGGTTAACGGACAACTATTTCGAGCCTTCAGGTCATCAAACAACTTCACTTTAATCAACAACTACTACAATTCTTCAGGTTAGCAATCAACTACTACGAGCCTTCAGGTTAACGGACAACTATTACAAGCCTTCAGGTTAACGGACAACTATTACAAGCCTTCAGGTTAACGGACAACTCTTAAAAGCCTTCAGGGTAGCGGACAACTATTACAATCCTTCAGGTTAACGGGCAACTAATAGGAACCTTCAGTTTAACCGACAACTGTTACAAGCCTTCAGGTTAATGGACAACTATTACAAGCCTTTAGCTCAACTGACAACTATAACGAGCCTCTCGGTTGACGGGCAACTGTCGCGAACCTTCTGGTTACGAGTCTTTATGTTAACAGGCAACTGTCACGAGCCTTCAGGTTAACGGACAACTATTACGAGTCTTCCGGTTAATTCCATGATACTCACCCATTATGATGTACTTGTCCATGGCTAGAGATAATCCACCACACATGTTACTGTGATACAGTGTGTACACGTACCTGGACTTCGGTTTGCTACCCTAGGAAAAAAACAAACACAGACAAATATTTGAAAAAAATATGTATATGTACAGTGTAGTGTCCAAATAATATCTTATAACTGTTGAAAATACCTCTTGAACTTTGCTATATTTTCTTGGCCAGTGTACTTCGCTTGAATCAGGGTAGGCAAATGTCTACTGGTACATTTTAATTGTGGTAATTTATTATTTGAATATGATATATAGTCGCTGATAGATCTTCGAATCCAAGTAAAAGTGCAATCATATATACTAGTTATGCATGCTCTTAAGGTGGTGGAAATCCCAAGTAAAGTAATTATTTCAGTGCGGGGATCGACTTTAGACGTCAGAATCTGACGTCTATAGTCGGTCCTCTTCACTGACTTATCAGTGAGTGCCACAGTACGTCACCCACTGATCTTTTTCGTCACATTTGCTATTAATCAACACCAGGGGTTTCTGTCGTCTGTTGCATCACCACTTTCAATTTTATATTTATTTATAATCATTTTAATGGAGCTTTGAAGTATGAACTAAGCACCATTTTCACTATATACGGTATACATACGGTAGGCCATATATCAGTGTATATTCAGCCTAGATATGTTTATCTCATTTTCAAAAGCGTGAGTGTTATAATATGAATTGGGTTATTTTGCACTCTGTGAGGCTACCATTCTGTAAAAAGTGGGTTTTTCCCCACACCTAGACGCGACAGGGAATGAAGACCAGTATCTGAAGTAGAGACACTGGTGACACGAGTGAATCGGCCCCCATGCTGAGGTTAAATCAAGGACTACAATTATATCATGAATATATAGGCCAACTGAGTAGATAATTCACCGTAATGATCGTCACCGCTAGTTTTTACAAAAAGTCTCACATATTACACATTATACGTGTCATTATTCAGAGGAAGGAAGGAAAAAAGAGAAAGAATGAAGGATGGAGGGAGGGAAAAAGATACTGTGGCTGTTAACCGCCATACTGAAAAAAATATATATTTCGTTCCCACGAAATAATAACGAAGAAAATACTAATTATTTCGTTCCCACGAAATAAAAACGAAGAAAATAATAATTATTTCGTTCCCACGAAATCATAATGAAGATAATAATAATTATTATTTTTCTTCATTATTATCACGTGGGAACGAAATAAAGATATATTTTTTCTATGTTGTTTCGTGGGAACGATATAATTATTATTTTCTACGTTTTTATTTCATGTGAACAAAATAATTATTATTTTCTTTGTTTTTATTTCGTGGGACCGAAATAATTATTATTTTCTTTGTTTTTATTTTGTGGGAACGAAATAAAGATATATTTTTTTCTATGTTATTTCGTGGTAACGAAATAATTATTATTTTCTTAGTTTTTATTTCGTGGGAACGAAATTATTATTATTTTTTTCGTTTTTATTTCGTGGGAACGAAATAATTATTATTTTCTTCGTTTTTATTTCATGGGAACGAAATCATAATTATTTTCTTCGTTTTTATTTCGTGGGAACTAAATAATTATTATTTACTTCATTATTATTTTGTGGGAAAGAAATAAAGATATTTTTTTCTATGTTATTTCGTGGGAACAAAATAATTATTATTTTCTTCGTTTTTATTTCGTGGGAACGAAATAATTATTATTTTCTACATTATTATTTCGTGGGAACGAAATAAAAATATTTTTTTCACTCAATTTAAAGTATTTTTTACCATGGCGGTTAACAGCCACCGTAAAAAAAAGAGACGTTGACACTATGTCGAGTTAGTTTTAATCCCCTCTCCTTTCATCTCTACCTCCTTCTTTTTTCTCTCTCCTTTTTTATCTCCCTTCCCATAGATAATGACAAACTGTAGATCTGGTAATTTTCATGCGTTTTAATTTTCGAATTATTCATTTCGATGATAGGTTATTATAATAATAATTTTCGCGAGGATCTGAAATTTGCGAATTTGTCCTCGTCGCGAAATTCGCGAAAATTAAAACCTCGCGAATATTACCAGATATACAGTATATCTATGTCACATGTCACACCTACCGTGACCACTTGCCTCGTCTTGTATCTATATCTCTTATACATATCTCCCTGATAGTCCAGATCGTTTTCTATCTCCTCCTGTGTGGCACGGCGCATTTTCTCTTTGCCATAGTCAAAAATCATTATCCGCGCCTTTGACTTCACATTTATCCTAATTACTGAAAGACACATCCACATAATAGTCAAATAACAATATGATATGCAAAGTTATGTCCAGTCAAATAGCAATATGATATGCAAAGCTGTGTCCAGTCACATAGCAATATGATATGCAAAGCTGTGTCCAGTCAAATAACAATATGATATACAAAGTTGTATCCAGTCAAATAACAATATGATATGCAAAGTTGTATCCAGTCAAATAGCAATATGATATGCAAAGTTATGTCCAGTCACATAGCAATATGCTATGCAAAGGTGTGTCCCGTCAAATAACAATATGATTTGCAAAGTTGTGTCCAGTCAAATAACAATATGATATGCAAAGTTCTGTATCTCTACCACAACCCACAACTTCAAGTGAGTGAAAATTACATATATTTGTTTAATTACTCATATTTGTTTAATTTAAAACAAACAATACTGAATTGTTTGTTTCTATTGCTCATTCGTTCTAAACTCTAATTTCAGTTTTGAATGACTATTCCATAATAATAGTTTTTAGTTACAATTATGAAAAAATCTCCCAAATTGACTGATTAACTGAGCATCTACCACAAAACACCTGCCAATTTGCCAATCCTATCGCATATTCAATAGCTGATCCAGAGGAGGTAGGGGGCACTGGCCCAACATTAAACTAACATTGTATCAGCGGATTGTATGTGCGAAGTAGCCTACTTAGGCCTACATATGATGGATTTACAGTACTGTTTCTGCAATACTGTTACTTATAGTACAGCAGCAGACACCAAAAAAGAGCCATATTTAAGGAGTTACCTAAACCGGCGGTACAACATTTGTCCACATGTCTAGAATTGTTTCCAGGGGTCTCTAGATACAGAATCTGGTTGATGACATTGCCGGAAATGGGGGCGGGCTGAGAATTTGACACTTTTGTACACCTACCCGATTTTTAGAGAAAATATTCGCTAAAATTGATTTTCGCGTCATTCTCACTCTATTATAATGTTGGGCCATTTAAATGAAGTACTTTTGGATTTTTTTTTTTATTGATCAGGTCATATATCTGTGGAGATAAAATAGTAAAAAACAATATAATTTTGCACTGGCATCCTACCTCTAAGAGATATTTTGGATATTGTAAATATGTCGCAAAATGCAATTTTTCTATTTTTTTTAAATGTATTTATTTTTTTTTGCTTATAGTTTAGGACAGCAGGTTCGTTTCTGCACGAAAGTCTCCATAAGCGGTACCATTTGGTTCAGATACATCCCTTAAGTCAGAATTAGGTTACCAATGCTTGATTCGTCGAGTAATTGATCAATATGGCCAATTTCAAAATGGCCGCCGTAAAATCCATGTTTTTTCCCGAAATGTATTATTGTACATGGTTTTCTTAAATTTCGTATCACTAGCACGATTTGAACGTCTAATCTTACATTTTATTGTTCGTTCAAGTATTTACAAATGCTGGAATGTGATATTCAAGACTCAATCCAGGATGGCTGCCAGAAATGATCAAGAAAATGTTAAAAATTTCACATTTTCTTGCCAAAATTTTAGAAGCACATGTTTTATCATGAAAAAAACCCCTACGATCGGTGTCATTTGGTTTAAAGACAACCCTTGAGTAAAAATCATATGATTAGTGCTTGATTTGTAGAGTAATTAATCAATATGGCCGATTTTAAAATGGCCACCATGAAATCAATGCTTAATCTTCCAATGCATAATTCAACATGGTTGGCTTAATTTTTATCTCAGAAACACGATATTTGTGTCTATCATTCTATTTTAATGTTGAATGAATCCACTGAATATATCTGTGTATATTTTAAGTGCTAGAATATGTTATTTGAGAACCAATCCAAGATGGCCGCCGTAAAAATGGCGAATAATATTTTCGAAACTTTTGAAAATAGTTCATGAGCACACGTTCTGTTCTGTACGAAAACCTCAGTGAGCGGTATTATTTGGTTCAGAGGCATATATTAAGTCAAAATCAGGTGATTAATTCTTGATTTGTCAAGTAAATAATCATTATAGCGATTTCAAAATGGCCGCCGTTAAATAAATGCATTATTGAACATTGTTTAGCTAATAGTCATATCATAAACACGGTTTTAATGTAATATCTTAAAGCGACACAATCAGGCTAAAATCATCAAAAAAACGGTAATTTTCCTTTGGCTTCTTAATAGGACCATATGATGTAGACTAGAACTGCAAAAGTTTTTTTTTGTGCTGCGCATTTACCAGTCAAGCGAGATATAAAGACGAAATTCCCGTATTTCTTATTTTGAATATATACTACAGCAACAAAGATCACTTTTGTAGTGGCTTACATAATTTTCAAGGTGGCTGTTATCACTTTTTCACTTGCCAAGATCACTTTTGTAGTGGCTGAGATTACTTTTAATAAGGTTGTAATCACTTCTTCAGTGGTCAAGAGCATTTTTGTAGTGGTTTAGATTATTTTTAAAGTGGCTGTAATCACTTTAGTGGCCAAGATCACTTTTGTATCGGTTGACATAATTTTAAAAGTGGCTGTTATCACTTTTTCACTGGCCAAGATCACCTATAGTGGCTGACATACCTGTTAAAGTCGCTCTGATCACTTCTTCAGTGGTCAAGATAATTTGTGTAGTGGCGGAGATAACTTTTAAAGTGGATTTAGTCTCCAAGATCACTTTTGTAGTTGCTGAGATAACTTTTAAAATTGTTCTGATCACTTCTTTGGTGGCAAAGATCACTTTTGTGGTGGCTGAGATGACGTTTAGAATGGTTGTAATCACTTCATCAGTGGTCAAGATCACTTTTGTACTGGCTGAGATAACTTTTAAAATCGCTGTGATCTCTTCTTAAGTGGTCAAGATCACTTTTGTAGTGGCTGAGATAACATTTAAAATGGTTGTTATCACTTCTTCGGTGGTTGAGATCACTTTTGTCATGGCTGAGATAACTTTTAGAATGGTTGCAATCACTTCTTCAGTAGTCAAGATCTCCTTGTATTGGTTTGGATAATTTTTAAAGTGGCTGTGATCACTTCTTCAGTGGGTCAGATAACTTTGTAGTGGCTTAGATAACTTTTTCAGTGGCTGACACCATTTTGTTAGTGGTCAAGATCACCTTTGCAGTGGTTGAGATAATTTTTAATGTGGATATGATCACTTATTTAGCCGTTAAGATCACTTTTGTAGTGGCTTAGATCATTTTCAAAGTGGGTGTAATCGCTTCGATAATGGCCAAGATAACTTTTGTAGTGGCTGAGATAACTTTTAAAGTTGATGTGATCACTTCTGCAGTGGCCAAGTTCACTTTGTAGTGGCTTAGATAATTTTGTCAGTGGCTGACACCAGTTTGTTAGTGGCCAAGATCACCCTTGTAGTGGCTGAGATAACTTTTAAGGTGGCTGCGATCACTAAAACAGTGTTTCTATAATGATTATTACGTAGTACATGTTTACCAATTACAAAAATTAAAGGGAACTGAATGTTTATTTTTTAGGAGACAAGGCCAAAGCTGAAGAAACGCATATTTTCTTGTCATTTGCACTGCTGCCATTTTAGATTAAAGTACTTAACATTACTTTTAGTGGATTCACTGAAAATTAAAATGCTAAATTAAATACCAAGACCGTGTTTTTGAAATGACTATTATATTATGCACAACATGTTCAATAAAGCATTTTAGGAGTAATCATTGATTTCATGGCGGCCATTTTGTAATCGGCCATAAGTATTAATTACTTAACAAATCAAGCATTAATAACCTGATCTTGATTTATAGGACGTTTCGGAAATAAATAATACCGCTCATGGAGGTTTTCATACAGACATAGAATAGAGCGTGAGCTCATAAATTATTTGTAAAATGGTGCGACATTTTGACAATGTTGCGGCGGCCATCTTGAATTTCTACTTTTTCCCCATGTTATTATACTTTTAATAGACATGGTGAGGATTAAAAAGTAAGATTAAATACTTATCAGGTAAATCGTGTCTGTGAGATAACTGTGTGACAAACATGTTCAACAATGCATTTTATGAGAATTACCGGTAATTGATTTCACAGCGACTATTTTGAAATAGGCCAGTTATTAATTGTTCTACACATCAATCATTAATCACCTGATTTGTGTTCATGGGTACGTGTCTCTCAATGAAATGATAAATGAGGTTATCGTACACCATTATCGCCTGTGCTCATAAACTATTTGCAAAAAAGTGAAATTTTGAGCATTTTCTCCATTTTCTGGCGGCCATCTTGGCTTCGGTGGTAAATATCAAATTACAGCATTTGTAAATACTTACGCGAGCATTAAGATGTAAGATTAGATACGAAAACTGTTATGTAAAATTTAAGAAAACCATGTTTTATAATACATTTCAGGAGAAATCATGGATTTTACGGCGGCCATTTTGAAATTGATCATAATGATCAATTACTCGAAAAATCAAGCATTGGTAACCTAATTCTGACTTAAGGGATGTATCGGACCCAAATGGTACCGCTCATGGAGACATTAGTGCAGAAACTAACCTGTTGTCATAAACTATATGCTAAAAAATGGAAAAAAATACAATTTAAAAAAAAAATCATTTTGCGACATATCTACAATATTCAAAATAGCTATTCACGGTGGGATGCTACCGCGAAATTATATTTTTTTTTATTATTTTATCCCCACAGATATATGACCTGATGGATAGAAAAAACTAAATGCAACAATATTTGATTTAACTGACCCAACATTGTGATAGAGTGAGAATGACGCGAAAATCATATTTAGGCGAAAAATGTTCTCAAAAAATTGGGTAGGTGTACAAAAGAGTCAAATTCTCAGCTCGCCCCCATTTCCGTCAATGTCATCAACCAGATTCTGTATCTGAGATCCCTGAGATCCCTGAGAACAATTCTAGACATGTGGACAAATGTTGTACCGCCGGTTTAGGTACCTCGAAAATTTGGTTCCTCTGCTGTACTATTAGTAATAACAGACTATGTGTGCGATACAGAGTCTGTAATCGTTGCTATTCGTAAAGTTGTGCCCCAAAAATCCTAGGCGCAGACGATCGATTGCACAATGAATTAATGCGTTATTGTGGTTTGATCAATGATTGGCTGCAAGTAATTGGATGATGTATGCAACCACCGGAGAACACATTTTTTGAAAAGGTCAAGCTGCGATAAAAACTCGCTACTTATTTGAAGATGCATCTCACTCTCCCCAAAGTATCTGATAATGGTCAAATCACACTTCCAAATGTGGCTGTTACCAAAGCTGATTTAGTTCCGAACGGGAAAAAGTTGATCTGCAAAAGAGGGATAGTAGTCCGTAATAGAAGACTCATCATTGCCATTCGTAAAATTGTGCCCAAAAAATCCGGTGCGCGGACGATCGAGTGCACTATGAATTAATGCGTTATTGTTGGATCAATGATTTTTATTTAGCTTTATAATGAACGATCTACATCTCATTGGAATAATGCCGTTGGGGATTTAAGCGCGAGTCTTTACAGTTGAATTTATTATTTGAAAAGGGTTACCCACACATTTTTCTTGAAATTGTTGATCTCAGCGCACTCTGGCTAACAGCATATAAAAAAACACAGCTTCTGTTATGCTTTTCCAGCTCTGATACTAACCGCATATTAAACCACACAACTACATTATTTGCTTTGTCCGGGTCCTACATTCTAAGCCAGGAATGGAGAGTTATTGTTGATCAAGTACAGACCAATTATCTTGGTAGGCATGGGCCTATGGTACTATAATCGGTCAGGTGTGACCGAGCTGTTGATTATGAGGGGTCCTCATTATGGTCGGATGTGTTTTAAGTCAGTTAAAACCGTCGGAGCTCTACATTCTTAAAAGCCTCGGCCTTCGGCCTCGGCCTTTTCCACAGCTAAGAATGTAGAGCTCCTCGGGCTTTATCCTATAATTCTTACCTATCTCGGCTTCACAATACTGTTCCTGGAATGTAGTATCAAGACACGAGCACGCCCGGGTGATAATAGGGTAGATTGTGATCAGGAGCACAGCCACCAAAGGCAACAGCTTAAAATGTGACATCTTCTCTACAACAAAATAAAAACACAACAGTATAATAATACCAGATTGCGAACTGCAAAATTTTGTACAGGCATACGTTGGCCCATGGGGGGATGGGAGGGGGCAGCTCCCTGTGAAGCTGGCTTCCCATCCGTGAAGATGAGATTTGTAAACCACCCCTAAACCGTACTGTAAGTGAAATTGAAAAATGACCCCTAAACACTGCAAGCTCACTTGACAAAAACCCATTTCACTTGCCATTGAGTGAAGGTTGAACAAATGACCGCTAATTTTGTATTTTGAAACATTATTTTGACCCCCTAAAGACGTCACGCGTTTTTCACAAAAAACAACCCTAATAACGTGTTTTCTCCTTCACCGATGTGAAGCCAGCTTTATGCGAGCAGCCTCCTCCCTTCCCCCGGGATGCAGGCCAACCATTTTTATTCGTTGAACTCGGAATGTCAAAGACATTCACTTGTAAGTTTTTATTTATGCATAATTTTAAAATACTACATAATATATGTATCAACATCTCGAGGAACAGATAGGTTTTCCATAAAAAAGGTCCGAAATGGTTTCCATACCTATATAAGTCGTCGCCTTGGATAAAAGTGGGATTGAAAAGCTAAACTAAAAAGAGAACTCCCAGCATTATGTCAATAAATATTATTGATAATTAGCATCTGACCTGATTATTGTATTCCACAAAAGGATGTAAACTCATACGTTCTCTCAACCGATGTGCAGTAACGTTAGTTGTCGATGGATATACCGTAATACTGTAGTCCTTTCACCACGCCCATAGAACGAGTGCGGGTTGATATAAGGAATGTCGCTATGAACAAGTACTACAACGCTCGATCGTATATATATTTATAAACACACAACGTAGCTCAGGTGGAACCGAATATTCAAGTTAATAAGAGAGTTGTGTGAACGCTGGTAGAACTAACGGCCTGAGTACTGTTCTCTCAGGTACTCAGACCTAACTTGCTATGTTTAAATTTGTGACCGTCACATTTTTAATCTACTTTCACGACAAAAAGTTTGAATATAAACATACTCTTCTTATGTTGACACATCCAATACACACTCGTTTATCTGAAGCAGAAACTGTCAAATGTCAAAATATCCTTTTTGTCCATAAAAAGCACATTTAATCACCATAACAAGCTTTTGAATTTCCCCCAAATTGTCAAATTTTGGACAAATTTTAGACTTCAGAATATGACGTCCGTAGACGTCAGATTCTGACGTCTAAATCGATCCCCGCGCTTTAAGAGTAAAAATATTTATAATCGCCGTAGACCTATAACATAGGTATTCAAATGAAGCGGAAAGAGCTAACTAAGACATTTATGATGATTTTAAACGGAGAAAAACCCTTTGGTCTCCATGGTTTACACAAAAATATTTCAGCGTTGTAAATATCTCTGTTTACATACAACACACACAAACCACGTGTGGTGTGGTATACTATTTGTGGTTTTGGGGCTATTACGAAGTCTAGAATTCGTGAATTACCGATTTCGATTACGGGTAGCGCTCTTAATAATATTTTTGTGAGATTCTTAAATTCGTGAATTTGTCTTCTTCGCGAAATTCGCGAAAATTAAAACCTCACGAATATTACCAGATCTACAGTATTATAGGATCATCGGACCGTGACAGCGACCATGAGATTCACTCTCGGGGGCCACGGTGCAGTGGTTAAAGCTGCCTGACTGGAAAGTCGGAGATAGCGTATTCGAATCCTATATTGTGGGGAGCCTCCTTGACAGAGAGCGGGAGAGTGGGACAGTGTATCCCGGTGTAGCCGTTTCAGATTACCAACATGTTCAGGCTACCCCCAGAGGTAATCTGAAACTAGTTTCAAGTTACCCCCTCTAGTTTCAAATTACCCCCTCAATTTTACCGGTCGATCTTCAGTGATAACAATAAATTATGTTTAATTTTTTCATCACATGGCATTGGGACAATTTTTAGAGACACTTTAATCTCTATAATTATAACCCTTTGATCTCCGGGGCAACTAACGAAATTAAATATGTTAACAAGAGGTTTAAAACACTTTAATCTTAATATAACCCTTTAATCCTCATATCAACTAACGAGAAAACATGTTAGCGCGAGGTCTCGAAACACTTGAATCTCCATATAACACTTTGATCCTTATGGAAACTAACGTAGAAAAACTGTTTGCGTGAGGTATTGAAACACTTAAATCTCCATGTGACCATTTGATTTGATTGGCAACTGGAAAAAAAAAATTATTAGCACGATGTATGGTAACACTTTAATCTCGATACAACCTTATGATATCTGGGGTCAACTGACGAAAAAAATAGCTTAGCCGCTGTCATCAGGTCATTGTCGTTATCTATCGATTTATCTGTTGCAGATGTTTCCGCCTGTTTCAAAGACTTGTAGGCCTTACCAGACTGTCTATATTCGTAGGACTGTATTTTTTCAGTGATAAAATAACAACAAATTGAGCTTAGGTGGTTAATGCAGATACGAGGGTGTTGAATGGGTTAATTCAGATGATTAGGGAGCTTAAGAGGTTAATGTAGAGTGCATGTGGGGGGATCTTAAGGGGTTAATGCAGAAGATCTACGCATAGTCTTACTCGCATGTTTTATACGCAATGCCAGTCGTCTATGACACCACAACCTTATTTCTGGTGCATAAAAAAATTGAACGCACAGAAACGGCAACGCTAGACACTGCGCTAGACCCATAATCAGACAATTTTATACAATATTCATAATATTGCTTATATGCATAGACTATAATAAATGATAAATGTGCCACAGTCTGCCAGATTTTGTTTGCGTTTTTGAACAAATTGATTTGACCGAAGTATTTTTAATTTACTGCAGTTGAGGTAACTTGAAACTGGCCTTTTTCTAGTTTCAGCGTACCGGGGGGTACGTTGACTGAAACTAGTTTCAACGTACCCCCCGGTAAGCTGAAACTAGTTTCAACGTACCACCAGTCTGCTGAAAGGGGGGTACGCTGAAACGGCTACACCGGCATGAGACCGCCAAATCTCAAATTTCGAATCCTGTGTCATGTGCACAAAGGTGGCATAAAACGCCATTCATTCATTTAATTTGTAACAAAGGCATGGAAGAAATAGCGTATCAAAGCCCTGTTATATTATGATTGTTTTCCAGCAGTGATTATAAATCGGTATGGTAAAAATAAAATGAATCGGGCTTTAGGCCACTTTTGTGCACATACAGCCTATATTGGGCCAGGAGAACCTCCAAGGGGTGGTGAGATGAGTGAGATGATACCGCCCTCCAGACACGGGAATCGAAATTTAAACCCTAGAGGTCTGAGACCGAGCACGCTACCTCTCGGTCACGGAGGCTCCCCACAATACTGTGTTTTACAAGTGGATGGGGAAGAAACATTTTTGTTTCTTTCAAACCTCCGAGACCTAAAACGAACCCCGAACTCTAGCGTGACAGGCAGCGGTGCTAACCACTACCCTAGGGTCCCCGCCCAAATCGGTATTGCAGTTAAGAAAATATGCAGTTTGGCACAGATGACATGTTATAATATAGCCTATACTGTTGACTCACCCAGATGATGACAGTTTGGCATGATATACTGCTTAGTTACCCATAATTATAGTGACGAGGTTGGTGAATTATAGCCTCGTCATGACGTTATGATTCAGGATTAATGCTGAATAAGCTATTGGATAATTAAATAGATACATATCCCTTAAATAGATACATATCCCTCTCATCTCAGCCAAATATGCCACGTAATCCATATGCGAATGAGTGTGTTTAACCCGTAACAATATGTTTGTTTAACCCTTTAAGCCCTCACGATGCATTAAAGCATCATTTTAAATCCCTGAAAAAATTCTTTATTTTCCTACAACTAGGGGTTTTAGAACGAAAATTTCCAGGAAACTGGCTTACTAATACGTGGTAATTTTCTATAATTTTTAAACCACATCAAGTCATCTTCATCCACTACAAGTCGAGAATTGCGGCAGCAATTCGCGGCTTATAGTGGATGAACGCGAACCACAACTTCAAGTGAGTGAAAATTGCTCATTTGAGACCAAATATTTACAAATCCTGAATTTTAAACACTCGTTCCATTATATAACGGATTAAAACGACTATTGTTGAGAATAACGTTTATGGTGTAATTTTAGAAATATTTCAGATAAAAGTATGTATATTCTATGAATTTTATTTATTTTTTATGTGAAAAAGTAGTTTAAAATGTCCAACCGCAATGAAAGGGTTAACTTCGAATTAATAGAGTAATTATCGCACCCATTGCCGTTATAAGCTTTCTCATTTGTCATTCAAACAATTTGAGCGAAAAACGCTGACTCAACATTAAAATAACATTAGGTAAAAGTATTTTGTTTTTTTTTTGCTGGGGGGGGGGGGGGAGCAGCGATCGAAGCCACAAAATAAGCGAAATTGGGCCTGTGTAAATTAAATCTAGAGCACCGAGCTACATTTTCAGCCACTTGAAGATGTGTCTCGATGCTGCGAAACACATCTTCAACTTTAAGCGGTTGAAAATAATGTGATTCGTGTAATTTAGGTCCCAACATATATGCTATATATGATATGTTTCAAGATTGAAGGCATATTTTACTTTTAACAACAGTTTATACAGGTGCTAATAAAAACACATGATCTCTATACTGCTCGACTTCAGTAGGGTTAATACGTGTAAATCTCCTTGCAAGCTGTATTGGTGTTGACTCAAGAGACAAAGAGTGGATCAGAAGCAAACTGGACCAGTGTGTATAGTGTAAAGTACGCGACCTTGCAATTTCAGAAAGAACTATTAAAACTCTGGAATAATTATTCCACCGAGCACACGACGTTATTAAACGTTGAATCATTGACGTTCTTCCAACGTTTAAACAACGTCGTGTGACAGCTAGTAGGTGCCCCGTAGCGAAATTTAAATATGCCGTGCAATGCCGCCCTTCGCGTCGAACTTATTGCTATTAATCATTTCCATTAATGGAAAGTACGCGACCTTGTGTATAATGAACCTCTGAAATATGTAGGACAATAAGGAACCCACAGCAACTGCCATGCAAACACGAGACGGTCTCCCTATGTAGGAACAATGTTGGGCTATTTTTTGGCAGACATTGAGTGAATGCTGAGTGGGTCGCAATTATCGACTTGTAATGGATGAAGATGACTTGATGTGGTTTAAAAATTAAAGAAAATTGACATGTATTGGTAGGCCTAAATTAATTTCATGGAAATTTCGTTCCAAAATTAACCCTTTGCTGTAGGTCTGTTTTCAGGGATGTAAAAAGATGCTTTAATGCATCGTGAGGGCTTAAAGGGTACCATAGTCTGTTTCATTGGCAGGTTAAATCAGGTACTAGGAATGAAATGTGCGTCTCAACATCAAATTGGCAAATGTCTAAAATAAAACAGATATGAGTACATTTCACCCACTTCACGTTATGAGAACCGGTAGCGAGACACAACTTCAAGTAGGTGAAAATTTGAATTTAACGCTTTAAGAGTAAATATTGATCTTCATTAAATTTATCTCATTTCCACTAGAAAAGTTAAGCTGATGAGATAATAATTATTTCCAGGCCAGACCATAGACGTACAGGATGAAAAAACTAATCACCTAAAATTGTTTTGAAATCAACATTTCTTTGTTTATATTTCTAGAAGGCGGGTGGCTGGATTCTTCTTCTTCTTTGTTTACTGAGCCAAACTTCCTAGATCGGACGGCATACGGGTCATGAATATTGTGTATGCGCTGCTCTCGGTTCAGTATCCACAAAGCAGATTGTAGTCTTGACTTAGTTACAGTTTCAAGTGCAAGTGCAAGGGTAGGATATAAAATGTCTCTCCTTCCAACAAAATTGGGCAAAGATGATCGATGGCTAATGATTAGAAAGATGGGAGACTGCAGTTCTCATGGGAGATTGCTGTCTTGAAGGTGAGGAGGGATGGTGCACAGACTATATGTTCTGGCAACGCATTCCATTGACTGTACTGGCTGTTTTCGGAAAGAAACTCTTTTGGTAAACATTGATATTACAACGGAAGGGTAAATAGGCCAGTGAGTTAGATCTCGTGCTTGTCTGATGGTGGGAAGGGGGGTAATATATTGGGCTGGATGGTACTGTCACCAGGTTATGGATAATCTTGTATAGTAGGGTGAGGCGGTAGCAACATCGTCGTTGGGTTAGAGTAGGCCAATGGAGATGGTCTAGCATGTCTGAGACACTACTGGTGCTATGCTACTATATACCGTCTCAGAACATGCCTAGCACCTCTTCACTGGACCATCTCCAAACGCTGAGTAGCAAATTTGGACTGTGGGTCCCACACTGTGGAGCAGCACTAATGCCTTGTAAACTTTGGTTTTAATGACTCATGATCTCGTTTTCACATCACGTTTGACGAAGCCCAGCGACTGCTTTGCTCTAGCTGTGATCGTTAGTCCTAAATATTTTGTTGATCTTGTAGGATCCTGACATCGCTCAATTAATGTGGCGTTTATCCCCAGATTCCTGGACTCGGGCGGACGGGGATGACCGCCTCGTTTACATACCGTGGTGACGTGCGCACACAGAGCAGTGTGTGCGGCCTCGGTATTATTCCCGCACTTCAAGCGTAATACTCAGCGACTACGGACGTGCCGTAGCTCGCTCTCGCTAAGTCCATAGAGACGTGCCGTGCGCGGATAGTTGTGCTTTGCTGTTATCGCATGTTAATCAAATAAACATGACAAGATAGAAGAGAGTTTCCTGGTTTGTTTGAAACCGTCGAGCAGACGGATGAGGAGGATGTTTGAGTTTTGATGGTGAGATTGGGCGGAGTCCCTCGTCGGCCGTTGTGACTCCATAACGGAACTCCCAGCGTAGGCTCATCACGCCTTACTGGTAACCACGACGTCCCATCTCGCCATACTGGTTACCTCGACGTTCATCCCGCCATACTGGTGACCCCTGACGACTGATCGTCTACGCAACAGTGTTTTCACCTAGACGCCAGTTGAAAACCGCTGTTTTCAGGATAGTTTTCATTAATTTTAGGGGATTTTTTGAAAAAAATCAATAGCATTTTTTTCACAAGGTACGTGAAAGCTGTAGGTCAAAATATATATATGCCAGATTAAATTAGTCAGAAAGAGTTATCAGACGAGAAGCACGTTTCTTTACGTCGAAAACGGCGTAAATTTCTAAACTTTTGATCGAAATCCCACATGTTTGGCGCCTTTTCAAGATGGCGGCCTTGCCGGTTTCTTTAGAAGAATCCAGAAAATTATTCTCATAGACATAGTCTATCATTTTTTATTGTAAGAGTTTGTTTAATGCCTTCATCCTATTAATGCCACTGTAGGCGAGTAGGAAGTGGGTATTTTCTGTAACTCAATTTTTTATCGTTGATTACCATAATTGGGTAACTCGATCTTAAAGTCCATAGACGAAATTTCGTCCATTTTTTCCCGATTTTTTCTACAAATCGACAGAAATTTTTAATATCGCTTCGACTCGGGTAATCTTTTATAGGTTTAGGGCCAAAATAAATTGTTTCCCTACATGAATGTCAATAAACGGTCTTATTTGGTCTGTTTAAAAATATTCCCAGGACCGTAGGTCAATATTTTGTACTATTATCATATGTTATTTCAGAGAATACTGAATATTGTATTTGTATTTGGTAGGTGTGCGCCATCTTGGCCGCTGGTTTCCCTAACTTAGCTCTAAGCCCACCGTGGGCACCCACGTGTTCCCCCCTAACCGGCATGCATCGGGACAGTGAACCTGTGTCGCCACATCACATTAGCATAGAATAAGCCGCCATTTTGATTTGGTGGAGATCATTTGTCACGTGTTCTAAATTTTACACGGAATAAAATTTTTTTTTAAATTGTTCATAAATTTTCTTTTTCATCACGATTGAGGGAGAAAATGTGTAGATAAGTTGTTTCGAAAACTAAATTCTGCCACTAATTGTGCGAGACTTTTTGTTCACTTTGAAACGCCTTTCGGTGTTTGTAATCGCGCTAGGCTATTCAGTGCCTTATTTGGGCACGCAGTAGCTGATGAATATGCTAATGTGAGGCGAGACGGGGATGCTGACTGTATACTATGTACGTACCGCTCAAAGCTTACCGTCACATACTATAAGCCACATGCTGCCTGCCGCACAGGCTGTGCGCACCGACAATACACCACACACACACCCACCACAGACGACATAAAAACAACCGCACCGAACACAGTCGATTTATACGTCAACCAATGAATCGATGCGAGCAATTGATTCGGACGTTTATGAGAATGATTCGGTGATGAACGTACCATTATAAAAAAAAAAAACGTGGAATGTTCATCACAGATATCATTTTTCAGCGAAATGATATACTTTATCATTTATCAGCATAGACTACTGTCAGTCACGTTTTAGATATTATTCTTAAATCATAAATGTCACTGTTTTTCTTCACAGTCACATTTAGTCTATCAGTTTGAGAACGAAATTTTCTCACGATAGTTATTTCTGAAGTTTAAATTTTTTATAAATACAGAAATATTCGTTTTGACAGTTGCGCTATTGCGAAACATTGCAAATATTTGAATGTGTTTTTCGACTTGTGTGAAAAAATATTTTTTTCACCCAGGTCGATTTACAAAATACTATTATCATAGCTTAGCATAGCTTATCACAGTTGTATCTGGCATATTGTTTTTATGTACCACTGTGACCTACGGTTTTCACGGTACCATTTTGCATGTGTGTGACTCACTGAAAACGTTTTATGTCTCATCTAGACCTCCAGTTTTCACTTTAATCAATACATACGTTTTGTGAATTTGTGAACAGCACTTAGGTGAAACTTCAACGACGCATATTTCTGCAACTAATCTGCAACCCCCGTTTCTCGCACCATGCGACATAGCATGAACATTTTCTACAGTCTACACTTCTAGCTTCAACATATTACAGACATTTTTTTTCTGATTTTCACGGCATTGCACAACCTGTCCACGCACGGCACGTCACGGACTTAGGCCATGGAGAGTGGCGACCGCATACCCTGGCCAAAGGCCTGGGGTGTGCACCAGCAATATTGAAACCTGCCACCGACACGGTGGAGGTAGACCTACGTCACTTCAACAATGTGATTGAACATAATTATAACGACGGCCAATTACAGTTTGGCATTGTTCACATATATGACATTTTTATACTCGCTCAGGCCTGCACAGCTAGCCAAATAGGTCGCAGACTGAGTGCTTCATTATTTAAATGACTTTAATAAATAAACGATTTCAATTTGATGACAGGTTTATTAATGCTGACAGTTTTGTGGCTCGAATCAGCATTTGTGATGTGGGCCCACCTTTCAGTGTGACCGTCACAGGTGCCGTCCACGCGTCATGCGGCACTGCTCAAATACGGTCATGTTTACAACACAGCACACAGTGTATGCCGTATAAACCTATGCACAACGCATTTAACAGCACAGACGACAGACTTTATAAATGTGATTGTCTGCTTCAGCCGACACGGCTAGAAATCAGCATCAGCAGTACATTTACTGGTACGGCACAGCATAACCAGATCAGCATCGACTTCAGAACATTCTACGATTTCAGCAGTCATTTAAATTATAATTACCTGCATATTTTCTCAGATCACTTATTATTCAAATCAATATTGAATGTTTTATTAATAGTGAATTTTTTATTAATTCCAGTTTAATATTTTCGTGCCTCATATCGCCTCCGATTTTTACGATACATCGCTAACGATTTTTTACGACGATGCATAGGTCTGTTTTTATTCACCGCACGTTCGGTGATCTGACGCAGACATGTGCGTTTTTTAACTTAAATGTTTCTAATGTTTTGTCAACGCAAGAGGGCGACTTTTGCGTTTGGCGCGCCAGCAACTAGCTGGTCATGTCCCACACGTGACATTTTGTGGAACAACTAGTTCCACTGCACATCGTTCGATACATGTTATAATGTCTTTTTGCGACCAAATCGCAGAATTATTTTAAAACCTGTGGTAGGGCACGCGCCCGAATCAGGTACGTCATAGCGTTACCGCATAATGCAACTCAAGGCTATCACACAGTGAGACGCCAGCTGTGATCGCTCATAATAAAGGCCAACTAGGCCCGAGCATGATCATTCAGTTTTTTACTCCTCGCCCTAATGGGGATTTGAGTACTTGCATTCGAATCGACGCTACGATACGCACAATCGACCCTACAAACGAACTCACAATGCGTACACTTGTTCGATACAGTACTCGAGTACTGCCCCCTAACGACCAGCGAATGCAATAAATCGCTTTATATTTAGCATGTGTTGGACGCAACATCCACACACGTGCTTGATTCGTGCGGCTGGCACTCGCGGTTTACTATAGCGCCAAACGATAAAGACTGCGAGACCAGCCACACGCATCGCACTATTACATTTTTCATTGTATTGTATTTTGTATTGCATGTAATTTACGTAAGTCATTTTTGCACGAGCAATTTACGTAAAAGTTTCAGTATATTTTAATTACAGAATACTAGGCTACTACAGGCCTTGCAGAATTGTGTACAGATATATAAATGTAAAGACATTTTCTTTTAGCAAGCTCATTGCTGAAGCACTAATAGAAATTATGTTAATTAAATGAATGGGTTGATCGCAGCTTGCAGCACATGAATCATACATAAAGGACAGTTGGTGTTAAGAGGATAGGACAATTCACGTATAATGCTGCGCTTTCAACCACCCACGCTGTAACCACACTCGCTATATTTTTTTAATGAAAACTATGCTTAGTATAAGAGGTTACATATTTTACAACCCCGCTATTTGCACGAAGCAGTCTCCTACACGTCAGTTTGGTCCTACGTTGTCACTCAGCCGGGGGTAATGTAGGATCCTGACATCGCTCAATTAATGTGGCGTTTATCCCCAGATTCCTGGACGCGGGCGGACGGGGATGACCGCCTCGTTTACATACCGTGGTGACGTGCGCACACAGAGCAGTGTGTGCGGCCTTGGTATTATTCCCGCACTTCAAGCGTAATACTCAGCGACTACTGACGTGCCGTAGCTCGCTCTCGCTAAGTCCATAGAGACGTGCCGTGCGCGGATGGTTGTGCTTTGCTGTTATCGCATGTTAATCAAATAAACATGACAAGAGAGAAGATAGTTTCCTGGTTTGTTTGAGACCGTCGATCAGACGGATGAGGAGGATGTTTGAGTTTTGATGGTGAGATTGGGCAGAGTCCCTCGTCGGCCGTTGTGACTCCATAACGGAACTCCCAGCGTAGGCCCATCACGCCTTACTGGTAACCACGACGTCCCATCTCGCCATAATCTTACTATATTGAGGGTTTGTCCGTGCAGAGTGTAGCTGTAAGCTGTTAGAGACTTTTTCCTGGTCACTGAGAGTATTTCACACTTGCTGGGGTTAAATTCCATTAGCCACTTTTTTTAACATGCCATTAATTTATTTAGGTCGTTTTGAAGCGATTTAATGTCTCTGTAAACTATGGCATCATCTGCGAAAATCCGAACTTTTGACGAAAGAGAATTTGGAAGATAATTTTATATAAATTAGGAAGACGATAGATCCCAGAACAGAACCTTGGGGTACTCCAGATGTTACTTTAACGGTGTCGGAAACTGCGCCCTCTAGTATCACTTTTTGTGTACGGTCTGATAGAAAAGAGTTGATCCAGCGGAGTGTGGAATAGTCAGGCAGATTAGCAAAAAAAAGGGGACACGCCGGACAAAACCACAAAAAATTCAGGGATTGTTCAGAAGGTTCTAAAGTTACACTTTTTGCTAGGTACCAGCATATTCGGTTTATTTTCTTTAAAAAAATGACGTTTCATATATGATATATGAGAAAAAACGTTAAAATGGCATATGAATATTGTCTATTATAATCGTATGACAGCTCAATACCATTGTATTCGATTGTATATGCCTTATTTTTTACATCGACTGAACAAATGAAGACTTTAAAACATTTTTGAGAAAATTATGACTAATTTTCAGCAATTGTTTCGCACTTGTTAACCCTTTATTGACTAGTGTCGCTTTTAGTAATCATTTCCTCTCCATTAGTTCAATGGTTGGTATAGCATTTCAAAATCAACAAACAATATTTATAATAAATTGGTTTATATTTTACTCACATACATAACTGATTTACTCACTTACGTAACTGATTTAAATTCGCCACAATATAGAGTTGAACCTAATGCTAACATTGCGTTACACATTTAATAAGCTGAACTGTGAATCAAATCAACCGTCCTTAAACATTCCTAATATATGCCTGCTGTATTATGTAATTATAAAATACAATGAAGTAGTTATGTATTTCACTTGTTACAATGACAACTACATAGTTCTGTACATCGCCAACCAGCATTTTTGCACCCACATCGATCACTACAACCACGCTCACTTTTGCATCCACATCTGACCAGTTCATTACATGCCTTAGATGCTACAGGTAGGGTGTTCCAAACAGGTATGTAAGATAGACTATCACTGTCCAGCTCCCAACCCCGTCCTTCAGGAGATGGTGCATGCTGCTCACTCAGGTCACTTGTCGTCCACAATGCAGCTTGATAAGCAGCACGTTTTGAGTGCTGTAGCAATGCATTTTGTGTTGGTGGAATTGTTTGCATTGTCTTATTCTTTTGGCAAAATAGTTATTTTCTTGCCTCGTCAACATTTTCAAGATGGCTGGTCTTATCATAGAGAATAACTGTAAAATGTTCTAATTGTCGAAAATGTTGAGCATCGAAACTCAGCTAGGCATATTGGTTAAGTGCCATGTAGGTAAAGGCTTCAGTTACGTCTGGATAACAATTCCATGCCCCCATGCCATTTTTTACCACGACCAAAGAAAGCTGATGTAGTGTCACTACCCGTAAAGCTGTGGAAAACAGGAAGTGCCAAGCACTTATCCTCACCTAACATGTGGCAGATGTAATTAATGTGGTAGTACATGAAATGTTTTCCTGCACCAAAGGCGACCCAAATATCTATATCAGCACATAGAGTTTTGAAAAAGTAGAACTTGCCAACAAGGATGACTATGACATCAGTGTCTACTGTTCGAACCAAACAAGATCTGGAACTATTTTTCACTGCATCCTGCACATGAACTATCAGCCTCGTGTCGGCCTCCTCGTGGTCACATATTGGCATGGGAGGGCTGTTTCCTTTTTGAATGACTGACGTGCCAGATGTGCAAACAATTTCTTTGTCATGAGGGACATTATTATTCGAGACTTTGGTTGATAAATAAGAAAACAGTTACTGTTTGTTTGTCGGGTCACGTAAGAAATTTGACCAGTTTCCTGGAATTTTATTTTTCCAGCCACCTTTCTTCGAATCCCCGTCCCTCGCCTTTCTCTAGTAGACTCTTTTATACTGTTGGATATGTAAATTTCCCAGACCACATCGACTCTTGTGGTGTTTTCTAATTGTTAAATGACATGAGGAATAAAGATTTGGTGTGCATAGTCATCAAATGTTGTTATATTAGTAGCAGGAAGAAGATGAGCCACAGCAGCTCAATCTAGAAATTTGGCATCAAAATACACAGGCGGGTCTTGGTCAGGGTCTTCGTTCAGATTCCCGAGTAGATCAGATTGTTTCCCAATACGTAGTTTTCCACCATCAGATGAAGAGGGAGGATAAGGGTGGTTTTCATGCTTAAAAAATGTAGACATGTCACTCTGCCTGTGCTGCATCACAATATACAAGTGAGAGAAAATAGACTGTTTTGACTTTAATTTTTTTTCGCGGTAATCTAAATGGGGGGAGTGAATTTTTCTTGATAGGGTCATGAATTGACTGTGTATGATCTATAATTACTGCTTGGCGGTATCTTTGGTACTGTTCCTGTCCAAGAGACTCTACAGTTCGTATTGTGTTAACCACGGTCGCATCCATCACATTGCGTGTTTTGAGGGTTATAAGCTCATCACTATCATCTGAGAATGGATTACCTAGGTCACTTATTATGTCGGCCAAAGTCATAGCCTGTTCTTTGAAAATTGTGGAAAATCCCTCCTCGTGGTGATACTTCATTTCATCTTCTCTGCCAACAAAATCCCTTTCAAACTCCTTTAAAAGTCTAGCTTGTTCTGGTCCAGACACCATCCATTTCCTGAAGGCGGAAGGATTTTCAGCTGGACCAACTGCCCCACCAGAACCCTTCACGTGTTCATTATTTTGCTCGTGCGCCTGGTCTACTGGCATAGCTGAGAACCGATTTGTTGTTTTCTGGACAACCCAGTGGCCATGATCCTTAAATAATTCTGCAAGTATTGATGCTGGAAGATTTTCCATATCACAAATATGAATTGGAATCCACCTGGCATAATTATGATGATCCAGGACGAAAAACCATGGAACCAGTGCTTTCAAAATTTCCACATAAAGAGGAAAGTTTTGTTCACGATGTGCCCTCACAAAAATTAATCCAATGATTTCCATGTTGAGTACAGTATCCCAATACTGAAATGTCGGGTTTTTTTTATCATGTTTCTTTGCCAAATCTCTTTAGTTGTATCATCGTGTAAGACAGCACATTTCAGAAAGGCATCGTTTTGTAGTTTTGCCAACGCCAAAACACTGATCTGGTGAGCATGTCGTGTTCTTGTTAGGTGAGCAGCCTTGAGAAAAGAGTCTGCCGTGCCAGAAGAAGCAATTCCTGCTCGGGTGAGGACGCTGGTCCAGCCAGATCCCTCCAAGTAATCTCCATAAGTGTTCCATACAGCCATTTCTATGTGTAGGCCCCCGAACAGGATAACAAACTGGCTTTCACCATGGGTTTGTGGCCACTTCCATTGAGTGAACTTTGCTAGGGCATACAAAGGAACATCCAGGGCAATGATTGGTGTCTGGTCGGGATTGAGGAATTGTGTTGCCTGACGCAACACATTCATACCATGCTTCATCATAGCTGCTGTAGCAGACTTCTCGTAGAAGAGGTAAGAGTTGTGTTAATGTCACATGTGTATCCACCACGCTGAGCAGTGTGTGTAGATGCATGGTAGGCAGACCATGCTACGGCATCAGTTTGATCAAGATTATCTTTCTCCATCAGTCTAGTAGCATGTGTATGCCATTTGTTTTCTTTCAACCTTGCTTCTGCAATGTGCCCTTTAAATGATGTCGAATTGCAGAATGTCTCGGGTGCACATACTGTAGCTGTCTTTAAGGAAACCGCAGGCACAGTGGTGAAACTGTCAAGCAGCTGATGATTCTTTGGTGTGTCAGGAGTTGGCAGGCAAATGTTATCCTGCTTTTCACCTACGTTAGTCGAAGTTGGGAACTGAAACAAGCTTATGCCTGTACCATGGAAGGATCCTTGACGGATTATAGTCGCGTGCTCCTATCGAGTGCTCCTATAGTCAAAAGCCCACGACGCAATTGAGCAGGAACCACAACCCCCTTTTCCTCAAAATCCATACACACAGCAGTCGCCAGCTGGCTCTCAAGCGTTAGAATCCTATCATAACTGACACTGAGTCCCAATTTGTACAAATATCCAATCAATAGCTTCGACCGTGTCTCTGTGTGGATCTTTAGTCCAATATACAGAGGTACAGGTGGTTCCTGTGTAATGGAATGGCGGGATTTAACAGATGTCGATTGACGTTTCTGACAGTTGAATATGATAGTTCGAGAAATGGTTATAGCTGCCTGAGAATCTGCAAAGGCTTGATCTTTTAGGTCAGCACCATTTAGCAGCATGGATATTAGAGAGTTGAGATTAGTGGGGACTGATGCTTGTTGGCATCCAAAGGGGAAAGAACCATTGAAATGAAACCCTTTGGAGCCTATGATATCTCGACGTATAATTTTCGCTGCTTTAGCCAGAACTAACGCGTCACCTTCATTATCTCATTTTATTGCCTGTTTCAACATGTCTCGCATTACAGGCTTAAAAACAAGTACTTTGTTTCTACCATCGTCTTGCTCTTGAGCATCTGAGAAGTACTCGAGAATTTTGTTTTTGAAGCGCACCTTGTTGATTTCTTTCTGAATGCCAAGAGCACAAAGACGAATTTCAAATAATTGTCGTAGCTAAAAGAATTTGAAGTAGAAGACCCCATCGTTTACACAATTTTTAATGTGCGTGATGAGCTCCCCAAATTCTCTTGCCTCAATTTTATTATCTTCCAATCTTGCCGATGATTCCTGTTTATTTTGTCTTTTAAAAGAACGGCGAGGATTTCTAATTGCTGTCAAGCATTCTGAATGGTATTTTAAATTCAATGCAAACAGATCTGAGCCACCTTCCATTCTGGTGAGTAAGACCACATCTTGTAAATCAATAGCCATCTGCCTAACATTGTCATTAGCATCTGCTGTTTTGAACTTAAGAAGCATTCCATTTTCTTCTTGACAAAACAAACAGGCATCAGTCATAACAGATTCACGTCGGTGACGCTTCTCAACATTGGGGCTCCTCTCACTGGAGCCTTCTCGTTCTCGTTTGCTTATTGCTCGTTGTACCTTTTGACTGCTAAATTTTACGTGGCATGGCTTGTGCCACACTGCACGATGTTCATTTAATTCATTTGCAGTGACGTTGTCACCAAATTTCAAAGATACCGGCAATCTGTCCAATTGTCAAAAAGTGCCAACGTTATCCATAAATGATTGGTATGGCTGTGAATTGGTCCCAGATCCTGGCATGTTCAGTGGACACTTAAGAGCCTCTCCGCTCTTCTTCTGACAGATGACACACATTTTCCAGTCCATCGTGTCTATGAAATCACACTATATGTGACCCTGCACATTCTAAGCATACAAACTAATGAGACAAATTGACACAGAGTTTGCAGACCAGCTTCAATATTAGGCACCATAACGAGATCAGTGTATGTCCACACAATGTGCCCCTATTTTAGAGTGCCCTAATTTTTGCATAGTATTCTGGTGGTTATGCGGGTATCCATACTCTAGTTATTTGCTCACACTGACAATACACAGGGTCTATGAGACCCTATGTATTGTCATCACTGTTCTTTAAGAATGGGTGTGACGCTCTGAGAGATTTTTATATGTAATATATTGATTGCGAATATGGCTCATGGTGGCCATTTTAGATTTTAATGAACTGTGAACATTATATGATTATTGCGAACATGTTTAAGTTACGTCTGTGATGTAAAAAATTGGGTGCATACACAAAATAATAGGTTTCTAAGTTGATCAGAGAGTCAGACATAAGAAAATTTCATTAAATTTAGTTAATTATGCAAATTATGCTAATTAAACTAACATAGAGGTGCAAAAATAGTTTGCGCCTTTTCTGATCTCTTCTTGGGAGTAAGTGACGCGCATCGACTGATGCAGCGCGATTCGAAATTGAGGCTAGGCGGGCTACTGCCTTTCGTCAAAGGTCGGAGACGCCCGAACCAGCCCGATTGGTGAGACGCGGGTTCCCACAGATTTACCAATCATCTGGAGCCCTTTAATAACAATATTAGGCCTAATCACAGCACATGTAGGCCTGACCTACTGGTAGATCATAGTTCTATTTATTATGTGGACGGCCTATTAATTTTAAAAAAGGGGAAATAATTTAAGGTCTATAGAGCGTACAGTTAAGGTGGGTGAATCGTAATTATGGCCTATTGACTGAATTTATAGGCGCATACGCTTGTAACAAAGCGGCCCATCTGCTTTTAAGCAACTGAGACGTTTTTATTAGCTATCAAAATATTTAAATTTTTGACTATTGAATCATTACATTACAGACACACACCATCACATATAGTTTTACGTTATAACACAAACATAATTACATTTACAAACACTGGAACAATTAGTCACATCATATTTTACCATTCCAATGCCATATTTGTGTTAAAAAATTTAACAAATTTGTCCGTTATTGTTCCTATTGAATTGAATTTGGCGCATTCATTTTTGTAATTACAGGATTTGCATTGTGGTACAACCATCTTCGAACTGACCAATCAAATACAAGCTGTATTTGTCTCACACACCTTGTTGTACATGTATGTGTGTACATATGCGAATTTCAGTTGAAAAACGATGGAAAGCCGCCTCAACAGCTCTTTTTTCTGGATCTTGACACATGTAAACAGAGTCGAGCGATTTTGTGAATGTAAATCTTGGTGAGTGAGAGCAGGACAATGGAGGTAAGTGTGCACATTTGGCAATTTCTTTTATTGATGCAGTGAGATTTGTTCTGGCCGCCATATTGTATGTATGCAGTGGTCTGGGCTGTTGTATCATCAGCTGGTCACGTGGTTGAAGACAAGCCGCGTCCTGGGGTGGGGTAATCTGGTACAGAAGGGGTAATCTGAGGGAACAGTGGCCAGCTACACCCGCAAAGCCTTTTTGATATAGATAAAAATACGTTTTCATTTTGTAATTATTATCGTGCGATGCAGTGACTGAAATTTGGGCGATTTCAAGCGTGTTGAATGGGTAAAATCGTGAGTTTAATCGACCGCCCCCGGAGTACAGTCAGATGTTGTCTGATTCTACTGTTGCAACCCATTAGAGTATACATACGTCATAGGGTCCGATCATTGCTGTGTGTACCCTAGCAAACGTGTATAATTAACTAATTAATCAATCAAACCACACTACTTCCCCCCAGTGGTTCGAGCCGTACTATGGCCTTCAAGTTGCAAAGAAACAAAAGTGTTCTTCTCAGTTCACTCGTAACGATTTAATATTTAAGGGAGCCTCCCTGACCGAAAGGTAGCGTGCTCAGCCTCAGACTGACAGGGCTCGAATTTCGTCTGGAGTGCAGTGTCATCTCATCATTCTCAGGATATTTTCCTGGCCCAGTTTAGACTAGATACATGTGCACAAATGTGGCCTAAGACCGCATTCATTCATTTTTATATACGAATGCTGACAAATTCACAAGGGATGTTGATTAGGGCAACATGTAGGCTATGTATGTGTGGAGAATGATTCAAGTCTTGCTTTAGTTCTGATTAGAAATTAAAATATAGTTGTATAACCCTTGATGCGCCAAATTATTATTGTATAAACCATGGAGACCAAGGGTTTTTTTAATTTCAAATCATCACAATAATGTCTTAGTCAGCTCTTTCCGCTTCATTTGAATAACTATGTTTTGGGTATAGGGCCATTATAAATACTTTTACTCTTACAGCGCGATGTTCTGACTTTAGACGTCAGAATCAGACGTGTACAGACGTCTAAAGTCGCTCCACAGACGTCAGATTTTGACGTCTTAAGTCGATCCCCGCGCTGTAAGTGTTAATTGTGAAAATGATTTAATTAGCTGGGATAAAAAAAAACATGAAACACATACAAACTATAATATACAGGAAAGAGAGACTAGAACATGTTTATTAGGTCTAAATACACTTTTTATTTAGAATTATTTTATCATTTCTTGAGGTAACATGACTAAAACACTTAGCCTAGAATCTAACAAAACCGAAGTACTGTAGGCCTATATAAACTAATTAGTAATTTTATTTTGTACCCTATCACTTTAAAATATACAGAACAAAACAAAGCATATTTTTTAATGTGGAATTATATGTTAAGAATGTTATTATATCTTAGATAATGGCTTAAAGAATTTAACATAAACATATCGCCATAGTTTGAGTATAAGAATAAATAATTTGCATCTGCAAAAAATCCCACGCATATCTTATATTAATCTATGTGTAAGTCTGCAGCACATTTATGAAGCTCTGTCAAGATGTATGTCATGAAAATAACTGATGAATCCACGTCAACTCAATTTCCTAGCGAGATTTCTGTCATTTTTCTCCGCAGTTCTTTATTCTGTTGTTTTTCCTGCAAAAAAATATAATTAATTGAATTTGTTTCCAATACATGAAAAAGTATACCTTTCCAACTGTTGTAATATTAGGCTCACCAGTTAAATCATTTAATTTGAAGCTATGATTTCAAACCCAGCTGCCAGACAAAACTGTCTGATATGTACTAGGAAATTGTGCTTTTTTAACGCCGCCAACCTGATTAAGCCGATTTGCATACTGTTCAACGTACTTCCTCTCCCAAATGAGTCGCACTCGTTGAAAATAGATGAGACACCTGAAAACCAAAAAATTAATCATGTGTAAAGATAAATGTTATTTATCGTTACCTGGGACATCTATTTAAACCTTTACCCACTGAATTATCTTGTTTAAATGGATTCAGTCTTGAAGTTGTGGGTCGCCGCAGCTAACCACAACTTCAAGACTGCATCCATCTCTCAGATTGGCTGCGTGAGTAATAGAAGGTAAGTACTCCTGTTTAAAAAAATCTTTGGCAAAAAAATACTAGTTTTCATATGAGCAATGTATAAAAAATGATGCAGCTCATGTTTGTAGGCCATTGTAGCTTTGGCATGACGATATAAAGGCACAAGAAAATAAAGGGTGAACATCGTTGGTTTCAAAGGGTCGTATCTGCCATTTCACAAAGTGGCAGATATGACTTTTAATACAGAAGTGTCCAAATGTGGGACGCTATAAAAAAACATTGCTTACATTTACTTTACAAAGACCTTTTAGTACCATCCATCCCCTTAGGCTTGGATATGAAAGGGTGTATCTGCCACTTGGTGAAGTGGCAGATACACCCTTTCATATCCCAGGAGACGCACTGTGTCAAAATGTAGGACGGTATAACAGGAGACATTGCATACATTGCCAGACAGATGGCTGAGAGGAGGACGACATCGGACACGACGACAGCCAGAACATCAGCCAGGATGTTGTCCAGATCCTTGATTTGTTGTATGAGGTCGTGAAGGAGAGATACCATGGTACCGCCAGCAAAAGCTCCATAAATCTCCAAACCTCCTCCAGTCAGGCCAAGCTCTATCACACTACTGTAACACAGGGGAACATGGACTACAAATGACCAGACACATAGTTATATCTATGGGTAATGGACCTCCCATGAATTGTTCCTAAATATTTTTTCTCATTATCAGACTACTAATGACTGTGATCCTACCTTCCAACCACCACTGACATGACGTCCAGTAGCACAGAGAGAGCTGTGGCAGTACCGCCATATAGAAACCCAGGCGGTACAGCTGATGGTAGTCTGCTGGCTGGGGTTGACAGGCTCGCTGTAGGTAGGTGAAGGTACACAACAGGCTGAGAAACATTAGAATGAAGCCTAGCAGAGGCATAACTGGGCAGACCATACAACCAAGCTGAAAAAACAAGGCATTACATTACATAACTCATTCTCTGGTCACCCACCACTGCATAATCTCTGAGGTCAGAATGTAGATAACTATCTATCAATCAAATCAAAACTTTTATTTCACATTATGTAAAATACATATTTTAAATTACAATTTATATAATAAACACACCCAGACATCGCAGCCAGTCAGTCAGAGACCTCCAACTAAATTATTAACGTCTCACCACACATAATACCCGTCCCATAGACTTACATGTATTATGACTAATACGCTCAGGCCTCCCAGCACTCCTAAAATGGGGAAATGTAAATAACCCTATATATCATTTTAACCATCCTGCTGTTCTCTTTCAAAATAAAAAATAAAAAAAGGTATGTGAATCTGCTTGCTTTCCTGCTATTTTAGCCTAGAATAAGCTCTTGCCCCACTCTCCCCCGGGCGACCTAGAAAAAAATTGACCTCGTTTTTTAGAAGAGCCTTGTTACAGCCAGCGCAAGGACTTCCTGTTAGATCTATCTTTTATCATTTCGATGCTTTTGCTACTACAAAACATCACAGAATCGATTTAAATTGGTATCAAAATGATATTTCCGTAATAATCACCACAGGAGCTGCTGCAAAGAGCCACAATTTTTAAAAAGGGACTAACTTTCTTATTCTTAAACTTTATAACGTCTCACCACACATAATACCCGTCCCATAGACTTACATGTATTATGACCCATACGCTCAGGCCTCCCAGCACTCCTAAAATGGGGAAATGTAAATAACCCTATATATCATTTTAACCATCCTGCTGTTCTCTTTCAAAATAAAAAATAAAAAAGGTATGTGAATCTGCTTGCTTTCCTGCTATTTTAGCCTAGAATAAGCTCTTGCCCCACTCTCCCCCGGGCGACCTAGAAAAAAATTGACCTCGTTTTTTAGAAGAGCCTTGTTACAGCCAGCGCAAGGACTTCCTGTTAGATCTATCTTTTATCATTTCGATGCTTTTGCTACAACAAAACATCACAGAATCGATTTGAATTGGTATCAAAATGATATTTCCGTAATAATCACCACAGGAGCTGCTGCAAAGAGCCACAATTTTTAAAAAGAGACTAACTTTCTTATTCTTAAACTTTATAATGATATGCGCGAATGAATTTGTGTGGTGAGACCTTAAGGGAAATAAACATGTTTATGGGATATTTTTTTTCAAGTTAGCGTGAAAATACATTCTATTCTGAAATCGAAAAAGAAAACCTTGTCCAATTCCGATGAGCAGAAGGCACACAAACGCAAAATGAAATTCCCCTGCTTATTACTAGATCTCCAGAAATGGCCCGTTTTTCGATATTACAACATAATTTTCCATTTTCATGAAGCATCTGTATGGAATTGTCTATTTTTTCAGAGACTCGTCTTGAAATTGGGCAATGAATGATTTTATTTCTTCAGAATAGTGATGTACGGACATTATACACACAAACAAAAGAGGTATAAATACCAAAGGACAAGAAAATCAATGCGGGGAAGCGGAAGAACCAAGTTGAACTTACAACTGTTTCAGTGCTATATGGACGTATGCTTGGTATATGGGCCATAATTGAACATTATCAAATTAGTTTTGTTAGATTCGCTAGAAAACATGTCTATATTATATTTTTTTGCTGAATTGGCTGCCTGGTGATAATAAATAAACAAAATAAATGGTCTAGTAGCAATAAAACATCCCACAGGCGCGAAAATGTGTTTTCTGGAACTATGGCCTTAACGTCTCACCACACATAATACCCGTCCCATAGACTTACATGTAATATGACCCATACGCTCAGGCCTCCCAGCACTCCTAAAATGGGGAAATGTAAATAACCCTATATATCATTTTAACCATCCTGCTGTTCTCTTTCAAAATAAAAAATAAAAAAGGTATGTGAATCTGCTTGCTTTCCTGCTATTTTAGCCTAGAATAAGCTCTTGCCCCACTCTCCCCCGGGCGACCTAGAAAAAAATTGACCTCGTTTTTTAGAAGAGCCTTCTTACAGCCAGCGCAAGGACTTCCTGTTAGATCTATCTTTTATCATTTCGATGCTTTTGCTACAACAAAACATCACAGAATCGATTTGAATTGGTATCAAAATGATATTTCCGTAATAATCACCACAGGAGCTGCTGCAAAGAGCCACAATTTTTAAAAAGAGACTAACTTTCTTATTCTTAAACTTTATAATGATATGCGCGAATGAATTTGTGTGGTGAGACCATAATGATATGCGCGAATGAATTTGTGTGGTGATACCTTAAGGGAAATAAACATGTTTATGGAATATTTTTTTTCAAGTGAGCTAGAAAATACATTCTATTCTGAAATCGAAAAAGAAAACCTTGTTCAATTCCGATGAGCAGAAGGCACACAAACGCAAAATGAAATTCCCCTGTTTATTACTAGATCTCGAGAAATGGCCCGTTTTTCGATATCACAACATAATTTTCCATTTTCATGAAGCATCTGTATGGAATTGTCTATTTTTTCAGAGACTCGTCTTGAAATTGGGCAATGAATTATTTTATTTCTTCAGAATAGTGATGTACGTACATTATACACACAAACAAAGGAGGTATAAATACCAAAGGACAAGAAAATCAATGCGGGGAAGCGGAAGAACCAAGTTGAACTTACAACTGTTTCAGTGCTATATGGACTAATGCTTGGTATATGGGCCATAATTGAACATTATCAAATTAGTTTCGTTAAATTCGCTAGAAAACATGTCTATATTATATTTTTTTTGCTGAATTGGCTGCCTGGTGATAATAAATGAGCAAAATTAATGGTCTAGTAGCAATAAAACATCCCACAGGCGCGAAAATGTGTTTTCTGGAACTATGGCCTTAATGGGAAATAAACATGTTTATGGAATATTTTTTTTCAAGTGAGCTAGAAAATACATTCTATTCTGAAATCGAAAAAGAAAACCTTGTCCAATTCCAATGAGCAGAAGGCACACAAACGCAAAATAAAATTCCCCTGTTTATTACTAGATCTCGAGAAATGGCCCGCTTTTCGATATCACAACATAATTTTCCATTTTCATGAAGCATCTGTATGGAATTGTCTATTTTTTCAGAGACTCGTCTTGAAATTGGGCAATGAATTATTTTATTTCTTCAGAATAGTGATGTACGGACATTATACACACAAACAAAGGAGGTAAAAATACCAAAGGACAAGAAAATCAATGCGGGGAAGCGGAAGAACCAAGTTGAACTTACAACTGTTTCAGTGCTATATGGACGAATGCTTGGTATATGGGCCATAATTGAACATTATCAAATTAGTTTCGTTAAATTCGCTAGAAAACATGTCTATATTATATTTTTTTGCTGAATTGGCTGCCTGGTGATAATAAATGAGCAAAATTAATGGTCTAGTAGCAATAAAACATCCCACAGGCGCGAAAATGTGTTTTCTGGAACTATGGCCTTAACGTCTCACCACACATAATACCCGTCCCATAGACTTACATGTATTATGACCCATACGCTCAGGCCTCCCAGCACTCCTAAAATGGGGAAATGTAAATAACCCTATATATCATTTTAACCATCCTGCTGTTCTCTTTCAAAATAAAAAATAAAAAAGGTATGTGAATCTGCTTGCTTTCCTGCTATTTCAGCCTAGAATAAGCTCTTGCCCCACTCTCCCCCGGGCTAACTAGAAAAAAATTGACCTCGTTTTTTAGAAGAGCCTTGTTACAGCCAGCGCAAGGACTTCCTGTTAGATCTATCTTTTATCATTTCGATGCTTTTGCTACTACAAAACATCACAGAATCGATTTAAATTGGTATCAAAATGATATTTCCGTAATAATCACCACAGGAGCTGCTGCAAAGAGCCACAATTTTTAAAAAGGGACTAACTTTCTTATTCTTAAACTTTATAATGATATGCGCGAATGAATTTGTGTGGTGAGACCTTAAGGGAAATAAACATGTTTATGGAATATTTTTTTTCAAGTGAGCTAGAAAATACATTCTATTCTGAAATCGAAAAAGAAAACCTTGTCCAATTCCGATGAGCAGAAGGCACACAAACGCAAAATGAAATTCCCCTGTTTATTACTAGATCTCGAGAAATGGCCCGTTTTTCGATATCACAACATAATTTTCCATTTTCATGAAGCATCTGTATGGAATTGTCTATTTTTTCAGAGACTCGTCTTGAAATTGGGCAATGAATTATTTTATTTCTTCAGAACAGTGATGTACGGACATTATACACACAAACAAAGGAGGTATAAATACCAAAGGACAAGAAAATCAATGCGGGGAAGCGGAAGAACCAAGTTGAACTTACAACTGTTTCAGTGCTATATGGACGAATGCTTGGTATATGGGCCATAATTGAACATTATCAAATTAGTTTCGTTAAATTCGCTAGAAAACATGTCTATATTATATTTTTTTGCTGAATTGGCTGCCTGGTGATAATAAATGAGCAAAATTAATGGTCTAGTAGCAATAAAACATCCCACAGGCGCGAAAATGTGTTTTCTGGAACTATGGCCTTAACGTCTCACCACACATAATACCCGTCCGATAGACTTACATGTATTATGACCCATACGCTCAGGCCTCCCAGCACTCCTAAAATGGGGAAATGTAAATAACCCTATATATCATTTTAACCATCCTGCTGTTCTCTTTCAAAATAAAAAATAAAAAAGGTATGTGAATCTGCTTGCTTTCCTGCTATTTTAGCCTAGAATAAGCTCTTGCCCCACTCTCCCCCGTGCGACCTAGAAAAAAATTGACCTCGTTTTTTAGAAGAGCCTTGTTACAGCCAGCGCAAGGACTTCCTGTTAGATCTATCTTTTATCATTTCGATGCTTTTGCTACTACAAAACATCACAGAATCGATTTAAATTGGTATCAAAATGATATTTCCGTAATAATCACCACAGGAGCTGCTGCAAAGAGCCACAATTTTTAAAAAGGGACTAACTTTCTTATTCTTAAACTTTATAATGATATGCGCGAATGAATTTGTGTGGTGAGACCTTAAGGGAAATAAACATGTTTATGGAATATTTTTTTTCAAGTGAGCTAGAAAATACATTCTATTCTGAAATCGAAAAAGAAAACCTTGTCCAATTCCGATGAGCAGAAGGCACACAAACGCAAAATGAAATTCCCCTGTTTATTACTAGATCTCGAGAAATGGCCCGTTTTTCGATATCACAACATAATTTTCCATTTTCATGAAGCATCTGTATGGAATTGTCTATTTTTTCAGAGACTCGTCTTGAAATTGGGCAATGAATTATTTTATTTCTTCAGAACAGTGATGTACGGACATTATACACACAAACAAAGGAGGTATAAATACCAAAGGACAAGAAAATCAATGCGGGGAAGCGGAAGAACCAAGTTGAACTTACAACTGTTTCAGTGCTATATGGACGAATGCTTGGTATATGGGCCATAATTGAACATTATCAAATTAGTTTCGTTAAATTCGCTAGAAAACATGTCTATATTATATTTTTTTGCTGAATTGGCTGCCTGGTGATAATAAATGAGCAAAATTAATGGTCTAGTAGCAATAAAACATCCCACAGGCGCGAAAATGTGTTTTCTGGAACTATGGCCTTAACGTCTCACCACACATAATACCCGTCCGATAGACTTACATGTATTATGACCCATACGCTCAGGCCTCCCAGCACTCCTAAAATGGGGAAATGTAAATAACCCTATATATCATTTTAACCATCCTGCTGTTCTCTTTCAAAATAAAAAATAAAAAAGGTATGTGAATCCGCTTGCTTTCCTGCTATTTTAGCCTAGAATAAGCTCTTGCCCCACTCTCCCCCGGGCGACCTAGAAAAAAATTGACCTTGTTTTTTAGAAGAGCCTTGTTACAGCCAGCGCAAGGACTTCCTGTTAGATCTATCTTTTATCATTTCGATGCTTTTGCTACTACAAAACATCACAGAATCGATTTAAATTGGTATCAAAATGATATTTCCGTAATAATCACCACAGGAGCTGCTGCAAAGAGCCACAATTTTTAAAAAGGGACTAACTTTCTTATTCTTAAACTTTATAATGATATGCGCGAATGAATTTGTGTGGTGAGACCTTAAGGGAAATAAACATGTTTATGGAATATTTTTTTTCAAGTGAGCTAGAAAATACATTCTATTCTGAAATCGAAAAAGAAAACCTTGTCCAATTCCGATGAGCAGAAGGCACACAAACGCAAAATGAAATTCCCCTGTTTATTACTAGATCTCAATAAATGGCCCGTTTTTCGATATCACAACATAATTTTCCATTTTCATGAAGCATCTGTATGGAATTGTCTATTTTTTCAGAGACTCGTCTTGAAATTGGGCAATGAATTATTTTATTTCTTCAGAATAGTGATGTACGGACATTATACACACAAACAAAGGAGGTATAAATACCAAAGGACAAGAAAATCAATGCGGGGAAGCGGAAGAACCAAGTTGAACTTACAACTGTTTCAGTGCTATATGGACGAATGCTTGGTATATGGGCCATAATTGAACATTATCAAATTAGTTTCGTTAAATTCGCTAGAAAACATGTCTATATTATATTTTTTTGCTGAATTGGCTGCCTGGTGATAATAAATGAGCAAAATTAATGGTCTAGTAGCAATAAAACATCCCACAGGCGCGAAAATGTGTTTTCTGGAACTATGGCCTTAACGTCTCACCACACATAATACCCGTCCGATAGACTTACATGTATTATGACCCATACGCTCAGGCCTCCCAGCACTCCTAAAATGGGGAAATGTAAATAACCCTATATATCATTTTAACCATCCTGCTGTTCTCTTTCGAAATAAAAAATAAAAAAGGTATGTGAATCTGCTTGCTTTCCTGCTATTTTAGCCTAGAATAAGCTCTTGCCCCACTCTCCCCCGGGCGACCTAGAAAAAAATTGACCTCGTTTTTTAGAAGAGCCTTGTTACAGCCAGCGCAAGGACTTCCTGTTAGATCTATCTTTTATCATTTCGATGCTTTTGCTACTACAAAACATCACAGAATCGATTTAAATTGGTATCAAAATGATATTTCCGTAATAATCACCACAGGAGCTGCTGCAAAGAGCCACAATTTTTAAAAAGGGACTAACTTTCTTATTCTTAAACTTTATAATGATATGCGCAAATGAATTTGTGTGGTGAGACCTTAAGGGAAATAAACATGTTTATGGAATATTTTTTTTTAAGTGAGCTAGAAAATACATTCTATTCTGAAATCGAAAAAGAAAACCTTGTCCAATTCCGATGAGCAGAAGGCACACAAACGCAAAATGAAATTCCCCTGTTTATTACTAGATCTCGAGAAATGGCTCGTTTTTCGATATCACAACATAATTTTCCATTTTCATGAAGCATCTGTATGGAATTGTCTATTTTTTCAGAGACTCGTCTTGAAATTGGGCAATGAATTATTTTATTTCTTCAGAACAGTGATGTACGGACATTATACACACAAACAAAGGAGGTATAAATACCAAAGGACAAGAAAATCAATGCGGGGAAGCGGAAGAACCAAGTTGAACTTACAACTGTTTCAGTGCTATATGGACGAATGCTTGGTATATGGGCCATAATTGAACATTATCAAATTAGTTTCGTTAAATTCGCTAGAAAACATGTCTATATTATATTTTTTTGCTGAATTGGCTGCCTGGTGATAATAAATGAGCAAAATTAATGGTCTAGTAGCAATAAAACATCCCACAGGCGCGAAAATGTGTTTTCTGGAACTATGGCCTTAACGTCTCACCACGCATAATACCCGTCCGATAGACTTACATGTATTATGACCCATACGCTCAGGCCTCCCAGCACTCCTAAAATGGGGAAATGTAAATAACCCTATATATCATTTTAACCATCCTGCTGTTTTCTTTCAAAATAAAAAATAAAAAAGGTATGTGAATCTGCTTGCTTTCCTGCTATTTTAGCCTAGAATAAACTCTTGCCCCACTCTCCCCCGGGCGACCTAGAAAAAAATTGACCTCGTTTTTTAGAAGAGCCTTGTTACAGCCAGCGCAAAGACTTCCTGTTAGATCTATCTTTTATCATTTCGATGCTTTTGCTACTACAAAACATCACAGAATCGATTTAAATTGGTATCAAAATGATATTTCCGTAATAATCACCACAGGAGCTGCTGCAAAGAGCCACAATTTTTAAAAAGGGACTAACTTTCTTATTCTTAAACTTTATAATGATATGCGCGAATGAATTTGTGTGGTGAGACCTTAAGGGAAATAAACATGTTTATGGAATATTTTTTTTCAAGTGAGCTAGAAAATACATTCTATTCTGAAATCGAAAAAGAAAACCTTGTCCAATTCCGATGAGCAGAAGGCACACAAACGCAAAATGAAATTCCCCTGTTTATTACTAGATCTCGAGAAATGGCCCGTTTTTCGATATCACAACATAATTTTCCATTTTCATGAAGCATCTGTATGGAATTGTCTATTTTTTCAGAGACTCGTCTTGAAATTGGGCAATGAATTATTTTATTTCTTCAGAACAGTGATGTACGGACATTATACACACAAACAAAGGAGGTATAAATACCAAAGGACAAGAAAATCAATGCGGGGAAGCGGAAGAACCAAGTTGAACTTACAACTGTTTCAGTGCTATATGGACGAATGCTTGGTATATGGGCCATAATTGAGCATTATCAAATTAGTTTCGTTAAATTCGCTAGAAAACATGTCTATATTATATTTTTTTGCTGAATTGGCTGCCTGGTGATAATAAATGAGCAAAATTAATGGTCTAGTAGCAATAAAACATCCCACAGGCGCGAAAATGTGTTTTCTGGAACTATGGCCTTAACGTCTCACCACACATAATACCCGTCCCATAGACTTACATGTATTATGACCCATACGCTCAGGCCTCCCAGCACTCCTAAAATGGGGAAATGTAAATAACCCTATATATCATTTTAACCATCCTGCTGTTCTCTTTCAAAATAAAAAATAAAAAAGGTATGTGAATCTGCTTGCTTTCCTGCTATTTTAGCCTAGAATAAGCTCTTGCCCCACTCTCCCCCGGGCGACCTAGAAAAAAATTGACCTCGTTTTTTAGAAGAGCCTTGTTACAGCCAGCGCAAGGACTTCCTGTTAGATCTATCTTTTATCATTTCGATGCTTTTGCTACTACAAAACATCACAGAATCGATTTAAATTGGTATCAAAATGATATTTCCGTAATAATCACCACAGGAGCTGCTGCAAAGAGCCACAATTTTTAAAAAGGGACTAACTTTCTTATTCTTAAACTTTATAATGATATGCGCGAATGAATTTGTGTGGTGAGACCTTAAGGGAAATAAACATGTTTATGGAATATTTTTTTTCAAGTGAGCTAGAAAATACATTCTATTCTGAAATCGAAAAAGAAAACCTTGTCCAATTCCGATGAGCAGAAGGCACACAAACGCAAAATGAAATTCCCCTGTTTATTACTAGATCTCGAGAAATGGCCCGTTTTTCGATATCACAACATAATTTTCCATTTTCATGAAGCATCTGTATGGAATTGTCTATTTTTTCAGAGACTCGTCTTGAAATTGGGCAATGAATTATTTTATTTCTTCAGAATAGTGATGTACGGACATTATACACACAAACAAAGGAGGTATAAATACCAAAGGACAAGAAAATCAATGCGGGGAAGCGGAAGAACCAAGTTGAACTTACAACTGTTTCAGTGCTATATGGACGAATGCTTGGTATATGGGCCATAATTGAACATTATCAAATTAGTTTCGTTAAATTCGCTAGAAAACATGTCTATATTATATTTTTTTGCTGAATTGGCTGCCTGGTGATAATAAATGAGCAAAATTAATGGTCTAGTAGCAATAAAACATCCCACAGGCGCGAAAATGTGTTTTCTGGAACTATGGCCTTAACGTCTCACCACACATAATACCCGTCCGATAGACTTACATGTATTATGACCCATACGCTCAGGCCTCCCAGCACTCCTAAAATGGGGAAATGTAAATAACCCTATATATCATTTTAACCATCCTGCTGTTCTCTTTCAAAATAAAAAATAAAAAAGGTATGTGAATCTGCTTGCTTTCCTGCTATTTTAGCCTAGAATAAGCTCTTGCCCCACTCTCCCCCGGGCGACCTAGAAAAAAATTGACCTCGTTTTTTAGAAGAGCCTTGTTACAGCCAGCGCAAGGACTTCCTGTTAGATCTATCTTTTATCATTTCGATGCTTTTGCTACTACAAAACATCACAGAATCGATTTAAATTGGTATCAAAATGATATTTCCGTAATAATCACCACAGGAGCTGCTGCAAAGAGCCACAATTTTTAAAAAGGGACTAACTTTCTTATTCTTAAACTTTATAATGATATGCGCGAATGAATTTGTGTGGTGAGACCTTAAGGGAAATAAACATGTTTATGGAATATTTTTTTTCAAGTGAGCTAGAAAATACATTCTATTCTGAAATCGAAAAAGAAAACCTTGTCCAATTCCGATGAGCAGAAGGCACACAAACGCAAAATGAAATTCCCCTGTTTATTACTAGATCTCGAGAAATGGCCCGTTTTTCGATATCACAACATAATTTTCCATTTTCATGAAGCATCTGTATGGAATTGTCTATTTTTTCAGAGACTCGTCTTGAAATTGGGCAATGAATTATTTTATTTCTTCAGAATAGTGATGTACGGACATTATACACACAAACAAAGGAGGTATAAATACCAAAGGACAAGAAAATCAATGCGGGGAAGCGGAAGAACCAAGTTGAACTTACAACTGTTTCAGTGCTATATGGACGAATGCTTGGTATATGGGCCATAATTGAACATTATCAAATTAGTTTCGTTAAATTCGCTCGAAAACATGTCTATATTATATTTTTTTGCTGAATTGGCTGCCTGGTGATAATAAATGAGCAAAATTAATGGTCTAGTAGCAATAAAACATCCCACAGGCGCGAAAATGTGTTTTCTGGAACTATGGCCTTAACGTCTCACCACACATAATACCCGTCCGATAGACTTACATGTATTATGACCCATACGCTCAGGCCTCCCAGCACTCCTAAAATGGGGAAATGTAAATAACCCTATATATCATTTTAACCATCCTGCTGTTCTCTTTCAAAATAAAAAATAAAAAAGGTATGTGAATCTGCTTGCTTTCCTGCTATTTTAGCCTAGAATAAGCTCTTGCCCCACTCTCCCCCGGGCGACCTAGAAAAACATTGACCTCGTTTTTTAGAAGAGCCTTGTTACAGCCAGCGCAAGGACTTCCTGTTAGATCTATCTTTTATCATTTCGATGCTTTTGCTACTACAAAACATCACAGAATCGATTTAAATTGGTATCAAAATGATATTTCCGTAATAATCACCACAGGAGCTGCTGCAAAGAGCCACAATTTTTAAAAAGGGACTAACTTTCTTATTCTTAAACTTTATAATGATATGCGCGAATGAATTTGTGTGGTGAGACCTTAAGGGAAATAAACATGTTTATGGAATATTTTTTTTCAAGTGAGCTAGAAAATACATTCTATTCTGAAATCGAAAAAGAAAACCTTGTCCAATTCCGATGAGCAGAAGGCACACAAACGCAAAATGAAATTCCCCTGTTTATTACTAGATCTCGAGAAATGGCCCGTTTTTCGATATCACAACATAATTTTCCATTTTCATGAAGCATCTGTATGGAATTCCTGTTAGATCTATCTTTTATCATTTCGATGCTTTTGCTACTACAAAACATCACAGAATCGATTTAAATTGGTATCAAAATGATATTTCCGTAATAATCACCACAGGAGCTGCTGCAAAGAGCCACAATTTTTAAAAAGGGACTAACTTTCTTATTCTTAAACTTTATAATGATATGCGCGAATGAATTTGTGTGGTGAGACCTTAAGGGAAATAAACATGTTTATGGAATATTTTTTTTCAAGTGAGCTAGAAAATACATTCTATTCTGAAATCGAAAAAGAAAACCTTGTCCAATTCCGATGAGCAGAAGGCACACAAACGCAAAATGAAATTCCCCTGTTTATTACTAGATCTCGAGAAATGGCCCGTTTTTCGATATCACAACATAATTTTCCATTTTCATGAAGCATCTGTATGGAATTGTCTATTTTTTCAGAGACTCGTCTTGAAATTGGGCAATGAATTATTTTATTTCTTCAGAATAGTGATGTACGGACATTATACACACAAACAAAGGAGGTATAAATACCAAAGGACAAGAAAATCAATGCGGGGAAGCGGAAGAACCAAGTTGAACTTACAACTGTTTCAGTGCTATATGGACGAATGCTTGGTATATGGGCCATAATTGAACATTATCAAATTAGTTTCGTTAAATTCGCTAGAAAACATGTCTATATTATATTTTTTTGCTGAATTGGCTGCCTGGTGATAATAAATGAGCAAAATTAATGGTCTAGTAGCAATAAAACATCCCACAGGCGCGAAAATGTGTTTTCTGGAACTATGGCCTTAACGTCTCACCACACATAATACCCGTCCGATAGACTTACATGTATTATGACCCATACGCTCAGGCCTCCCAGCACTCCTAAAATGGGGAAATGTAAATAACCCTATATATCATTTTAACCATCCTGCTGTTCTCTTTCAAAATAAAAAATAAAAAAGGTATGTGAATCTGCTTGCTTTCCTGCTATTTTAGCCTAGAATAAGCTCTTGCCCCACTCTCCCCCGGGCGACCTAGAAAAAAATTGACCTCGTTTTTTAGAAGAGCCTTGTTACAGCCAGCGCAAGGACTTCCTGTTAGATCTATCTTTTATCATTTCGATGCTTTTGCTACTACAAAACATCACAGAATCGATTTAAATTGGTATCAAAATGATATTTCCGTAATAATCACCACAGGAGCTGCTGCAAAGAGCCACAATTTTTAAAAAGGGACTAACTTTCTTATTCTTAAACTTTATAATGATATGCGCGAATGAATTTGTGTGGTGAGACCTTAAGGGAAATAAACATGTTTATGGAATATTTTTTTTCAAGTGAGCTAGAAAATACATTCTATTCTGAAATCGAAAAAGAAAACCTTGTCCAATTCCGATGAGCAGAAGGCACACAAACGCAAAATGAAATTCCCCTGTTTATTACTAGATCTCGAGAAATGGCCCGTTTTTCGATATCACAACATAATTTTCCATTTTCATGAAGCATCTGTATGGAATTGTCTATTTTTTCAGAGACTCGTCTTGAAATTGGGCAATGAATTATTTTATTTCTTCAGAATAGTGATGTACGGACATTATACACACAAACAAAGGAGGTATAAATACCAAAGGACAAGAAAATCAATGCGGGGAAGCGGAAGAACCAAGTTGAACTTACAACTGTTTCAGTGCTATATGGACGAATGCTTGGTATATGGGCCATAATTGAACATTATCAAATTAGTTTCGTTAAATTCGCTAGAAAGCATGTCTATATTATATTTTTTTGCTGAATTGGCTGCCTGGTGATAATAAATGAGCAAAATTAATGGTCTAGTAGCAATAAAACATCCCACAGGCGCGAAAATGTGTTTTCTGGAACTATGGCCTTAACGTCTCACCACACATAATACCCGTCCGATAGACTTACATGTATTATGACCCATACGCTCAGGCCTCCCAGCACTCCTAAAATGGGGAAATGTAAATAACCCTATATATCATTTTAACCATCCTGCTGTTCTCTTTCAAAATAAAAAATAAAAAAGGTATGTGAATCTGCTTGCTTTCCTGCTATTTTAGCCTAGAATAAGCTCTTGCCCCACTCTCCCCCGGGCGACCTAGAAAAAAATTGACCTCGTTTTTTAGAAGAGCCTTGTTACAGCCAGCGCAAGGACTTCCTGTTAGATCTATCTTTTATCATTTCGATGCTTTTGCTACTACAAAACATCACAGAATCGATTTAAATTGGTATCAAAATGATATTTCCGTAATAATCACCACAGGAGCTGCTGCAAAGAGCCACAATTTTTAAAAAGGGACTAACTTTCTTATTCTTAAACTTTATAATGATATGCGCGAATGAATTTGTGTGGTGAGACCTTAAGGGAAATAAACATGTTTATGGAATATTTTTTTTCAAGTGAGCTAGAAAATACATTCTATTCTGAAATCGAAAAAGAAAACCTTGTCCAATTCCGATGAGCAGAAGGCACACAAACGCAAAATGAAATTCCCCTGTTTATTACTAGATCTCGAGAAATGGCCCGTTTTTCGATATCACAACATAATTTTCCATTTTCATGAAGCATCTGTATGGAATTGTCTATTTTTTCAGAGACTCGTCTTGAAATTGGGCAATGAATTATTTTATTTCTTCAGAATAGTGATGTACGGACATTATACACACAAACAAAGGAGGTATAAATACCAAAGGACAAGAAAATCAATGCGGGGAAGCGGAAGAACCAAGTTGAACTTACAACTGTTTCAGTGCTATATGGACGAATGCTTGGTATATGGGCCATAATTGAACATTATCAAATTAGTTTCGTTAAATTCGCTAGAAAACATGTCTATATTATATTTTTTTGCTGAATTGGCTGCCTGGTGATAATAAATGAGCAAAATTAATGGTCTAGTAGCAATAAAACATCCCACAGGCGCGAAAATGTGTTTTCTGGAACTATGGCCTTAACGTCTCACCACACATAATACCCGTCCGATAGACTTACATGTATTATGACCCATACGCTCAGGCCTCCCAGCACTCCTAAAATGGGGAAATGTAAATAACCCTATATATCATTTTAACCATCCTGCTGTTCTCTTTCAAAATAAAAAATAAAAAAGGTATGTGAATCTGCTTGCTTTCCTGCTATTTTAGCCTAGAATAAGCTCTTGCCCCACTCTCCCCCGGGCGACCTAGAAAAACATTGACCTCGTTTTTTAGAAGAGCCTTGTTACAGCCAGCGCAAGGACTTCCTGTTAGATCTATCTTTTATCATTTCGATGCTTTTGCTACTACAAAACATCACAGAATCGATTTAAATTGGTATCAAAATGATATTTCCGTAATAATCACCACAGGAGCTGCTGCAAAGAGCCACAATTTTTAAAAAGGGACTAACTTTCTTATTCTTAAACTTTATAATGATATGCGCGAATGAATTTGTGTGGTGAGACCTTAAGGGAAATAAACATGTTTATGGAATATTTTTTTTCAAGTGAGCTAGAAAATACATTCTATTCTGAAATCGAAAAAGAAAACCTTGTCCAATTCCGATGAGCAGAAGGCACACAAACGCAAAATGAAATTCCCCTGTTTATTACTAGATCTCGAGAAATGGCCCGTTTTTCGATATCACAACATAATTTTCCATTTTCATGAAGCATCTGTATGGAATTGTCTATTTTTTCAGCGACTCGTCTTGAAATTGGGCAATGAATTATTTTATTTCTTCAGAATAGTGATGTACGGACATTATACACACAAACAAAGGAGGTATAAATACCAAAGGACAAGAAAATCAATGCGGGGAAGCGGAAGAACCAAGTTGAACTTACAACTGTTTCAGTGCTATATTGTCGAATGCTTGGTATATGGGCCATAATTGAACATTATCAAATTAGTTTCGTTAAATTCGCTAGAAAACATGTCTATATTATATTTTTTTGCTGAATTGGCTGCCTGGTGATAATAAATGAGCAAAATTAATGGTCTAGTAGCAATAAAACATCCCACAGGCGCGAAAATGTGTTTTCTGGAACTATGGCCTTAACGTCTCACCACACATAATACCGGTCCGATAGACTTACATGTATTATGACCCATACGCTCAGGCCTCCCAGCACTCCTAAAATGGGGAAATGTAAATAACCCTATATATCATTTTAACCATCCTGCTGTTCTCTTTCAAAATAAAAAATAAAAAAGGTATGTGAATCTGCTTGCTTTCCTGCTATTTTAGCCTAGAATAAGCTCTTGCCCCACTCTCCCCCGGGCGACCTAGAAAAAAATTGACCTCGTTTTTTAGAAGAGCCTTGTTACAGCCAGCGCAAGGACTTCCTGTTAGATCTATCTTTTATCATTTCGATGCTTTTGCTACTACAAAACATCACAGAATCGATTTAAATTGGTATCAAAATGATATTTCCGTAATAATCACCACAGGAGCTGCTGCAAAGAGCCACAATTTTTAAAAAGGGACTAACTTTCTTATTCTTAAACTTTATAATGATATGCGCGAATGAATTTGTGTGGTGAGACCTTAAGGGAAATAAACATGTTTATGGAATATTTTTTTTCAAGTGAGCTAGAAAATACATTCTATTCTGAAATCGAAAAAAAAAACCTTGTCCAATTCCGATGAGCAGAAGGCACACAAACGCAAAATGAAATTCCCCTGTTTATTACTAGATCTCGAGAAATGGCCCGTTTTTCGATATCACAACATAATTTTCCATTTTCATGAAGCATCTGTATGGAATTGTCTATTTTTTCAGAGACTCGTCTTGAAATTGGGCAATGAATTATTTTATTTCTTCGGAATAGTGATGTACGGACATTATACACACAAACAAAGGAGGTATAAATACCAAAGGACAAGAAAATCAATGCGGGGAAGCGGAAGAACCAAGTTGAACTTACAACTGTTTCAGTGCTATATGGACGAATGCTTGGTATATGGGCCATAATTGAACATTATCAAATTAGTTTCGTTAAATTCGCTAGAAAACATGTCTATATTATATTTTTTGCTGAATTGGCTGCCTGGTGATAATAAATGAGCAAAATTAATGGTCTAGTAGCAATAAAACATCCCACAGGCGCGAAAATGTGTTTTCTGGAACTATGGCCTTAACGTCTCACCACACATAATACCCGTCCGATAGACTTACATGTATTATGACCCATACGCTCAGGCCTCCCAGCACTCCTAAAATGGGGAAATGTAAATAACCCTATATATCATTTTAACCATCCTGCTGTTCTCTTTCAAAATAAAAAATAAAAAAGGTATGTGAATCTGCTTGCTTTCCTGCTATTTTAGCCTAGAATAAGCTCTTGCCCCACTCTCCCCCGGGCGACCTAGAAAAAAATTGACCTCGTTTTTTAGAAGAGCCTTGTTACAGCCAGCGCAAGGACTTCCTGTTAGATCTATCTTTTATCATTTCGATGCTTTTGCTACTACAAAACATCTCAGAATCGATTTAAATTGGTATCAAAATGATATTTCCGTAATAATCACCACAGGAGCTGCTGCAAAGAGCCACAATTTTTAAAAAGGGACTAACTTTCTTATTCTTAAACTTTATAATGATATGCGCGAATGAATTTGTGTGGTGAGACCTTAAGGGAAATAAACATGTTTATGGAATATTTTTTTTCAAGTGGGCTAGAAAATACATTCTATTCTGAAATCGAAAAAGAAAACCTTGTCCAATTCCGATGAGCAGAAGGCACACAAACGCAAAATGAAATTCCCCTGTTTATTACTAGATCTCGAGAAATGGCCCGTTTTTCGATATCACAACATAATTTTCCATTTTCATGAAGCATCTGTATGGAATTGTCTATTTTTTCAGAGACTCGTCTTGAAATTGGGCAATGAATTATTTTATTTCTTCAGAATAGTGATGTACGGACATTATACACACAAACAAAGGAGGTATAAATACCAAAGGACAAGAAAATCAATGCGGGGAAGCGGAAGAACCAAGTTGAACTTACAACTGTTTCAGTGCTATATGGACGAATGCTTGGTATATGGGCCATAATTGAACATTATCAAATTAGTTTCGTTAAATTCGCTAGAAAACATGTCTATATTATATTTTTTTGCTGAATTGGCTGCCTGGTGATAATAAATGAGCAAAATTAATGGTCTAGTAGCAATAAAACATCCCACAGGCGCGAAAATGTGTTTTCTGGAACTATGGCCTTAACGTCTCACCACACATAAAACCCGTCCGATAGACTTACATGTATTATGACCCATACGCTCAGGCCTCCCAGCACTCCTAAAATGGGGAAATGTAAATAACCCTATATATCATTTTAACCATCCTGCTGTTCTCTTTCAAAATAAAAAATAAAAAAGGTATGTGAATCTGCTTGCTTTCCTGCTATTTTAGCCTAGAATAAACTCTTGCCCCACTCTCCCCCGGGCGACCTAGAAAAAAATTGACCTCGTTTTTTAGAAGAGCCTTGTTACAGCCAGCGCAAGGACTTCCTGTTAGATCTATCTTTTATCATTTCGATGCTTTTGCTACTACAAAACATCACAGAATCGATTTAAATTGGTATCAAAATGATATTTCCGTAATAATCACCACAGGAGCTGCTGCAAAGAGCCACAATTTTTAAAAAGGGACTAACTTTCTTATTCTTAAACTTTATAATGATATGCGCGAATGAATTTGTGTGGTGAGACCTTAAGGGAAATAAACATGTTTATGGAATATTTTTTTTCAAGTGAGCTAGAAAATACATTCTATTCTGAAATCGAAAAAGAAAACCTTGTCCAATTCCGATGAGCAGAAGGCACACAAACGCAAAATGAAATTCCCCTGTTTATTACTAGATCTCGAGAAATGGCCCGTTTTTCGATATCACAACATAATTTTCCATTTTCATGAAGCATCTGTATGGAATTGTCTATTTTTTTCAGAGACTCGTCTTGAAATTGGGCAATGAATTATTTTATTTCTTCAGAATAGTGATGTACGGACATTATACACACAAACAAAGGAGGTATAAATACCAAAGGACAAGAAAATCAATGCGGGGAAGCGGAAGAACCAAGTTGAACTTACAACTGTTTCAGTGCTATATGGACGAATGCTTGGTATATGGGCCATAATTGAACATTATCAAATTAGTTTCGTTAAATTCGCTAGAAAACATGTCTATATTATATTTTTTTGCTGAATTGGCTGCCTGGTGATAATAAATGAGCAAAATTAATGGTCTAGTAGCAATAAAACATCCCACAGGCGCGAAAATGTGTTTTCTGGAACTATGGCCTTAACGTCTCACCACACATAATACCCGTCCGATAGACTTACATGTATTATGACCCATACGCTCAGGCCTCCCAGCACTCCTAAAATGGGGAAATGTAAATAACCCTATATATCATTTTAACCATCCTGCTGTTCTCTTTCAAAATAAAAAATAAAAAAGGTATGTGAATCTGCTTGCTTTCCTGCTATTTTAGCCTAGAATAAGCTCTTGCCCCACTCTCCCCCGGGCGACCTTGAAAAAAATTGACCTCGTTTTTTAGAAGAGCCTTGTTACAGCCAGCGCAAGGACTTCCTGTTAGATCTATCTTTTATCATTTCGATGCTTTTGCTACTACAAAACATCACAGAATCGATTTAAATTGGTATCAAAATGATATTTCCGTAATAATCACCACAGGAGCTGCTGCAAAGAGCCACAATTTTTAAAAAGGGACTAACTTTCTTATTCTTAAACTTTATAATGATATGCGCGAATGAATTTGTGTGGTGAGACCTTAAGGGAAATAAACATGTTTATGGAATATTTTTTTTCAAGTGAGCTAGAAAATACATTCTATTCTGAAATCGAAAAAGAAAACCTTGTCCAATTCCGATGAGCAGAAGGCACACAAACGCAAAATGAAATTCCCCTGTTTATTACTAGATCGCGAGAAATGGCCCGTTTTTCGATATCACAACATAATTTTCCATTTTCATGAAGCATCTGTATGGAATTGTCTATTTTTTCAGAGACTCGTCTTGAAATTGGGCAATGAATTATTTTATTTCTTCAGAATAGTGATGTACGGACATTATACACACAAACAAAGGAGGTATAAATACCAAAGGACAAGAAAATCAATGCGGGGAAGCGGAAGAACCAAGTTGAACTTACAACTGTTTCAGTGCTATATGGACGAATGCTTGGTATATGGGCCATAATTGAACATTATCAAATTAGTTTCGTTAAATTCGCTAGAAAACATGTCTATATTATATTTTTTTGCTGAATTGGCTGCCTGGTGATAATAAATGAGCAAAATTAATGGTCTAGTAGCAATAAAACATCCCACAGGCGCGAAAATGTGTTTTCTGGAACTATGGCCTTAACGTCTCACCACACATAATACCCGTCCGATAGACTTACATGTATTATGACCCATACGCTCAGGCCTCCCAGCACTCCTAAAATGGGGAAATGTAAATAACCCTATATATCATTTTAACCATCCTGCTGTTCTCTTTCAAAATAAAAAATAAAAAAGGTATGTGAATCTGCTTGCTTTCCTGCTATTTTAGCCTAGAATAAGCTCTTGCCCCACTCTCCCCCGGGCGACCTAGAAAAAAATTGACCTCGTTTTTTAGAAGAGCCTTGTTACAGCCAGCGCAAGGACTTCCTGTTAGATCTATCTTTTATCATTTCGATGCTTTTGCTACTACAAAACATCACAGAATCGATTTAAATTGGTATCAAAATGATATTTCCGTAATAATCACCACAGGAGCTGCTGCAAAGAGCCACAATTTTTAAAAAGGGACTAACTTTCTTATTCTTAAACTTTATAATGATATGCGCGAATGAATTTGTGTGGTGAGACCTTAAGGGAAATAAACATGTTTATGGAATATTTTTTTTCAAGTGAGCTAGAAAATACATTCTATTCTGAAATCGAAAAAGAAAACCTTGTCCAATTCCGATGAGCAGAAGGCACACAAACGCAAAATGAAATTCCCCTGTTTATTACTAGATCTCGAGAAATGGCCCGTTTTTCGATATCACAACATAATTTTCCATTTTCATGAAGCATCTGTATGGAATTGTCTATTTTTTCAGAGACTCGTCTTGAAATTGGGCAATGAATTATTTTATTTCTTCAGAATAGTGATGTACGGACATTATACACACAAACAAAGGAGGTATAAATACCAAAGGACAAGAAAATCAATGCGGGGAAGCGGAAGAACCAAGTTGAACTTACAACTGTTTCAGTGCTATATGGACGAATGCTTGGTATATGGGCCATAATTGAACATTATCAAATTAGTTTCGTTAAATTCGCTAGAAAACATGTCTATATTATATTTTTTTGCTGAATTGGCTGCCTGGTGATAATAAATGAGCAAAATTAATGGTCTAGTAGCAATAAAACATCCCACAGGCGCGAAAATGTGTTTTCTGGAACTATGGCCTTAACGTCTCACCACACATAATACCCGTCCGATAGACTTACATGTATTATGACCCATACGCTCAGGCCTCCCAGCACTCCTAAAATGGGGAAATGTAAATAACCCTATATATCATTTTAACCATCCTGCTGTTCTCTTTCAAAATAAAAAATAAAAAAGGTATGTGAATCTGCTTGCTTTCCTGCTATTTTAGCCTAGAATAAGCTCTTGCCCCACTCTCCCCCGGGCGACCTAGAAAAAAATTGACCTCGTTTTTTAGAAGAGCCTTGTTACAGCCAGCGCAAGGACTTCCTGTTAGATCTATCTTTTATCATTTCGATGCTTTTGCTACTACAAAACATCACAGAATCGATTTAAATTGGTATCAAAATGATATTTCCGTAATAATCACCACAGGAGCTGCTGCAAAGAGCCACAATTATTAAAAAGGGACTAACTTTCTTATTCTTAAACTTTATAATGATATGCGCGAATGAATTTGTGTGGTGAGACCTTAAGGGAAATAAACATGTTTATGGAATATTTTTTTTCAAGTGAGCTAGAAAATACATTCTATTCTGAAATCGAAAAAGAAAACCTTGTCCAATTCCGATGAGCAGAAGGCACACAAACGCAAAATGAAATTCCCCTGTTTATTACTAGATCTCGAGAAATGGCCCGTTTTTCGATATCACAACATAATTTTCCATTTTCATGAAGCATCTGTATGGAATTGTCTATTTTTTCAGAGACTCGTCTTGAAATTGGGCAATGAATTATTTTATTTCTTCAGAATAGTGATGTACGGACATTATACACACAAACAAAGGAGGTATAAATACCAAAGGACAAGAAAATCAATGCGGGGAAGCGGAAGAACCAAGTTGAACTTACAACTGTTTCAGTGCTATATGGACGAATGCTTGGTATATGGGCCATAATTGAACATTATCAAATTAGTTTCGTTAAATTCGCTAGAAAACATGTCTATATTATATTTTTTTGCTGAATTGGCTGCCTGGTGATAATAAATGAGCAAAATTAATGGTCTAGTAGCAATAAAACATCCCACAGGCGCGAAAATGTGTTTTCTGGAACTATGGCCTTAACGTCTCACCACACATAATACCCGTCCGATAGACTTACATGTATTATGACCCATACGCTCAGGCCTCCCAGCACTCCTAAAATGGGGAAATGTAAATAACCCTATATATCATTTTAACCATCCTGCTGTTCTCTTTCAAAATAAAAAATAAAAAAGGTATGTGAATCTGCTTGCTTTCCTGCTATTTTAGCCTAGAATAAGCTCTTGCCCCACTCTCCCCCGGGCGACCTAGAAAAAAATTGACCTCGTTTTTTAGAAGAGCCTTGTTACAGCCAGCGCAAGGACTTCCTGTTAGATCTATCTTTTATCATTTCGATGCTTTTGCTACTACAAAACATCACAGAATCGATTTAAATTGGTATCAAAATGATATTTCCGTAATAATCACCACAGGAGCTGCTGCAAAGAGCCACAATTTTTAAAAAGGGACTAACTTTCTTATTCTTAAACTTTATAATGATATGCGCGAATGAATTTGTGTGGTGAGACCTTAAGGGAAATAAACATGTTTATGGAATATTTTTTTTCAAGTGAGCTAGAAAATACATTCTATTCTGAAATCGAAAAAGAAAACCTTGTCCAATTCCGATGAGCAGAAGGCACACAAACGCAAAATGAAATTCCCCTGTTTATTACTAGATCTCGAGAAATGGCCCGTTTTTCGATATCACAACATAATTTTCCATTTTCATGAAGCATTTGTATGGAATTGTCTATTTTTTCAGAGACTCGTCTTGAAATTGGGCAATGAATTATTTTATTTCTTCAGAATAGTGATGTACGGACATTATACACACAAACAAAGGAGGTATAAATACCAAAGGACAAGAAAATCAATGCGGGGAAGCGGAAGTACCAAGTTGAACTTACAACTGTTTCAGTGCTATATGGACGAATGCTTGGTATATGGGCCATAATTGAACATTATCAAATTAGTTTCGTTAAATTCGCTAGAAAACATGTCTATATTATATTTTTTTGCTGAATTGGCTGCCTGGTGATAATAAATGAGCAAAATTAATGGTCTAGTAGCAATAAAACATCCCACAGGCGCGAAAATGTGTTTTCTGGAACTATGGCCTTAACGTCTCACCACACATAATACCGGTCCGATAGACTTACATGTATTATGACCCATACGCTCAGGCCTCCCAGCACTCCTAAAATGGGGAAATGTAAATAACCCTATATATCATTTTAACCATCCTGCTGTTCTCTTTCAAAATAAAAAATAAAAAAGGTATGTGAATCTGCTTGCTTTCCTGCTATTTTAGCCTAGAATAAGCTCTTGCCCCACTCTCCCCCGGGCGACCTAGAAAAAAATTGACCTCGTTTTTTAGAAGAGCCTTGTTACAGCCAGCGCAAGGACTTCCTGTTAGATCTATCTTTTATCATTTCGATGCTTTTGCTACTACAAAACATCACAGAATCGATTTAAATTGGTATCAAAATGATATTTCCGTAATAATCACCACAGGAGCTGCTGCAAAGAGCCACAATTTTTAAAAAGGGACTAACTTTCTTATTCTTAAACTTTATAATGATATGCGCGAATGAATTTGTGTGGTGAGACCTTAAGGGAAATAAACATGTTTATGGAATATTTTTTTTCAAGTGAGCTAGAAAATACATTCTATTCTGAAATCGAAAAAGAAAACCTTGTCCAATTCCGATGAGCAGAAGGCACACAAACGCAAAATGAAATTCCCCTGTTTATTACTAGATCTCGAGAAATGGCCCGTTTTTCGATATCACAACATAATTTTCCATTTTCATGAAGCATCTGTATGGAATTGTCTATTTTTTCAGAGACTCGTCCTGAAATTGGGCAATGAATTATTTTATTTCTTCAGAATAGTGATGTACGGACATTATACACACAAACAAAGGAGGTATAAATACCAAAGGACAAGAAAATCAATGCGGGGAAGCGGAAGAACCAAGTTGAACTTACAACTGTTTCAGTGCTATATGGACGAATGCTTGGTATATGGGCCATAATTGAACATTATCAAATTAGTTTCGTTAAATTCGCTAGAAAACATGTCTATATTATATTTTTTTGCTGAATTGGCTGCCTGGTGATAATAAATGAGCAAAATTAATGGTCTAGTAGCAATAAAACATCCCACAGGCGCGAAAATGTGTTTTCTGGAACTATGGCCTTAACGTCTGACCACACATAATACCCGTCCGATAGACTTACATGTATTATGACCCATACGCTCAGGCCTCCCAGCACTCCTAAAATGGGGAAATGTAAATAACCCTATATATCATTTTAACCATCCTGCTGTTCTCTTTCAAAATAAAAAATAAAAAAGGTACGTGAATCTGCTTGCTTTCCTGCTATTTTAGCCTAGAATAAGCTCTTGCCCCACTCTCCCCCGGGCGACCTAGAAAAAAATTGACCTCGTTTTTTAGAAGAGCCTTGTTACAGCCAGCGCAAGGACTTCCTGTTAGATCTATCTTTTATCATTTCGATGCTTTTGCTACTACAAAACATCACAGAATCGATTTAAATTGGTATCAAAATGATATTTCCGTAATAATCACCACAGGAGCTGCTGCAAAGAGCCACAATTTTTAAAAAGGGACTAACTTTCTTATTCTTAAACTTTATAATGATATGCGCGAATGAATTTGTGTGGTGAGACCTTAAGGGAAATAAACATGTTTATGGAATATTTTTTTTCAAGTGAGCTAGAAAATACATTCTATTCTGAAATCGAAAAAGAAAACCTTGTCCAATTCCGATGAGCAGAAGGCACACAAACGCAAAATGAAATTCCCCTGTTTATTACTAGATCTCGAGAAATGGCCCGTTTTTCGATATCACAACATAATTTTCCATTTTCATGAAGCATCTGTATGGAATTGTCTATTTTTTCAGAGACTCGTCTTGAAATTGGGCAATGAATTATTTTATTTCTTCAGAATAGTGATGTACGGACATTATACACACAAACAAAGGAGGTATAAATACCAAAGACAAGAAAATCAATGCGGAGAAGCGGAAGAACCAAGTTGAACTTACAACTGTTTCAGTGCTATATGGACGAATGCTTGGTATATGGGCCATAATTGAACATTATCAAATTAGTTTCGTTAAATTCGCTAGAAAACATGTCTATATTATATTTTTTTGCTGAATTGGCTGCCTGGTGATAATAAATGAGCAAAATTAATGGTCTAGTAGCAATAAAACATCCCACAGGCGCGAAAATGTGTTTTCTGGAACTATGGCCTTAACGTCTCACCACACATAATACCCGTCCGATAGACTTACATGTATTATGACCCATACGCTCAGGCCTCCCAGCACTCCTAAAATGGGGAAATGTAAATAACCCTATATATCATTTTAACCATCCTGCTGTTCTCTTTCAAAATAAAAAATAAAAAAGGTATGTGAATCTGCTTGCTTTCCTGCTATTTTAGCCTAGAATAAGCTCTTGCCCCACTCTCCCCCGGGCGACCTAGAAAAAAATTGACCTCGTTTTTTAGAAGAGCCTTGTTACAGCCAGCGCAAGGACTTCCTGTTAGATCCATCTTTTATCATTTCGATGCTTTTGCTACTACAAAACATCACAGAATCGATTTAAATTGGTATCAAAATGATATTTCCGTAATAATCACCACAGGAGCTGCTGCAAAGAGCCACAATTTTTAAAAAGGGACTAACTTTCTTATTCTTAAACTTTATAATGATATGCGCGAATGAATTTGTGTGGTGAGACCTTAAGGGAAATAAACATGTTTATGGAATTTTTTTTTTCAAGTGAGCTAGAAAATACATTCTATTCTGAAATCGAAAAAGAAAACCTTGTCCAATTCCGATGAGCAGAAGGCACACAAACGCAAAATGAAATTCCCCTGTTTATTACTAGATCTCGAGAAATGGCCCGTTTTTCGATATCACAACATAATTTTCCATTTTCATGAAGCATCTGTATGGAATTGTCTATTTTTTCAGAGACTCGTCCTGAAATTGGGCAATGAATTATTTTATTTCTTCAGAATAGTGATGTACGGACATTATACACACAAACAAAGGAGGTATAAATACCAAAGGACAAGAAAATCAATGCGGGGAAGCGGAAGAACCAAGTTGAACTTACAACTGTTTCAGTGCTATATGGACGAATGCTTGGTATATGGGCCATAATTGAACATTATCAAATTAGTTTCGTTAAATTCGCTAGAAAACATGTCTATATTATATTGTTTTGCTGAATTGGCTGCCTGGTGATAATAAATGAGCAAAATTAATGGTCTAGTAGCAATAAAACATCCCACAGGCGCGAAAATGTGTTTTCTGGAACTATGGCCTTAACGTCTCACCACACATAATACCCGTCCGATAGACTTACATGTATTATGACCCATACGCTCAGGCCTCCCAGCACTCCTAAAATGGGGAAATGTAAATAACCCTATATATCATTTTAACCATCCTGCTGTTCTCTTTCAAAATAAAAAATAAAAAAGGTATGTGAATCTGCTTGCTTTCCTGCTATTTTAGCCTGGAATAAGCTCTTGCCCCACTCTCCCCCGGGCGACCTAGAAAAAAATTGACCTCGTTTTTTAGAAGAGCCTTGTTACAGCCAGCGCAAGGACTTCCTGTTAGATCTATCTTTTATCATTTCGATGCTTTTGCTACTACAAAACATCACAGAATCGATTTAAATTGGTATCAAAATGATATTTCCGTAATAATCACCACAGGAGCTGCTGCAAAGAGCCACAATTTTTAAAAAGGGACTAACTTTCTTATTCTTAAACTTTATAATGATATGCGCGAATGAATTTGTGTGGTGAGACCTTAAGGGAAATAAACATGTTTATGGAATATTTTTTTTCAAGTGAGCTAGAAAATACATTCTATTCTGAAATCGAAAAAGAAAACCTTGTCCAATTCCGATGAGCAGAAGGCACACAAACGCAAAATGAAATTCCCCTGTTTATTACTAGATCTCGAGAAATGGCCCGTTTTTCGATATCACAACATAATTTTCCATTTTCATGAAGCATCTGTATGGAATTGTCTATTTTTTCAGAGACTCGTCTTGAAATTGGGCAATGAATTATTTTATTTCTTCAGAATAGTGATGTACGGACATTATACACACAAACAAAGGAGGTATAAATACCAAAGGACAAGAAAATCAATGCGGGGAAGCGGAAGAACCAAGTTGAACTTACAACTGTTTCAGTGCTATATGGACGAATGCTTGGTATATGGGCCATAATTGAACATTATCAAATTAGTTTCGTTAAATTCGCTAGAAAACATGTCTATATTATATTTTTTTGCTGAATTGGCTGCCTGGTGATAATAAATGAGCAAAATTAATGGTCTAGTAGCAATAAAACATCCCACAGGCGCGAAAATGTGTTTTCTGGAACTATGGCCTTAACGTCTCACCACACATAATACCCGTCCGATAGACTTACATGTATTATGACCCATACGCTCAGGCCTCCCAGCACTCCTAAAATGGGGAAATGTAAATAACCCTATATATCATTTTAACCATCCTGCTGTTCTCTTTCAAAATAAAAAATAAAAAAGGTATGTGAATCTGCTTGCTTTCCTGCTATTTTAGTCTAGAATAAGCTCTTGCCCCACTCTCCCCCGGGCGACCTAGAAAAAAATTGACCTCGTTTTTTAGAAGAGCCTTGTTACAGCCAGCGCAAGGACTTCCTGTTAGATCTATCTTTTATCATTTCGATGCTTTTGCTACTACAAAACATCACAGAATCGATTTAAATTGGTATCAAAATGATATTTCCGTAATAATCACCACAGGAGCTGCTGCAAAGAGCCACAATTTTTAAAAAGGGACTAACTTTCTTATTCTTAAACTTTATAATGATATGCGCGAATGAATTTGTGTGGTGAGACCTTAAGGGAAATAAACATGTTTATGGAATATTTTTTTTCAAGTGAGCTAGAAAATACATTCTATTCTGAAATCGAAAAAGAAAACCTTGTCCAATTCCGATGAGCAGAAGGCACACAAACGCAAAATGAAATTCCCCTGTTTATTACTAGATCTCGAGAAATGGCCCGTTTTTCGATATCACAACATAATTTTCCATTTTCATGAAGCATCTGTATGGAATTGTCTATTTTTTCAGCGACTCGTCTTGAAATTGGGCAATGAAGTATTTTATTTCTTCAGAATAGTGATGTACGGACATTATACACACAAACAAAGGAGGTATAAATACCAAAGGACAAGAAAATCAATGCGGGGAAGCGGAAGAACCAAGTTGAACTTACAACTGTTTCAGTGCTATATGGACGAATGCTTGGTATATGGGCCATAATTGAACATTATCAAATTAGTTTCGTTAAATTCGCTAGAAAACATGTCTATATTATATTTTTTTGCTGAATTGGCTGCCTGGTGATAATAAATGAGCAAAATTAATGGTCTAGTAGCAATAAAACATCCCACAGGCGCGAAAATGTGTTTTCTGGAACTATGGCCTTAACGTCTCACCACACATAATACCCGTCCGATAGACTTACATGTATTATGACCCATACGCTCAGGCCTCCCAGCACTCCTAAAATGGGGAAATGTAAATAACCCTATATATCATTTTAACCATCCTGCTGTTCTCTTTCAAAATAAAAAATAAAAAAGGTATGTGAATCTGCTTGCTTTCCTGCTATTTTAGCCTGGAATAAGCTCTTGCCCCACTCTCCCCCGGGCGACCTAGAAAAAAATTGACGTCGTTTTTTAGAAGAGCCTTGTTACAGCCAGCGCAAGGACTTCCTGTTAGATCTATCTTTTATCATTTCGATGCTTTTGCTACTACAAAACATCACAGAATCGATTTAAATTGGTATCAAAATGATATTTCCGTAATAATCACCACAGGAGCTGCTGCAAAGAGCCACAATTTTTAAAAAGGGACTAACTTTCTTATTCTTAAACTTTATAATGATATGCGCGAATGAATTTGTGTGGTGAGACCTTAAGGGAAATAAACATGTTTATGGAATATTTTTTTTCAAGTGAGCTAGAAAATACATTCTATTCTGAAATCGAAAAAGAAAACCTTGTCCAATTCCGATGAGCAGAAGGCACACAAACGCAAAATGAAATTCCCCTGTTTATTACTAGATCTCGAGAAATGGCCCGTTTTTCGATATCACAACATAATTTTCCATTTTCATGAAGCATCTGTATGGAATTGTCTATTTTTTCAGAGACTCGTCTTGAAATTGGGCAATGAATTATTTTATTTCTTCAGAATAGTGATGTACGGACATTATACACACAAACAAAGGAGGTATAAATACCAAAGGACAAGAAAATCAATGTGGGGAAGCGGAAGAACCAAGTTGAACTTACAACTGTTTCAGTGCTATATGGACGAATGCTTGGTATATGGGCCATAATTGAACATTATCAAATTAGTTTCGTTAAATTCGCTAGAAAACATGTCTATATTATATTTTTTTGCTGAATTGGCTGCCTGGTGATAATAAATGAGCAAAATTAATGGTCTAGTAGCAATAAAACATCCCACAGGCGCGAAAATGTGTTTTCTGGAACTATGGCCTTAACGTCTCACCACACATAATACCCGTCCGATAGACTTACATGTATTATGACCCATACGCTCAGGCCTCCCAGCACTCCTAAAATGGGGAAATGTAAATAACCCTATATATCATTTTAACCATCCTGCTGTTCTCTTTCAAAATAAAAAATAAAAAAGGTATGTGAATCTGCTTGCTTTCCTGCTATTTTAGTCTAGAATAAGCTCTTGCCCCACTCTCCCCCGGGCGACCTAGAAAAAAATTGACCTCGTTTTTTAGAAGAGCCTTGTTACAGCCAGCGCAAGGACTTCCTGTTAGATCTATCTTTTATCATTTCGATGCTTTTGCTACTACAAAACATCACAGAATCGATTTAAATTGGTATCAAAATGATATTTCCGTAATAATCACCACAGGAGCTGCTGCAAAGAGCCACAATTTTTAAAAAGGGACTAACTTTCTTATTCTTAAACTTTATAATGATATGCGCGAATGAATTTGTGTGGTGAGACCTTAAGGGAAATAAACATGTTTATGGAATATTTTTTTTCAAGTGAGCTAGAAAATACATTCTATTCTGAAATCGAAAAAGAAAACCTTGTCCAATTCCGATGAGCAGAAGGCACACAAACGCAAAATGAAATTCCCCTGTTTATTACTAGATCTCGAGAAATGGCCCGTTTTTCGATATCACAACATAATTTTCCATTTTCATGAAGCATCTGTATGGAATTGTCTATTTTTTCAGCGACTCGTCTTGAAATTGGGCAATGAATTATTTTATTTCTTCAGAATAGTGATGTACGGACATTATACACACAAACAAAGGAGGTATAAATACCAAAGGACAAGAAAATCAATGCGGGGAAGCGGAAGAACCAAGTTGAACTTACAACTGTTTCAGTGCTATATGGACGAATGCTTGGTATATGGGCCATAATTGAACATTATCAAATTAGTTTCGTTAAATTCGCTAGAAAACATGTCTATATTATATTTTTTTGCTGAATTGGCTGCCTGGTGATAATAAATGAGCAAAATTAATGGTCTAGTAGCAATAAAACATCCCACAGGCGCGAAAATGTGTTTTCTGGAACTATGGCCTTAACGTCTCACCACACATAATACCCGTCCGATAGACTTACATGTATTATGACCCATACGCTCAGGCCTCCCAGCACTCCTAAAATGGGGAAATGTAAATAACCCTATATATCATTTTAACCATCCTGCTGTTCTCTTTCAAAATAAAAAATAAAAAAGGTATGTGAATCTGCTTGCTTTCCTGCTATTTTAGTCTAGAATAAGCTCTTGCCCCACTCTCCCCCGGGCGACCTAGAAAAAAATTGACCTCGTTTTTTAGAAGAGCCTTGTTACAGCCAGCGCAAGGACTTCCTGTTAGATCTATCTTTTATCATTTCGATGCTTTTGCTACTACAAAACATCACAGAATCGATTTAAATTGGTATCAAAATGATATTTCCGTAATAATCACCACAGGAGCTGCTGCAAAGAGCCACAATTTTTAAAAAGGGACTAACTTTCTTATTCTTAAACTTTATAATGATATGCGCGAATGAATTTGTGTGGTGAGACCTTAAGGGAAATAAACATGTTTATGGAATATTTTTTTTCAAGTGAGCTAGAAAATACATTCTATTCTGAAATCGAAAAAGAAAACCTTGTCCAATTCCGATGAGCAGAAGGCACACAAACGCAAAATGAAATTCCCCTGTTTATTACTAGATCTCGAGAAATGGCCCGTTTTTCGATATCACAACATAATTTTCCATTTTCATGAAGCATCTGTATGGAATTGTCTATTTTTTCAGCGACTCGTCTTGAAATTGGGCAATGAATTATTTTATTTCTTCAGAATAGTGATGTACGGACATTATACACACAAACAAAGGAGGTATAAATACCAAAGGACAAGAAAATCAATGCGGGGAAGCGGAAGAACCAAGTTGAACTTACAACTGTTTCAGTGCTATATGGACGAATGCTTGGTATATGGGCCATAATTGAACATTATCAAATTAGTTTCGTTAAATTCGCTAGAAAACATGTCTATATTATATTTTTTTGCTGAATTGGCTGCCTGGTGATAATAAATGAGCAAAATTAATGGTCTAGTAGCAATAAAACATCCCACAGGCGCGAAAATGTGTTTTCTGGAACTATGGCCTTAACGTCTCACCACACATAATACCCGTCCGATAGACTTACATGTATTATGACCCATACGCTCAGGCCTCCCAGCACTCCTAAAATGGGGAAATGTAAATAACCCTATATATCATTTTAACCATCCTGCTGTTCTCTTTCAAAATAAAAAATAAAAAAGGTATGTGAATCTGCTTGCTTTCCTGCTATTTTAGTCTAGAATAAGCTCTTGCCCCACTCTCCCCCGGGCGACCTAGAAAAAAATTGACCTCGTTTTTTAGAAGAGCCTTGTTACAGCCAGCGCAAGGACTTCCTGTTAGATCTATCTTTTATCATTTCGATGCTTTTGCTACTACAAAACATCACAGAATCGATTTAAATTGGTATCAAAATGATATTTCCGTAATAATCACCACAGGAGCTGCTGCAAAGAGCCACAATTTTTAAAAAGGGACTAACTTTCTTATTCTTAAACTTTATAATGATATGCGCGAATGAATTTGTGTGGTGAGACCTTAAGGGAAATAAACATGTTTATGGAATATTTTTTTTCAAGTGAGCTAGAAAATACATTCTATTCTGAAATCGAAAAAGAAAACCTTGTCCAATTCCGATGAGCAGAAGGCACACAAACGCAAAATGAAATTCCCCTGTTTATTACTAGATCTCGAGAAATGGCCCGTTTTTCGATATCACAACATAATTTTCCATTTTCATGAAGCATCTGTATGGAATTGTCTATTTTTTCAGCGACTCGTCTTGAAATTGGGCAATGAATTATTTTATTTCTTCAGAATAGTGATGTACGGACATTATACACACAAACAAAGGAGGTATAAATACCAAAGGACAAGAAAATCAATGCGGGGAAGCGGAAGAACCAAGTTGAACTTACAACTGTTTCAGTGCTATATGGACGAATGCTTGGTATATGGGCCATAATTGAACATTATCAAATTAGTTTCGTTAAATTCGCTAGAAAACATGTCTATATTATATTTTTTTGCTGAATTGGCTGCCTGGTGATAATAAATGAGCAAAATTAATGGTCTAGTAGCAATAAAACATCCCACAGGCGCGAAAATGTGTTTTCTGGAACTATGGCCTTAACGTCTCACCACACATAATACCCGTCCGATAGACTTACATGTATTATGACCCATACGCTCAGGCCTCCCAGCACTCCTAAAATGGGGAAATGTAAATAACCCTATATATCATTTTAACCATCCTGCTGTTCTCTTTCAAAATAAAAAATAAAAAAGGTATGTGAATCTGCTTGCTTTCCTGCTATTTTAGTCTAGAATAAGCTCTTGCCCCACTCTCCCCCGGGCGACCTAGAAAAAAATTGACCTCGTTTTTTAGAAGAGCCTTGTTACAGCCAGCGCAAGGACTTCCTGTTAGATCTATCTTTTATCATTTCGATGCTTTTGCTACTACAAAACATCACAGAATCGATTTAAATTGGTATCAAAATGATATTTCCGTAATAATCACCACAGGAGCTGCTGCAAAGAGCCACAATTTTTAAAAAGGGACTAACTTTCTTATTCTTAAACTTTATAATGATATGCGCGAATGAATTTGTGTGGTGAGACCTTAAGGGAAATAAACATGTTTATGGAATATTTTTTTTCAAGTGAGCTAGAAAATACATTCTATTCTGAAATCGAAAAAGAAAACCTTGTCCAATTCCGATGAGCAGAAGGCACACAAACGCAAAATGAAATTCCCCTGTTTATTACTAGATCTCGAGAAATGGCCCGTTTTTCGATATCACAACATAATTTTCCATTTTCATGAAGCATCTGTATGGAATTGTCTATTTTTTCAGCGACTCGTCTTGAAATTGGGCAATGAATTATTTTATTTCTTCAGAATAGTGATGTACGGACATTATACACACAAACAAAGGAGGTATAAATACCAAAGGACAAGAAAATCAATGCGGGGAAGCGGAAGAACCAAGTTGAACTTACAACTGTTTCAGTGCTATATGGACGAATGCTTGGTATATGGGCCATAATTGAACATTATCAAATTAGTTTCGTTAAATTCGCTAGAAAACATGTCTATATTATATTTTTTTGCTGAATTGGCTGCCTGGTGATAATAAATGAGCAAAATTAATGGTCTAGTAGCAATAAAACATCCCACAGGCGCGAAAATGTGTTTTCTGGAACTATGGCCTTAACGTCTCACCACACATAATACCCGTCCGATAGACTTACATGTATTATGACCCATACGCTCAGGCCTCCCAGCACTCCTAAAATGGGGAAATGTAAATAACCCTATATATCATTTTAACCATCCTGCTGTTCTCTTTCAAAATAAAAAATAAAAAAGGTATGTGAATCTGCTTGCTTTCCTGCTATTTTAGTCTAGAATAAGCTCTTGCCCCACTCTCCCCCGGGCGACCTAGAAAAAAATTGACCTCGTTTTTTAGAAGAGCCTTGTTACAGCCAGCGCAAGGACTTCCTGTTAGATCTATCTTTTATCATTTCGATGCTTTTGCTACTACAAAACATCACAGAATCGATTTAAATTGGTATCAAAATGATATTTCCGTAATAATCACCACAGGAGCTGCTGCAAAGAACCACAATTTTTAAAAAGGGACTAACTTTCTTATTCTTAAACTTTATAATGATATGCGCGAATGAATTTGTGTGGTGAGACCTTAATTGCAATTATCTTAAAATGTATAGTCCTAGTATTGTATTCATTCATAAGTGCGATTTATAGTTAATTATGACGTCATAGATTCAAACTATTTCATTCATTCATTTAAATATATAGTAACCATGCACAACTATGACGTCATAAATAGCACACCTCTGATAATAGAAAAGTGAAAAACCGATCATAATCGGGACCGGCGTCTAAAAGGTGAAACATCAAGATTTGCAAATGTGTTGTCTCAAATTTGGTCTCTTGCGGTAGAGAGACACAAAATTTAAATAATATAACTGACTCACCCAAATAAGGCATTGTCTGTAGACGACTTTGACCAGTGCATCCGAAATAGAGAAGTTGTGACGTCCGCGCAATCGACTGTGCAGAGTCCACAATGCTAGCTGTAGAGGCTGAGAATCAGAACAAAGTGATAGGCAGAGAAAACATAGCCTATTATTATACATACATACATTCCATCCCAGTAAACACGCAGCATTGAACTAATGTTGGTTTAATGTTGGGCCAGCGTCGCAGACGGTGGGCCAACATTAAACCAACATTGGTTCGATGCTGAGTGGTTACTGGGATATGCGTGACCCTGATACATGTCGACTTTAAAAAATAGTTTCTTGGTATATAGAAAAAATGAGAATAACTGGATATAACATTCAGAAAATAATTAACTGAAAACAAATAATTGTGTGGCCGAGGTAATATTGACCATGAAAAAACTGCTACACTAAAATTATATTGTTTAGCATTTGCTCCCAGTTAGCAAATTGCACCGCAATACCACACAAATTATTCCCTGGCATAATAATATTTAAATGTGGGTTTGCATTTTACTTTAGTTTTCACCATCATTACAGTAAGCATCGAGTATTTATGTTAGCTACCTCTAAGACTATCTCCAGTAACATCAGTCTATACAGGTGTTGGCCCAGAGTTGTCCCGGCACAGGCAGAAGAGTGTCCCTGCTAACAAAAGTAATATAATGTATCCTACTTAACATGTTTTTATTCACCTATAGGAACAATGCAATTGAACCCTTGAAGAGCTGAATTATATTGTTAAAAACATGGGGACTAAAGTGTGTGTTTTTTTCTATTCACCATAAATGTCTCAGTCAGCTCTTTCTGATTCATTTGAATACCTATGTTGTGGGTCTACGGCTATTAGAAATATTTTTACTCTTACAGTGCGGGGATCGACTTTAGACGTCAGAATATGACGTCAGATTATGACGACCAAAGTCGATCCCCGCGCTGTAAGGGTTAACCCTTTCAGTGCAGGGATCAACTTTATACGTCAGAATCTCACGTCTAAATTCGATCACCGTGATGAAAGAGTAAAACATGTATAATGACTGTATATCCATAACACAGGTATTCAAATGAAGCGGAAGGAGTTAACTTATTATAAGATATTTATGATGATTTCAAATTGAAAAAACTCTTTGGTCTCTTGGTTTATACGCAATATTCCAGCGTTTTAAAGGTTAATTGTACAAAGCGCTAACGAGATCAATATTTGGAGATAGCACATTACAAGTGATGGAGAATCAGAGTTGGGTGCAAGTACATCCGTACTGCACTTACCTGTAGGCCTACTAGGTAATAAAGCTATCACATGTATACTTGTTACAAGGGACGTTGTTTACTCCGTACTTAATATTAATCAAATTGCCCTTACATATTAAAAACATATTTATTACTTATTAAATAGATATTTATTTTATATCGTAAAACATGAAATAATTGATTAAATGTGCCAAACATAGTACTAATACAGAATCAAATTATATCCAAACCAAAATTATATCACTCATAATAATGTCAGCACGTCTCGTGGTATGTACATTAATTTTACAGCCGAAGCCACATTTTCTCTATATAGCTGTACATACATAGCTTAAAACTATGAAACTTACACTTACAATGGGTATTGTTAAAGAGCGGAATTGATTGATCAGTTGATGGATATGATTGAGTGAGAGAATATTATTATGATTGATTATCAAATATGATCGATTGATTGATTGATTGATTGATTGATTGATTGATTGATTGATTGATTGATTGATTGATTGATTGATTGATTGATTGATCGACATGATTGATTGGTTGATAAATTGATTATTAAAATTGAAAGATTGATGGCATTGATTGGTTAATTGAATAATAGAATTGATTGATTGATTGATTGATTGATTGATTGATTGATTGATTGATTGACCTATAACTAACTTGATAGCTTGATTATTGGCGTTGAAAGTCAACCTTAAATATCTTAATGTGCTAGTCTTAATAACCGAGATGCTTGCGACAAACTCTAATTTATCGTCAAGTTCCCTCTGGAGTTGACTCTATTACCTCTCCGAATAAATCTTGAAATACTAGTCGATGTAAATACAGTATATACTGGTGCAGGGGGGTGGCATTGCTGGCTGAGATATGATCCTGTTAACACATGGCATTTGTACTTAACCCTTTGCCTACTAGTCACAATAATAGTCGTTTTAAGTTCGTTTTATTTGCCGATTAAATCACCGATATTGGGAATAAAATGAACCTCTAAATATCCAAGATTTGTAAATGTTTGGTCTCTAATTAAACAAATATGAGTAATTGCCATCGGTAGCGAGACACAACAAAGTGTTTAAAAATTTAAATAAATTTACTTAGCAAGCCAAGGGTTAACCATTTCAGCTCCACTGTTGTATTTATGCAGCAGGTGGCATACTTTAACACTTACACTACAAAGAGCGACTTTTGTCGTTTTTAATTCGTTGCATTACTTTATTAGTCACTGATATTGGGAACGAAGTAAGTGCTTAAACATCAAGATTTGCAAATGTTTGGCCTCAAAAAAACAAATATGAGTAATTTTCACCCATTTGAAAGTGTGGATCGCGATAGCGAGAGGCAACTTCAAGTGGGTGAAAAATAAATCAAATAACATAGGGGGTAAAGGGTTAAAAATACATGTAATTATCCGTGGGGATTTTTACAAAGTGGCAGATAAACCCTTTCATATCCAAGGGACGTCATATTCGCCTTAAACTAGTAATTACATAAACAATGAAAAAAAATGTTCGAATGTTCAGAGGTTTAATATAAAGTTACTCTACACTGCCTCGGGTCACAATAAAACAGTGCATTGTAATATTTGGTGGACCATTTAAAAGAAATGTCATTGTGGCAACATAAAGTCATCTCAGCAATTTTTATGAATACAGAGATTTGGCACTTCACCAACATAATATTAAAAGGGCATATCAGACACTTTTATGTGGTAGATACGACTCTTTTCCGCCGGTTCCGATTCGTTTTTTACATAATTTTTTATCAGCACATTACGTATCAGCTTTTAAACATGTATGTTAAAGACAAAACGTCACGTCAACCAGCAAGATTTGAAAATAGTTGACCTCCATTTTGTCTAATCTGAATAATTTTCACTCACTTGAAGTTGTGGATCGCATCCGCGAGACACAACTTCAAGTGAGTGAAAATTCCAATCGAATAATGTGGCGGTCAAAGGGTTTATACCGCCGTATTACCTGATATACAGTGTAGTAGATGGCTCCAGTGAATGACAGCATCATAGCTATGGTAATGGTCGTTCCATACACAAGAGAGGCGTACATCTGCCCTGCTGCCCCGTATGCCTTCATTCTCCTCAGCTGAAAAATAATGCTTTGCTGCTCACTTATCCAGCAAACACGAGACGTTGAACCAATGTTGGTCTAATGTTGGGGCAACGTCGTATATGGTGGCCCAACATTAAAATGTCTTGTGTTTGCTGGGTTATCATGGAGATCTTATGTTATTCTCCTTTCTCGCACTACCTCGCACTACTCAGTACCAGACGTAGGGTGAGATCAGTTTATCTCGCACTCGCTCAGGACTATAACCAGGTCCGGGTCCAGCCGTTTTTAAATGGCCGCCCATTTAAAAACCACCGTGCGTTTATAGGCACTCGCAACGCACTTCCATAAAATCAGCTATTTTCTCTTAAAATTATACCAGATTTTGTATAATGTATAAATTGACACAAAACATCACTTGCCAGCAGAATCATTGAAATACGATGCTTTAATTGGTAAAAATCGTGTAAAATAGATTTTCTGTCGTTGCTAAAAAATGTATACGTTGGGGTACACTCTGCTAATACTATGAGGTGGTGGATATAGTGATGGTCAAATTGTATGCGGCATTAGTATATTCTATGGGCATCTTTTTTGTACACACGATTTAGTGCACAAAACCTATATACAATCCAGGAGCGCTGTTATTTATCCCACTTTCTAGGTAGGTTCTGCGGAAATTTATCTTACAAAAACGACTAAAATGTAGATTATTATATACTCAACTAAACTGCGTCTTTATATTGCCAATTTATATGAAGTTATGCACTGCAATTCGTCATTTTATGGGGCTGGTCCCTTTGCTATTCTGCCGTGACAAGCCAAAAGGCTTACTATGCTTACTTAACAAGTATGCTGATACTGCCTTTTGGCTTTGCACTGCAATATACAAGTGAACGAGGCCGACCGTTTATAAACGCCCGGGTGCTTATAAACACTCGCCTGAAGTGCGCTGCAAGTACTTATAAACGCACGGTCGTTTTTAAATGGGCGGCTGGACCTGTACCTGATAACTATAAGCTTCAATGCTACAGAGCTGATCTGTTTGATTTTACCGTTTCAGACATATATTCATCATACTGCATCGTTGGGTACTGCGAGATGGGCTGATCTCAGCACTCGTGATTACATCATAATGTGGTGACTTGTGTCGAGATCATCCCATCTTGCTTTCCCGACGATGCAGTATGCTAATAATTATGATATCGTTTTCTAGCTAAGATTGCGTTATTTGTCCCAAAACATCACACTTGGCTCTTTTGAAATTGGGTAGTTTTCATTCACTGCGAGGTGGGAATTATTTGGGCTATAGTATTCAATTTGAATAAATAGGAATTATGTTTTACATGTATATAAACCTATTTAATTATACAAACACACACCGAGAATCGTAAAAAAGAAGTATTTTTTGGCTAAAAAAACGTAATTTGATCAAATAAAACGTGGTCATTTGTTCTTCGCATGTCCTGATAAGTGACATGTGTTACATACTTTAGGCCTACTATATAAAGAATTCTTGCTTTGGATCGGCAATAAACCAGGATTGGGCTAATAGATTTTTACACTGTCCTCATTTAAACACTGTCGCGTTACGCTGAAAATCCTGCCCGAGCGGCAGTTTTGTTTGAATGAAACAAGTAATCATTTCATACAGGGGGAGGGTGGTGGAAGGGGTCGGGGAAGGCCACCTGCAGTCGGCATGAATCAGCACACGGCGTAGCAGTGTGTAGGCACACACACTGCTGCGGAGTGTAATAGATTTTGCCTGTTAGATTTAAACGTACCTGGTTGACGAGCAGCAGGACACACGCCTTGACCAAGACAAACACCACACATGGTCCATAAGTCAAAACCCCTTTATCTTCAGCAGCATAAATACCTGCAACCATGGTAACATATGCAACTGAATCTGACGTCTGTATATATAACGTTTTTAAGCATGCTTTAGATTAATGAAAATACTACTATATTTGTCAAAATAGTTTGTTGTGGATGCTTAGTCAATATACTACGTCAATATTGGAGATGTCTATTTGTCATAAAAAGTAATATCATTTGAAGCTGGAAATTGAGTTAGCAATTCCAGCATTAAATGAATGAAAAATAGAAACAAACAATTCAGCAGCACAATGGTGAACATTGAGATTTATACTTGTTTCAGATTTAGGCGTCATTGAAGACGTGTGTATGCGTGTGTTACCAGTGTATCAAGCAGTGACTCTGCGTGAATGATAGAAGCCACCACAGCAGTACAGCTCAGTAGTCCAAGAAATCTGAAACAAAAAGTTCAGTCAGAGCACTTCACCTACCGCGATCCACAATCTCAAGTTGTTGAAAACTACTCATATTTGCCTAATTTGAGACCACACATTTGCAATTTTTGACGTTTATCCCTTTCGAGACTGTCTGTAAACACTACTTTATATTGTGACAATTGTAACTTACCATGCTTACCATATCGTAGTCTCCATGACACTGTTCATATGTCTACGAATGGTAACCATGGTAACGTACCCTTATTGTGATCTTTATGACGCTGGTAAGGTCGTAACCATGGTAACTTGCCCTTATTGTAGCCTGTATGACGCCGGTAAGGTCGTAACCATGGTAGGCCTACATGTAACTTACCCTTATTGTAGTCTGTATGGTCATGTCGTAAACATGATAACTTACACTTATTGTGCTCTGTATGATGTTGGTAGGGTCGTAACCATGGTAACTTACCCTTATTATGATTTGTATGACGCTGGTGAGGTCGTAACCATGGTACATGTAACTTACCCTTATTAAAGTCTGTATGACGCTGGTCATGTCGTAACCATGGTAGCTTACCCGTATTGTGCTATGTGTGATGTTGGTAAGGTCGTAACCATGGTAACTTACCCTTATTATGATCTGTATGACGCTGGTAAGGTCGTAACCATGGTACATGTAACTTACCCTTATTATAGTCTGTATGACGCTGGTCATGTCGTAACCATGGTAGCTTACCCGTATTGTGCTCTGTATGATGTTGGTAAGGTCGTAACCATGATAACTTACCCTTATTCTGATCTGTATAACGCTGGTAAGGTCGTAACCATGGTACATGTAACTTACCCGTATTGTAGTCTGTATGACGTTGGTAATGTCGTAACCATGATAACTTACCCTTATTGTGATTTGTATGATGCTGGTTATATCGTAGCCTCACTAGTCTGTATAACGCTGGTTAGCAGTGGTTAGGTCGTAACCATAGTATGTGTAACTTACTTTTATTGTAGTAGGTATGACACTGATCAGGTTGTAACCATGGTAACTTATCCTAATCATTCTAATTTTAGTCTGTATGACGCTGGTCATGTTGTAACCATGGTATGTGTAACTTACTCTTATTGTAGACTGTATGACGCTGGTCAGGTCTAAACCATGGTAACTTATCCTTAAGTATAATGTAGTCTGAATGACGTGCTAGGTCGTTCCCATGGTAGCTTACATTTATTGTAGTCTGTATGACGCTGGTTAGATCGTAACCATGGTAACTTACCCTTATTGCAGTCTGTATGACGCTGGTTAGATCGTAACCATGGTAATTTACCCTTATTGCAGTCTGTATGACGCTGGTTAGATCATAACCATGATGACTACCCTTATTGTAGTCTGTATGACGCTGATCAGGTCTTAACCATGGTAACTTACCCATATGCCGCACCCCACTTTTTCTAGACAGTAAAAGTCAATATCTTATTTGCCTCTTTATTGTAATCTGTATGACGCTGGTCAGGTCGTAACCATGGTAACTTACCCTTATTGACGTCTGTATGGCGCTAGCCAGGTCGTAACCATGATAACTTACCCTTATTGAGATCTGTATGGCGCTGGTCAGGTCGTAACCATGGTAACTTACCCTTATTGAGGTCTATATGACGCTGGTCAGGTCGTAACCATGGTAACTTACCCTTATTGACGTCTGTATGGCGCTAGCCGGGTCGTAACCATGATAACTAACTTTTAGTGAGGTCTGTATGGCGCTAGCCTGGTCGTAACCATGATAACTTACCCTTATTGAGGTCTGTATGGCGCTAGCCAGGTCGTAACCATGGTAACTTACCCTTAGTGAGGTCTGTATGGCGCTGGCCAGGTCGTAACCATGATAACTTACCCTTAGTGAGGTCTGTATGGCGCTGGCCAGGTCGTAACCATGGTAACTTATCCTTATTGACGTCTGTATGGCGCTAGCCAGGTCGTAACCATGATAACTTACCCTTATTGAGGTCTGTATGGCGCTGACCAGGTCGTAACCATAGTAATTTACCCTTATTGACGGCTGTATGGCGCTAGCCAGGTCGTAACCATGATAACTTACCCTTATTGAGGTCTGTATGGCGCTGACCAGATCGTAACCATGGTAATTTAACCTTATTGACGTCTGTATGGCGCTAGCCAGGTCGTAACCATGATAACTTACCCTTAGTGAGGTCTGTATGGCGCTGGCCAGGTCGTAACCATGGTAACTTACCCTTATTGAGGTCTGTATGGCGCTGTTCAGGTCGTAACCATGGTAACTTACCCTCATTGAGGTCTGTATGGCGCTGGTCAGATCGTAACCATGGTAACTTACCCTTATTGTAGTCTGTGTGACGCTGGTTAGGTCGTAACCATGGTAACTTACCCTTATTGACGTTTGTATGGCGCTGTTCAGGCTGTCTGTGGCTGCTGTGCTTTTCAGGGAGTAATCCTATCGGGAGAAGGCCAGCATGCTGAATGCTGGCAGTGGTTCCTCGGCACCTGTCTCTCTTCACAGTACACCAGCGCCAACCTGCCATAAAAAATAATAGTTTATCAGAGCAAATAACACACGTTCATAATTAACCCTTAAAGCGCAGAAATATTTTTGTATAAACCATGGAAACCAAAGGGTTTTTTTCCATTTCAAATCATCATAAATGTCTTAGTTAGCACTTCCGATTCATTTGAATACCTATCATCTGTTATGTGTCTACGGCCATTTTAAATCTACATTTTGATTCTTACAGTGCTGGGATAGACTTTAGACGTCAGAATCGGACGTCTACTGACGTCAGATTATGACGTCTAAAGTCGATTCCCGCGCTGCAAGGATTGAGAGGTCATCTAAGGTTTCAAAGTGCTAAAATACAAACATTGTTTATACCGTATTTGACCACCCACTTACCCCTCCAAAACGAAAACGAACGGCCAGAACATAAGAAAACATCACAATAACAATTAATTCTCAGTGTAGGCCTACTTCTATGACTCTGGAGTATATTTGACATCTGATTATTAAGAATTACCGTTTGTAACAATTCGAAGTCAATTCTATATTTTAACATCAATCATCTAATTCTACCAGTAGTGGATGGTTTTTGGTCAACCTTACATAATGTATAACGCATTTTTTTAATGAGAAAAAGACACGAATACTGCAGTGCAAAGGCAAAAAGCAGTAACTGCTTACTTGTCAAGTTACTGCCTTTCGACTTTGCAGAGCTGCAAGTATATATGCTTACGCACGGTATTACCTTTTTGACTGCAGAGCTCATCTGCCTTGGGGCAATCACAAGCAGAAAATATCTATACTGTTGGTCGGGTAATAGTCGCCTTTTTAAATTTTCGCGAATCTGTGTTTTTTGGACTAAATTATAAAAGTAAGGAGTCAATTTATTTCTGCCTTAAATAAAAATTAGTCTCTGAACACTATAATGTCACAGGGTCAGTAGTGCTTAGCTGTGAAATCACAGTCGCCCCTTGAACTATTTGTTATCAGCATCTCGCTCACTGTTTCCACACATTGTTAACTCTTTAAGCGCTAAGTTATCTACTCTAAATGTTAACTAACTTGAAATTGTGTCTCGCTACAGCTCCAAATGGGTGACAATTATTCATATTCGTTTAATTTTAGATCAAACATTTGGGCGTCTTTATGTCTAAGCCATTCATTTAATTCACAACAACTGTAATTTAACCCGCTGATAAAACACATTAAAACGACTATAGTCGTGTGTAGCGCTCAAAAGGCTATTAGCCATCACTAAACACACTATGAATAGTGCCGACCCTCCTAACTCACACAAACCGTAAAACCAACGATGATTCAATGCTGGGTCAACATCAGAAATCATGGAAATGTTGAACAAAAATTGAAGCAGTGTGAAGGAGCTGTAAGGTGGCGTGAATAGATCCAGTTTGTGCATAATTTCCACGAAAATTCAACATCACAACTTCACTATAAAATCTTACATTATGATCAATAAATAAGGAAAATATTGTACTTCAATACTACCATAGATACGCATTTTTGCTAGTAGCCCCTACTTACGTTGTTTTGATTTAAGTTAACGCACAGTTGTCGAGGGTACAGTTAAATATTGAGCCTTTATTGAAACAAGGAAACCTATAGTTGACTCAGCGATCGTTTTCCCATGATTTCTGATAGAAATAATCGCGTGATATTTAAATTCACAAATCTGTCTTCCTCGCAAAAATAAAACCACTCTAATATTATCAGATCTACAGTATTACGATACAAAACTATGTATGCATGCGACTAAGCAAAGTTGATTCTAGAGTGGAAATTTTCAAAGCAATTGTATTTGTATTTGTATTTGAAAGACTGTATTTGTATTTAATATTTTTCAAGGCTTCGTATTTGTATTTGTATTTGAAAAATTATACGACAGCGTATTTGTATTTGATATAATGTATTTGACCACATCCCTGGTAAGAATATAAGATGGTGGAATCACGGTAACAACCGAAATTGTTGTCCATAGCCCCCTGTAAAATACAAGGTAAGAATATACGGTGGTGAAACAAACGAAAAATCAGAATATATCTGACAGTTTAAAGCTGCATAACTGTTTTGTTTATTTTATTCAAACGATTAATTCATGGCGAATGGTGTTTTAATTTTTTTATTTTACTGCTCCTGTTACTGAGTTATTAAGGATTTAAGTTTGTTGTTTTTTAATATTGCTGCCCCACCAAAACAAACCTGATCACAGTTGAGTAATACATACTGTATCCATAATCAGGACAAAAGTACCAAGTGGCAGATAACGGTCATCATAGAAAAAAGAGAGGAATACTTTTAAAATGATTGTTATTTTTTAAGTGATCATAGATACATTTCACAGTACAACGTGTATTGTCTCATATCAGTTAGACATATCTAGAAGTTATTACTTTGTGTGATATAAATGATATCTGCATGTAATGTCATGTTTAATATCGGTACTGGTATGGAGAATGTCACTCAATTGAAAAATACAACTCTATTTCAGTATGGTGCTTTTAAGTGTGGGCCATCAACCGAGCTTTTGGCCCGCCATTAAGACGCTCTCCCCCACCGTGGGAAATTGCAGTCCAATTACACCAAATTCAGTGATCATGTAAATCATCTTTTTTTGCGCAGTCTTTTATTTGATACCTCACGGGCATTTATAGTGGCAATGCTATGAGTAAATTCAAAGTGAATTTTGAATGACAAGAGAAACATATCAGACTATTTTATTTCATCGTTAGTCATCACATACAGTTATATAAAAAGCGAAATGCGGTAAATAAAATAATTGTAAAAAATGCAGCTTTAACGGTACCAGTAGCTGAGTTCCTAGCAAACAAGAGGCATTTAACCATTGATGGGTCAATGTTGTACCAGCGTCATAGAAGCTGGACCAACATTGAGCCATCAATGGGTCTGTGACTCGTGCCTGCTGAGTTATCATAGGGGCTGACCTAGTCTTAGGACACCAACGGGTGGTTTGTGTGAGCTTGGCATCGCAGCCAACACGAGGCATTGGTCCGATGTTAAACTAATTCGGGGCCATCGTCTACGGCTCTGGCCCAGCGTTAGACCAATGCAGCTCAACGTCTCGTGTTTGTTATTAAGGAGTTTGATGTTGGTCTAATGTAACATTATATTGGCCCACAATTAACCACTATTAGTATTACGTACATATTGTACACAGATTTACCACACCATATAAC
>OZ024910.1:63221116-63523616 GCA_964017125.1 Flabesymbios commensalis | reverse complement strand
AATTACTCATGCTTATTTAATCTGAGCACACATATTTGCAAATTTTGATGTTTAGACACACATTTTATTCCCAATAACAGTGATTTGGTCGACTAATAAAACAGATTAAAAACGACAAAAGTCGTGTTCAGCAAGTTCCAAGATGGTTGATAAGACATTAGACCTTTTGTTGCCATGTACATTTTCCTGCTGTGATATTTTGTATTAATGTCTATATAGCATAATGGTATAAAATACAACACGAGTGAAGAAAATATATTATTATAACTGACTTGTTGAAGGCACCACCACACCCTTTGCTATAATATGTAACTTAACAGCTACAGCCCAAACTTAAACATGTCAGTACAGGGTGATAAACGGAAGAAAAATGCATTGAAAAAAACTGAATAGGACTGTACATTATATTTTAGATTACAGGTATGTTTTATGACAAAATTTCTTAACCTTGAAAGCGATGAAATATTTTTATATAAATTTTAGTTATAGTCTGTCCGACGGTGAAGGATGGTCCAAAATGAAAGTTAGCCTTTTGGTATCCAGTTTCATGAAATTTTGTAAACATTATTTCTAGTCATTTGGCATCGATCCTGAAAATTTTGTAAAAAATATTGTATAGATCAAAAAAACATTTGGCATGTAGTAAATGTCTATTTGTGACGCTCTTCTATAACATGTGTAGGCGTAAACCCATTAACTTCCATTCCGGTTTATTCTCAGAATTGCGTTATATGTAAAATGATCTAACTTTTGAAATACTCAATGGAATTTGTTGCCAAATGACTAGATAATAATGGTTACAAAATTTCGTGACAATCACTTGAGAATTGACTGACTGGATACCGAAAAGCTAACTTTCATTTCGGACCATCCTCCACCGTTGGACAGACTGTACCTATTTCCGCTTCATTTCATTACCCGTGTTATGGGTCTGTGGCCATAATAAATATTTTACTATTTCAGTGCGAGGATCAACTTCAGACGCCTGATTCTGACGTCTATATGGAGGTCTGATTCTGACGTCTAAATTCGGTTCCCGCGCTGAAATGGTTAAGAAAGTCAGTGGTAGATGCTTAGTTAATCATGTAATTCAATATGGGGTATGTCATAAATAAAACTATTTTTCGTCCTTTGAAGCTGGAAATTGCGTTAGCAATTCCAGGTTCAAATGACAAAAAATAGAAGCAAATTATCAGCAGGACACGGGTCAAATCTAATAAAAACGGAGTAAATATTATGAATCAGTGAAACGAAACGACTGGCCTGCTTTAAGCACATGGTAAATCATTTACACATAAATGAAACTTGTTTAGGGATATATTTTTGTTCTTAGAAAAAGTTCACCCAGATACGTGTATGTTTTAAGTGTACATTGAATTAAAACTTACCCACCACATTTGTGTCTGACTTTTACAACTATTTTAGTTTGTACAAAATCAGAGAGACATACCTATTATAATCAATATCATAGTTTATTATTTATTTACTCCTTCGATAAGTTGCCAATATCCATAAGTGCTTCAGAAAATCTACTCTAGTGAAATATATATATTCGCTACCTCTGATCCCACAGCCAAGGCCGGTAACCCACAGCCCAGTCCGTATTGAACCCACAGCCCAGTCCAGGATGGAACCCACAGCCCAGTCCGGGATTACAGCAGTATATATGTCACCATGGTATTGTCTGCCAATGGCGTCGAATATTTGCATATATTGTACATTGGTAGTTCAGAATGTACTGTTTTAGCAATGACGTCACCTGTGTATATTAGCATATCGCAAAGCATAAAGCAGACGGAACATCTCCCCAATAGAAATGTCTTTATTCATAAATGAGTGATACCACATAGAAAAGGTCTACTATGTTATAGCAGACAGACAGACAGACAGATATTTCATTGACAGAAATAAAAGTCATTACAGACTTATTTGTCATAGTAATAATAGAGATATATGTACATGTATATACAAGAATGTTAGTTTGTTAAAATCATATAAGACAATATACATGGTATGATATACAACTAAAATCATGTTAGGTGGCATTGCCATAATAAAAACTGGGTATTTCGGTAATATAAATGACTACTTCTTAAAATAAAATTAAAAGGCATAGCCAAGATAACATGGGGGTCTATCATTTTGTTTCCCGCACCAAAACCAGAGATAAAATAGCTACTATGTATAATATACTAATTATATATAGTAGCAAAAAAGACACTCTGGAAAGCGTAGAAACCAAAAATATTTACAAGTGCATAATTATGCTACAGTAACTGGAGTATGAAATAAGACAATGGTAAAAATTATATGGTATTTAAAAAATATATATATATATATATATATATATAATATAAAGAAGTACAATTAATGTGGCAATCCGTGAAACAGGTAGCTCCGAGCCATGTGACCATGCAAGCACAGTCGCTATGAACTCGGAGATTCCCTGATATTGACTAGTGGTGTAAACTTAACAACGTAATAACAGTACTACTACCGTAACACAATATATACATACTAATAAAAGTCGGACATTGTGGTTCGTCGACTGCCAACAAAGTATAGCATCAGAACCATCCATATTATCGAGTGTTGCAGACTTAGTCCATAATAACAATGACAATTACGGATAATAATTATGTGTGCCATTCACACAGGACATGGCACTCACACAAAAAAAAACATTACAGCTTATTTTAATTCACTATATTGTTTATTTCATACCATTTCACTCACGACCTAGTTAGAACCACATACTCGGAGTTACGATCGAAGAAGAACATTCCCGACCTCATAGATAAAATCAGTTGACTTAGCAACTCTGAAATCCTCCATAAGGCCCCACCTCGTCTGATAACAAAGGCGACGGAAACGTCCCTAACCAGCCCTAAAAAGCCAAATAATAAATCCGAGAGCAACAGCCGTCCTGATATGTGGTAATCACGCTCGCATGCAATTGAGATGGTGTTTGTGTTTATAGCGACCGAGCATGCTGGGAGTTCAGTTTAATGCTGTCTTTTTTACGACTGGGTCTCAGATCCGGTTCAATCTCCGGTCACTAAGTGTCCCCATCTATATCTCAATTGCAGGCGAGCGTGGTGGTAATACCCAAGTCAGATCATGAAGGCATGATAATATGGATAATATAGCGATAGGTGACTTTGATTTATTATACTCGGTGTTTTTAACAATTAATTTGTTTAAAACAGCCATAGATAAATTGCGCTAGTGACTTCACCACTGTTATGTCTCTAGATGTCAAAATTTGTAGAAACATTTCATTTGTCGGCTGTATATTGATAGTTGCGGTTACAGAGTTATACAAGATTTTGCGTTCACTATTCATAGCGTTACAGTGGAGAAGAAGATGTATTTCGTCGTCAATTTCGTTTAATTCACACCTTGTGCATATTCGCTGGTTTATTGGACTGATTGGATTATCGTCCTCTTTCTATATTTAGATCATGTGAGCTCATTCGGTATCTCGTCATTGATGTTATGAGATGGTTACCCTTTGTGTGTAAGATATATGGTTCAACACAGAAATATTTTTTTACTAATGCATATGTGCGCATTTTACTCGAACTCTCAATATCTTTTCTCCACTGCTGTGTAAATATTCTAACAATAGATTCTTTAAATAAAAGCATGAATTTATTTGTATCCCCAATATTCTGTGATTCCCAAATTTGATCAAGCCCGGCTCGCTCGGGGACAGAGCGAATACGGGAACACCAATTCGTGAAGCCAATGCCATCTAGCTCAAGAAGCATATTGTAGGCATTTCTGACTGGATGGCTCTGAGATAGTTTTAGAACTCTACACCAATATTTTACGGCTTTTATGTGTTGTCGGAAGATCAGTGGAAATCGTCCCGTGTCCCCATATATTGCAGGTGTAGGTGTTTGCTTTCTAACTCCAAGTGTAGATTTAATAAATTTTAGATGGATTTTTTCCAGATCGTTAACATCATCGCCTGTGTACCATATATCACTTCCATATTCTAGTATGATTAATATTTGACAATCAAATGCCTTGAACGCAATAGTGGGTGACAATTTACCGACGACAGGACGGGACTGTTTACGTAGAGAAAAATTGCTTTCCCAGTTTGGGAAGCAAGATGAGAAAAAGTTTCTTTTAACACGTTATTATTAGTTATTAGACTTGGTGCTATACACCACACCCAGGTATTTATATTGTTCAGATTTTTCTATGATGTTATCACCATAGTGGAAGCTTCCGTGTACTTTTGTGTAACGCCCATTAAAGATTAGAACTTTTGTTTTAGGAATGCTTACTATGATATGCCAAAGGGAAGCATATAAATACAGAGCAGTTAGCTGTTTTTGTAATCCATCAGCAGATTCTGAAAAAAGGACAAGGTCATCTGCAAATAACAGATATACCATTAGTAAGCTGTCCACAGGGATACCTTGATCTTGGTCAAATGTTGCGGATATGTCTTGTAAAAATTCCGTGAATAGTTTGGGACTGAGCATACCGCCTTGTAGAACCACATATTCGCTTTTTAATATGTCACTGATACGCGAGTCCCATTTTTATAGCTTTAATATCATTTTCTGCTAATGGCGTCGAAAATGTGTAAATTGTTAAAATGTAATAGGGACATCTAGGTAGACAACATGTACACGGTAACGATTTCACACAATATGCATACTGAATATATAACTAGTACAATACAAGCTAGTACTGTCAAGATGACGATTTTAGCGATATAATTGATACAAAATCCAATTCGCTCACAGCAGGTTCAGAGTTATCTAATTACATACAAACCAGTGTACACTATTATAACCAACCTAAATAATGTTTAAACAACCCATAGCCTGTATTCCAAATACAATTTTCTGTCAATTGATATTTTCTCTGGCTACCGTGATATACAACTCCAAATGACTGAAAAGTTATGTCATTTTTTAAAAATTAATTACCAACATGTATTATTGTTTCAATATTTAAGACATATTGTAATTAAAAAAACTGGTTAAATAAAATAGGCCTATGTATACTAATAAAAACACTTGCTGCTGTTGTTGACATCAGTGATCAAGGGGTTAAAAACAGTTTTAAAATATGGAAGCAGTCCATAATTATTTAATGATTATATTTGCGTCCACCCCCGTCATTCCTTGCTGCTCTATTGCGGGAATCTGACAATGTACTTGTCGTCTTGCTATTCGCACCATTTGTCTTTGTTCCTCATACACAGTGTGGTTTTGTAGCAGTTAGCGTCGGCACCAGTTGCATGGAGCGGGAAAGAGCTCTGACTGCACAGCGGACACGAAACATTGTCTCGATGTTGGCACAATGCTGGGTCAGCATCGTAGACGGTGGACCAGCATTGGGCCAACATCGAGACAAACTCTCGTGTTTGCTGACTGTTGTCCTAACAGATGCAGCATTCTTAACAGCAACCGTCAATCTGCATTAATGTCATATATATATATATATGATATGTATCTACATAGTATACATATTTACATTTTTCCATATTTATTTTTCCATATACATTATTTTTAACATATATTATTTTTTTTATTTTTTCAGTTATTATTTGTTATCTCAAGCAATAGACAAACACAATTATACATATACATCATAACATACAATTGATAGATATTATCGGTACGTACACATAAAAAATATATCAATAAGTATAGACAATAATACATAGGCCTACACAGCCTACACACCATTATACAATAAACATGTTTACAGAAAATAGATCTTTTTTAATATAAGTATAATTTTTTTATTTTTTATTATTTTTTCCATTTATTTTTTAAATCTTTATAAAAAAAAAATTAATATTTACATATTTATATTTACATAATTGTATATATGTTATGTATATACATATTTACACATATGGTCTCACCACCCTAAATAGGCCGAAATCCAGTGAGATGTCTACTAATGATGGAATCATCACACAAAATATTTTTAATGCGGCTGTTCCCACCTCTAGTGAAACAAAATAAATTATATAGAAGTCATAATTTTGTGAATATTTAATAAGCACACGTTATCGTCTTTGTCAAGGATATCAGATATAACTGTTTGATGATAATCTCGCAGGGATACAGTGGGTTAAAATGATGTGTGTCTGTTCTGTGAAAGAGAGTACGGATATTAGCCCAATTTGAAAAGTAGTGATCTTTTTACACGCTAGGAGGCGTAGCCCAAAATGTGTCTGGTAAGCATACCCATAGCGGGCCTGTTTTCGAACAAGGACATATCAAGCTTTATCCTGATATGTCACACTAGATATCTAATAGGATTAAAAGTGGTGAAATCGGCCTGCGGAATTGAGGTAGTTTACATGTGTTTCAATGGGACTGGCATTTGGGGTGGTGAGACCCTATTGGCATAATAGCTAATGTGCTTGTAATAAGCTGGATATTAAATAAACGCTTATTTTGGGAAAAAAACAGTGAACAATAATCAGCTATGACACATACATATATAAAACGATCAATTTACAAACAAATTAACCCTTTGCCGCATCAACTCTGGGCAAGGCTAGTCTACTAGTGTACAGTCTACCCCCCCCCCCCCCCCCAACTCACAGTCACAAGCTTTTATGTGCAGTCCACCACGTCAACTCACAGTCACAAGCTTTTATGGGAAGTCCACCACGTCAACTCACAGTCACAAGCTTTTATGGGAAGTCCACCACGTCAACTCACAGTCACAAGCTTTTATGTGCAGTCCACCACGTCAACTCACAGTCACAAGCTTTTATGGGAAGTCCACCACGTCAACTCACAGTTACAAGCTTTTATGGGAAGTCCACCACATCAACTCACAGTCACAAGCTTTTATGTGCAGTCCACCACGTCAACTCACAGTCACAAGCTTTTATGGGAAGTCCACCACGTCAACTCACAGTTACAAGCTTTTATGGGAAGTCCACCACATCAACTCACAGTCACAAGCTTTTATGTGCAGTCCACCACGTCAACTCACAGTCACAAGCTTTTATGTGCAGTCCACCACATCAACTCACAGTCACAAGCTTTTATGTGCAGTCCACCACGTCAACTCACAGTCACAAGCTTTTATGTGCAGTCCACCACATCAACTCACAGTCACAAGCTTTTATGTGCAGTCCACCACGTCAACTCACAGTCACAAGCTTTTATGTGCAGTCCACCACGTCAACTCACAGTCACAAGCTTTTATGGGAAGTCCACCACGTCAACTCACAGTTACAAGCTTATATGGGAAGTCCACCACATCAACTCACAGTCACAAGCTTTTATGTGCAGTCCACCACGTCAACTCACAGTCACAAGCTTTTATGTGCAGTCCACCACATCAACTCACAGTCACAAGCTTTTATGTGCAGTCCACCACGTCAACTCACAGTCACAAGCTTTTATGGGAAGTCCACCACATCAACTCACAGTCACAAGCTTTTATGTGCAGTCCACCACGTCAACTCACGGTCACAAGCTTTTATGTGCAGTCCACCACGTCAACTCACAGTCACAAGCTTTTATGTGCAGTCCACCACATCAACTCACAGTCACAAGCTTTTATGTGCAGTCCACCACATCAACTCACAGTCACAAGCTTTTATGTGCAGTCCGCCACATCAACTCACAGTCACAAGCTTTTATGTGCAGTCCACCACATCAACTCACAGTCACAAGCTTTTATGTGCAGTCCACCACATCAACTCACAGTCACAAGCTTTTATGGGAAGTCCACCACGTCAACCCACAGTCACAGGCTTTTATGTACAGTCTACCCCCTCAACTCACAATCACAAGCTTTTATGTATAGTCTACCACCCAGGCTTGGGGCCAATGTACTCGGTACTTCGGTACTTTTGTATCAGAGTACCGAATTTGCAGTACTCGTCGATACTCGGTACTCGCACTTTTAAAAAGTACTTGCACTCGTACTTGTACTCAAGTAATTTTAAAAAATGAAAGTACTTTTAGCGAGTACTTACGAGTACTTTACGAGTACTAGTCATCTTAAATTGATTCAAAATAGCTCACATACAAACCATAAGTCAGTATAGCGGGATATGGAACATTCAGTTAATGATTCGTTTACCATCCGTCTAGATATTAAATTGAAGAATGATTTAATTAATACTTTGAAATTATTTAAAAACTAGTCCAATTACTTACACCAACTTATAACAGAAGTGCATCTTTTTTACAATATCATGATGCTAATTTCTTGTTCTGACTTGTATATACTAGTATCCTCGTGTAGTTCACAAGATAATTAAATATATATTCTTAGAAAAAGACAAGAGACGTGTCTTTGGAAAACAGGAATACATGTTGATATAATATTTACAAGTGACTATACTATACAGTAGGACTGATAATCATTGAAGGGGGGGGGGGGATTTCAACAATGATGTCGCGCCATTTTAAAATCACACTTACAACACCTTGTTCTTCGCAGCAAACACGGGGCATTGAACCCAATGGCGGTATAATGTTGGGCCAACGTTGAAGACGGTGTACCAAGATTACTATAGGTTTTATTTCTCGTGTTTGTTGGGAAATGAAATGAATCGGGCTTTAGGCCACCTTTGTGCACATATAGGCTAAACTGGGCCAGGAGAACCTCCTGAGGATGGTGAGATGATTGAGATGACACTGTCCTCCAGACACAGGATTCGAAATTCGAGCCCTGGCGGTCTGAGGCCGAGCACGCTACCTCTCGGTCACGGAGGCTCCCCACAATACTAACTTTCACACGTGGATGGGGAAGAAACAATTTTGTTTCTTTTAAACCGCCGAGACCGGGAACCGAACCCCGGACTCTGGCGTGAAAGGCAGCGGTGCTAATCACTACCCTAGGGCCCCCGCCCTCGTGTTTGTTGGGACGATCAATCGGTATTTGCATAATATTTGCACAATATTGGTCCAATGCGTAGACATTCAGCCGACACTTCCCCAGCACCGGACAAATAATGTCACTTGAGTGAACAAGTAGTTTATAACTGTCATCTTATAAAGCAGTAGAGACTCTGTGTGGACTAAGATATCCTAAAACTGCCATAGCTCCAATGTTGTGTAAGTACCAAAAAACACGACCGCGACAACGCGACGTCCTATATACAGTCCCTCACAATGCCGGGCCAGTGTCCAAGACATTGGGCCAATAATTAACCAGCATTGTACCGAGAAGTACATAGGATTAACACATGCTATAACAGTACTGTTCAAACAAAGATGACCAAAGTAATTAGGCGGCAAACATCACCCTTTAACTGCGGAACACCACTATTATTTATATATCATTAGGCCCCTATTACAAATCACTTATAATGCGGCTCATCCAAAAAAATTTGGATCCCTGTATATACTAAAAACAAGAAAAAAATAAAAGTAGACAAAATTATGCACAATTTTTTCAAGACGTCAGGTGTCTAGCGAACTAAACAACCCTAAAACGTACAATATACATTGTGTCAGGTCACCAGTAAGCAGCAGGTTAGTCATTTTTTTTATTTGTCTATTTTTTTATATCGTGATTATGTACTTTGTCCTTTGAAGATACAAATTGAGTCAGCAATAATAGCTACAAATTAGAGAAAAATATAATTGTCGCGTAGGGGTTAAAGGTGTGAGGTTACATAATGAATCTATTGTAGGCCTACGGCGGCTTTCTATAACCCTTTCCGTCCCCGAAATGTGATGATGGACCGAGTATAAAAATAAATACAACAGTGAGGTGATCCTCAAAAAATAAAATTTAAACTAATAATAGGCTAATTTCTCAGCGGATGCCCGGGCTGAATCTTGCACGGATATAGGCCTACATGTATTATGGTAATACATTTGATTTGATATCACGGTCTCCAGCATCTAAAGTGTGCCTGTTATCGTAAACCAATTCTGCCGTGCAAAGCCAAAAGGCAGTTCTGTTTACTTTACAAGTAAGCAGATACTGTCTTTTGGATTTTCAGGGCAGAAAAAATTATTGTGATCCGTGTACCCTTAATAGCCTTGATCTTTTCCATGACACAATGTGTGCTCAAGCTCATTGAAGCGTTTATTACAGTGGCGGCCAAATGTTGGCGGCACTGGCTCAAAATTTTACAATCATTAGGACTACTGCAAGTTTTCAAGCTAGCGTGTTTTGCAACGTAAAGCTTTAGACACAGACAATTTATATACTAGTATCAGAAATACATCGGCTAGTATGTACTTATTTATTTATTATGATTCGCCAAATAGTAGGCCTACATGTAGCATACAATACGATACTTTGTACACAGATAGGAAATTGCATTATTATACTATTGGCTGGGACATGGCATCAGATATGCAATATCTATAATAGGCCTGTCCCATAAAATATTATTTTCATCACTAATGTATATCTATATGTGACCCGATCTGGTAAAATGAGTCTAAGTCGCAAATTTGAATATTGGGGTTATTAAAACATACCGCACCTACACAAAATAACCTTTAAAATGGTATATCACACAACTCTGTAGCATGTGTAACTATTTTGTGAAAATGGCATTTGAAGTTCAAAAAGGCAATTTGTGCACTTTTGAAAAATACCACACAACTGTATTAAAATAAACTAAATAGAAAAATATGTATTTCCACTCCATTTTCTCAATAATCGTTTGCCAAAGTGCGACTTACGACTCATTTTGCCAGATCGGGTCACATATATCAACATGGAGTAAAATATATTATAATCAATTATTCCTTGAATAAATTTAATGTAATTAATTTCAGTTTACACTCTGAGTTTACAATCAAAGTACTCGGTACTCGTACTCAAGTACTTTTAAAAGTACTTGTACTTGTACTCAAGTACTTTTGAAAATCCAGTACTTGTACTAGTACTTGTACTCGTCATTTGTTCAAGTACTTGTACTTGTACTTGAGTACTTTTGTCCAGTACTCGCCCCAAGCCTGCTACCACCTCACCTCAGTCACAAACTTTCATGTGCAGTCTATCACTCAACTCACAATCACAAGCTTTTATGTATAGTCTACCACCTCACCTCACAGTCACAAACTTTCATGTACAGTCTATCTCTCAACTCACAATCACAAGCTTTTATGTATAGTCTACCACCTCACCTCACAGTCACAAGCTTTCATGTACAGTCTATCTCTCAACTCACAATCACACGCTTTTATGTATAGTCTACCACCTCACCTCACACTCACAAACTTTCATGTACAGTCTATCCCTCAACTCACAGTCACAAGCTTTTATGTACAGCCTACCACCTCCCGTCACAGTCACAAGCTCTTATGTACAGTCTACCCTCTCAACTCACAGTCACATGCTTTATTGACTGCAATCAAGGAATATATAAGTCTTATATATTCCTTGCTACAATCTACCACCTCAACCGCAGTCACATGCTTTTATGTACAACCTTCTACATCAACTTTTGGGGATAGCCCAATAAACTGACAGCCACAAGCTTTTATGTACAATAGTTCTACATTCTACATTCTTAGCTGTGAGTTCTACATTCTTAGCTGTGAAAAAGGCCTCGACCCTTTTCACAGCTAAGAATGTAGACTCACCTCACAGTGTACAGTTGAATTGCCTGTTCTTAATCATATTCCGTGTATGAGTGTCAAGGTCATTCCATTTCTTCACATAGCTACAGGTACTGTATTTCAGGGTTTCTTTTTTATTGAATTCTCCTGTATATCCTGGAAATAAAACATCAAAATAAAGGATAGCAATGGCACACACCTTAGAGATAGAGTCACGTTCTAAACTCGCATGCGTGTAAGCCTTCAGCATACAGTACAGTGTGGTTGATTCAGTAACCTGATTACAAGACTGAATACCACTCCAACGACACACTCACCCAACGCTGCTTTATTGTTAGGCCAACATCTGCGACGCTGGCCCAACATTGAACCCACATTGGAGAAATGTACAATGTTTTAGAGAAAGTCCTCCTGCCCAGCAAACACAAAACATTTGTATAACATTTTTACAACGTCGGTATAAAGTCAAACAAATGTTTTGTGTTCACTGGGTGTCAGTACAAGCGTGGGGTCGACCCGTTTCAAGATACCCACAGTAATACAGTCAGTTTGTTTGCAGGCCAGCGACCTGCTAAGATCCAGGACTAAGGGCTTTGAGATTCGATGGAATTATCAACTCATAGATGTCACTCAAGTATATATGAACTTGCTGTGATTTTAGAACTTGCTCTTAATGAGGCTTTGGGTATGAAACGCATATTTAGTATTATTATGGAATAGGGCCTTGGCCTACCCACGGGCATTATTACATTCTGGGGGACCCTTGTCCCTCGAATTTTGACAGTTCACCATACCTTTAACACTGTAAAGTGACACAATCAGACCAAAATCATCAATTTTATTTTGGCTTCCTGCTATGTCCTTATTATGTCAACATGTCCATAGAAGAGAATTGCAAATGTTTTTAACCCTTACAGCGCCGGGAGCGACTTTAGTCGTCAGAATCTGACGTCTGCAGACGTCAGATTCTGACGACTAAAGTCGGTCCCGGCACTGTAAGAGTGAAAATATTTATGGTCTCCAAGGTTTTCATAAAATAATTTAGCGCTTTAAGGGTTAGATTTTGTGTTGCTGATTTACCGGCTAAAAGAGAAATAGGAATGAGATTTAAGACGAGACATGCCTGTCCAAAAGAAGAAATACAGGGAAAACTAGTAAACAGGGCTTTCAGTACACTTGTTAGGTTGCCACAGCAACCCGAAATTTGAAAGATTTCTCCATTTCTAGTCTATGGACATGTTCACATATTATGGACATATTAAGGAGGCAAAATAAAAAAAGAGTTTTTTCATGATTTTTTTCCTGATTGTGTCGCTTTAAAGGAACCCCTTGGGATGAGACATTTTCAATGTTGTCAATTTTGAAAATTTAATTTATATCAGGCTATATAGCCTACTGATCTTGAAGAATCATTCAGCTTCAAAACGCGCATGCCTGGGACGGTCAAGTGTAGGTCAACAGTAGCCTATTGAGTACAGATTGACGGCATTAATATAGCCACTGAACTGATTACAAGATACTACTGAAACGAGACATTGATCCAATGCTGTTTTAATGTTAGGCCGACGTCTGCGACGCTGGCCCAACATTAAACCAGCATTAGTTAAATGTACAATGTTTGAGAGAAAGTCCTCCTGCCCAGCAAACGCAAGACATTTGTATGACATTTATGCAATGTAGGCCCAACGTCTTCGACGTTGGTCCAACATTGCATAAAGTCATACAAATGTTTTGTGTTTACTGGGTGACAATACATTCAAGCTTGGAGGTCAAGCAGTTTCCAAATCCCCGCAGTAATACAGTCAGTTTGTTTGCAAGTAGGCGACCAAGTAGGGGCAAAAGACAAGGGCTTTGAATTATTACCTCATAGATGTCGCTCAAGTATATATGAACTTGCTGTGATTTGAGAACTTGCTCTTAATGAGGCTTTGGGTATGAAACGCATATTTAGTATTTTTATGGAATAGGGCCTTGGCTTACCCACGGGCACTATTGCCTTCTGGGGGACCCTTGTCCCGCGAATTTTGACAGTTGACTACACCTTTAACTGAAAATACGAAAAAGTCAAGAAACAATTTTAAAGCACTGAAAAAGAGTGAAATAGTTGTATTTCCAGGTCGTATATTGCAATGTAAACAATACAAGTCAGCAATATTCAGCACTTAGCTCACATGTTCCCACGCATCAGACGGTAAGATCAAACCAGTCGCCGCTAATTGGTGTCTCATAGTCAGGACACGGGAGGACACACCTGCAGCACTGATTGTCTACCCAACGCTGGGCCGATGCCATCAGCATGTGGCCCAATGCTGTGAAAACATGCAATCGTCCTTCAGGTATACAAATAGTTTGTTTGGGTTACTTCTGGTTTCATAGAAATGTTGATAAAAATATTTGTAAAAATATAAAAATAATGAAAAAAAATAAAAACATGATCCGTGGGATACACTACTTCAGTACGGAACTAAAAACGAAAATTGATGTCATCCCAAGGGGCTGCTTCAAAGTTTTCTATCCAAAATTAAATCCACTTTATCGATCGTCTTTATACGTCAGATTCCGACGTATAAAAACGGTCCCCGCAAAAGAAAAAAGTAATATGTTGATAATGGCCGTGTACCCATAACATGAGTATTCAAGTGAATCGGTAAGAGCTAATTAGGACATTTATGATGAATTCAAATTGACAAAAACAATTTTTGTCTCCATGGTTTATACAAAAATATTTCAGCGTTGTAAGGGTTAAATTCTTGAGGCAGTTAATCATACATAATCTACTTGATTACTTGATAAAAGCAAGACACTTGCATTCACTTTAAGTGACACAATCAGGCTGGAATCATTAAAAAATCGGTAATTTTATTTTGGCTTTTTAATATGACCATATGATGTAACATGTCCATCGACTAAAACTGCATAACTTTTTAAATTTTTGTGTTGCGCATTTACCAGTTAAGCAAGATATAGAGACGAAATTCTCGCTTTCCTATTATGGACATACATGTCCGAAATCAGAAATACGGAAATTTCGTCATTATATCTCGCTCAAATGGTAAATGTGCAACACAATTTTCTTTAAATTGCAGTTGTAGTCTATTGACATGTTTAGGCCTACATCATATGGTCATATCAAGAAGCCAAAATAAAATTACCGATTTTTTTTATTCTAGCCTGATTGTGTCACTTTAACCTTTTTCTTGCTAAGCCATGGAATTGGACTCCCCTCCCCTCACTTAAAGTTGTGTTTTACTACAGCGACCACAACACATACATGAATTACTCAAATTTGGTTAATTTGAGCTCACACATTTAAAATCACTAATTTAGGATCGATAAAGGTTAACTCTTGTCCTGTGGAAGAGTAAACATTTGAGGCTGATATATCCAGCTTAAAATGCCAAAAAACTATTTTAAAAAGTAGATATCCTAAAATATCTTGCATAATAAATAGAAACATTACCCACAAGATATTTTATCTACTAGAGTGACATTAGATTTGAGTAACACATTAGATTAAAGTGGACTTCTACCCAAGACGAATCAAAGAGTAGCTCAGCCTATCACATGACGAGATCGGTTAATCACCGCCGTCATTCAGTTGTTATTTAAATCAGAGGGTAGAATTCCATACTTCTGCCGTTACTATTTGCTTGAAGACGTCTTTATAAAGGCCTTGCGGTCAACGGACAACTATTACAAGCATTCAGGTTAACGGACCATTATTATGAACCTTCAGGTTAACGGAAAGCTTTTATGAGCCTTCAGGTTAAGGGGTAACTACTACGATCCTTCAAGTTAACAATAAACTATTACGAGTCTTTAGGTTAACGGACAACTATTACAAGCCTTCAGGTTAACGGACAACTATTACAAGCCTTCAGGTTAACGGACAACTATTACAAGCCTTCAGGTTAACGGACAACTATTAAAAGCCTTCAGGGTAGCGGACAACTATTACAATCCTTCAGGTTAACGGGCAACTAATAGGAGCCTTCAGTTTAACCAACAACTGTTACAAGCCTTCAGGTTAATGGACAACTATTACAAGCCTTTAGCTCAACTGACAACTATAACGAGCCTCTTGGTTGACTGGCAACTGTCGCGAGCCTTCTGGTTACGAGCCTTTATGTTAACAGACAACTATTACGAGTCTTCTGGTTATTTCCATGATACTCACCCATTATGATGTACTTGTCCATGGCTAGAGATAATCCACCACACCTGTTATCGTGATACAGTGTGTACACGTAAATGGACTTCGGTTTGCTACCCTAGGAAAAAAAACCAGACAAATATTTGAAAAAAATATGTATATGTACAATGTAGTGTCCAAATAATATCTAACAACTGTTGAAAATATCTCTTGAACTTTGCTATATTTTCTTGGCCAGTGTACTTCGCTTGAATCAGGGTAGGCAAATGTCTACTGGTACATTTTAATTGTGGTAATTTAATATTTGAATATGATATATAGTCGCTGATAGGTCTTCGAATCCAAGTAAAAGTGCAATCATATATAGTAGTTATGCATGCTCTTAAGGTGGTAGAAATCCTAAGTAAAGTAATTCTTTCAGTGCGGCGATCGATTATAGACGTCAGAATCTGACGTCTATAGTCGGTCCCCTTCACTGACTTATCATCTTTTTTGTCGCATTTGCTATTAATCAACACCAGGGGTCCTTGTCGTCTGTTGCATCACCACTATCAATTTTATATTTATTAATAATTTTTTTTAATGGAGCTTTGAAGTATGAACTAAGCACTATTTTCACTATATACGTATACATACAGTAGGCCATATATCAGTGTATATTCAGCCCAGATATTTTTATCTCATTTTCAAAAGCGTGAGTGGTAATAACATGAATTGGGTTATTTTGCACTCTGTGAGGCCACCATTCTGAAAAAAGTGGGTTTTTTCCCCACACCTAGACGCGACAGGGGATGAAGACCAGTATCTGAAGTGGAGACACTGGTGACACGAGTGAATCGCCCCCCATGCTGAGGTTAAATCAAGGGACTACAATTATTGTCATGAATATATAGGCCAACTGAGTAGATAATTCACCGTAATGATCGTCACCGCTAGTTTTTACAAAAAGTCTCACATATTACACATTATACGTGTCATTATTCAGAGGAAGGAAGGAAAAAAGAGAAAGAATGAAGGATGGAGGGAAAGAAAAAGATACGATGGCTGTTAACCGCCATGGTGAAAAAATAATTTAAATCGAGTGAAAAAAAGATTTTTTTTTCGTTTCCACGAAATAATAACGAAGAACATACTAATTATTTTGTTCCCACGAAATAAAAACGAAGAAAATACTAATTATTTCGTTCCCACGAAATAACTTGGAAAAAATATATCTTTATTTCGTTCCCACGAAATATTAATGAAGAAAATATTAATTATTTCGTTCCCACGAAACAAAAACGAAGAAAATAATAATTATTTCGTTCCCACGAAATCATAATAAGGAAAATAATAATTATTATTTTTCTTCATTATTATTTCGTGGGAACGAAATAAAGATATTTTTTTCTATGTTGTTTCGAGGGAACGAAATAATTATTATTTTCTTCGTTTTTATTTCATGGGAACGAAATAATAATTATTTCTTCGTTTTTATTTCGTGGGAACGAAATAATGAATATTTTCCTCGTTTTTATTTCATGGGAACGAAATAATATTAATGTTCTTCGTTTGCATTTCGTGGGAACGAAATAATTAATATTTTCTTCATTATTATTTTATGGGAAAGAAATAAAGTTTTTTTTTTTTATGTTATTTCCTGGGAACGAAATAATAATTATTTTTTTCGTTTTTATTTCTTGGAACGAAATAATTATTATTTTCTTTGTTATTTTTTCGCGGGAACGAAATAAAAAATATTTTTTTAACTCAATTTAATTTTTTTTTTACCATGGCGGTTAACAGCCACCGTAAAATGACGAGACGTTGACACAATATCGAGTTAGTTTTAATCCCCTCTCCTTTCATCTCTACCTCCTTCTGTTTTCTCTCTCCGTTTTTTCTCCCTTCCCATAGATAATGACATACTGTAGATCTGATATTTTTCATGCGTTTTAGTTTTCGCTAATTTGTGATTTTTGGACTTTTTAAGAAGTCTAGAATTCGCGAATTTTCTATTTCGATGATAGGTTATTATAATAATAATTTTTGCGAGATTCTGAAATTTGCGAATTTGTCCTCATCGCGAAATTCGCGAAAAATAAAACCTCGCGAATATTACCAGATATACAGTATATCATATGTGCTATGTGACATGTCACACCTACCGTGACCACTTGTCTCGCCTTGTATCTATATCTCTTATACATCTTTCCCTGATAGGCCAGATCGTTTTCTATCTCCTCCTGTGTGGCACGGCGCATTTTGTCTTTGCCATTGTCAAAAATCATTATCACCGCCTTTGACTTCACATTTATCCTAATAACTGAAAGACACATCCACATAATAGTCAAATAACAAAATGATATGCTAAGCTATGTCCAGTCAAATAACAATATGATATGCAAAGTTATGTCCAGTTAAATAGCAATATGATATGCAAAATTGTGTCCAGTCAAATAACAATACGATATAGGCCTACAAAGTTGTGTCCCGACAAATGACAATATGATATGCAAAGTTGTGTCCAGTCAAATAGAAATATGATATGCAAAGGTGTGTCCGGTCAAATAACAATATGATATGCAAAGTTGTGTCCAGTCAAATAACAATATGATATGCAAAGTTGTGTCTCTCTAACACAACCCACAACTTCAAGTGAGTGAAAATCACATATATTTGTTTAATTACTTATATTTGTTTAATTAAAAACAAACAATATTGAATTGTTTGTTTCTATTGTTCATTTGTTTTAAACTCTAATTTCAGTTTTAAATGACTATTCCATAATAATAGTTTTTAGTTACAATTATAAAAAAATCTCCCAAATTGACTGATTAACTGAGCATCTACCACAAAACACCTGCCAATTTGCCAATTCTAACGCATATTCAATAGCTGATCCAGAGGACGTAGGGGGGGGGGGGGGTTCCTGCGGCACTGGCCCAACATTAAACTAACATTGTATCAGCGGACTGTATGTGCTAGGTAGCCTACTTAGGCCTACATATGCTGTATTTACAGTACTGTTCCTGCAATACTGTATACTTAGTAATAACAGACTATGTGTGCGATACAGAGTCTGTAATCGTTGCTATTCGTAAAGTTGTGCCCCAAAAATCCGGTGCGCAGACAATCGATTGCGCAATGAATGAATGCGCTATTGTGGTTTGATCAATGATTGGCTGCAAGTAATTGGATGATGTATGCAACCATCGACGAACACATTTTTTGAAAAAAGTCAAGCTGCGATAAAAACTCGCTACTTATTTGAAGATGCATCTCACTCTCCCTAAGTATCTGATAATGGTCAAATCACACTTCCAAATGTGGCTGTTAACAAGGCTAATTTAGTTCCGACCGGGAAAAAGTTTAACTGCAAATGAGGGATGTTTGTAGTCCGTAATAACAGACTCATCATTGCCATTCCTAAAGTTGTGCCCAAAAAACCCGGTGCGCGGACGGTCGGTTGCACAATTAATGAATGCGTTATTGTTGGATCAATGCTTTTTATTTAACTTTACAATGAATGATGTACATCTCATTGGAATAATGCCTTTGGGGATTTAAACGAGTCTTTACAGTTGAATTTATTATTTGAAAAGGGTTACCCTCACATTTTTTTCATGAAATTGTTGATCTCAGCGCACTCTGGCTACCAGCATATAAAACCACAGCTTATGTTATGCTTTTCCGACTCTGATACTAACCGCATATTAAACCACACAACTACATTATTTGCTTTGTCCGGGTCCTACATTCTAAGCCAGGAATAGAGAGTTATTGTTGATCAAGTACAGACCAGTTATCTTGGTAGGCATATGGTACTATAATCAGTCAGGTGTGACCGAGCTGTTGATTATGAGGGGTTCTCATTATGGTCGGATGTGTTTAAGTCAGTTAAAACCCTCGGAGCTCTACATTCTTAGCTGTGGAAAAGGCCTCGGCCTTCGACCTCGGCCTTTTCCACAGCTAAGAATGTAGAGCTCCTCGGGCTTTATTCTCTAATTCTTACCTATCTTGGCATAACAGTATTGTTTCTGCAATGTAACAGCCTGACACGAGCACGCCCGGGTGATAATAGGGTAGATTGTGATCAGGAGCACAGTCACCAAAGGCAACAGCTTAAAATGTGACATCTTCTCTACAACAAAATAAAAACACAACAATATAATAATACCAGATTGCGAACTGCAAACTTTTGTACAGGCATACGTTTGCCCGTGGGGGGAGGGGGGATGGATGGGGGCAGCTCCTTGTGAAGCTGGCTTCCCATCCGTGAAGATGAGATTTGCAAACCACCCCTAAACCGTACTGTAAGTGAAATTGAAAAATGACCCCTAAACACTGCAAGCTAACTTGACAAAAACCTATTTCACTTGCCATTGAGTGAAGGTTGAAGAAATGACCGCTAATTTTTTATTTTGAAACATTCTTTTCTTTAAAAATATCCCTTATTGGAGGTTTTAAGTCATTTTGACCCCCTAAAGACGTAACGCGTTTTTCACGAAAAACAACCCTGATAACGTGTTTTCTCCTTCACCTATGTGAAGCCAGCTTTATGCGAGCAGCCTCCTCCTTCCCCCCGGGATGCAGGCCAACCATTTTCTATTCGTTGAGCTCGGAATGTCAAAGGCAGACATCCACGTGTGAGTTTTTATTTATGCATAATTTTATAATACTAATATATGTATCAACATCTCGAGGAACAGATAGGTTTTCCATAAAAAAGGTCCAAAATGGTTTCCATACCTATATAAGTCGTCGCCTTGGATAAAAGTCGGATTGAAAAGCTAAACCAAAAAGAGAATTCCCAGCCTTATGTCAATAAATATTATTAATAATTAGCATCTGACCTGATTTTTGTATTCTCAATCGATGTGCAGTAACGTTAGTTGTCGATGGATATACCGTAATACTGTAGTCCCTTCACCACGCCCATAGACCGAGTGCGGGTTGATATAAGTATTGTCGCTATGAACAAGTACTACAACGCTCGGTCGCATATATACGCACACAACGTAACTCAAGTGGAACCGAATATTCAAGTTAGAAAGAGCGTTGTGTGACCGCTGGGGAAATGTTGGACCCATTCCAAAAACACCGAGGCCTAGTTATCACTGCGCCTTTTGATGCAATTCTTACAACGGTGAACAGGACCCAACAGACACAAGACGTTAAATCAACGTTGGTTCAACGTTGGATCAACGTCGTGGACGGTGGTCTAACGTTTAGCCAACATTGCTTCAACGTCTGGCTGTTGGGGAGGCATTAATCCATGTTGTATTTATCTTTACACGGTTTATCACGACTATAGTCGTTTTCTTATTTTTAAAATTGTATTTTATTAGTCGATAAAATCACTGATATTTGCAAATGCTTGGGTCACAAATTGAACAAATATAAGTTATTTTCACCCACTTGAAGTATACCGCAACCCACAACTTGAATTGGGGGGGGGGGGGGGGGTTCTAATCTAGCGTTTTAAGTGTTAAACCAGATATATGTAAGATCTCTACTTATTACATACGACACACACAAACTAGGTCCGCTGTGGTAATAGTTTACCCTTACTGTGTGGGATCAACACTCTGATGTCCAAAGTCGTCAGATTCTGACGTCTAAAGACGATCCACGCACTGAAATAATTAAACAACTTAAAAAAATGGCCGTCGACCCATGTCATTTTGATTCATTCCGAATTTAATCTTACACAGCGCGGTGATCGATTTTAGACTTCTACACTGGTGGAAATCGGAGCAAAATATTCACCCAGAGTAGGAAGTCTGCCCATTTAGTTTTTTCACCACTTTTAACTATTTTCGGGTATCATGGGTATGGGGAATCGAATGCGAAGTCGTGTCAAGCCGATTTTCCCTCTAAAACGTTCTATTTCGTGATTTAAATAACGACGTCAAAATCATATAATTAATAGAATAAATCTCGTCATATCACTATTAGTCTGGCAGAACTAGCACTGTACTTCATTTTGGGGTGTAACGTTTATGTATTGTTGATTATTGATGAATTATTATGAATTTGCCGGACGACATCTTGTCATTATTGACCACTTTGCATTATGGGGTAAATACAAGGTCAAAGTTCAATTTCAAGATCAAATATGATTTTTTAACAATTTAAGGTAGAAACAACTGTAATACCTCATTTTTGTGTAATTTTGACCGCAAAGGGCATTTCAGATACCATTTTTGTGCTTTGCAGTCATCCATAAAGACAGAAGGTCAATTTCAAGGTCAAAAGGTCAATTTTAAGGTCAAGTAAACGGAAATATGATTTTTACAAAATAAAGCTAGAAGCAAGTGTAATACGTCCTTTTCGCGTGATTTTGACTGGAAAATCCATTTCTGGTAAAATTTTTGGTGATTTAACGTCATCCTCAAGGTCAGAAGGTCAATTTCAGGGTCAAATATATTTTAGCATACATGTATGTGACCCGCCATGCGGGTAGGTACATCCCCACAGCTTTGTTTCAAGTATTTATGATATCATTTGAAATTTAATTTTAATGATAACATAATTAGATTCAAAATATTAGAATCTCGTAGTACACAAAGTCATAAAGATTAAAACCAAAAACAGTTATTGAAAGACTGCAGATTATAGATACATAGACAAGGTCACCAGGGGTCATCGAAGTATGGTACCCTTGACCCCTAGGGTGGTATGAGAACGTGACACACTGTCAATGAAAGGCGGTTTTGTGCAAAAATATTTGTTTCAAATAAATTATTGGACCAGCACTTCCAATAAATCGATCGGAACCCAACCCAAGTACACATGGTGACATGGGTTGCTGTTGGGTTTCATGGGGGAGTTATCCAAAGGTCATGGTAAGGTCACCTCAAGGTCACAACAAGATATAATCTGCTCAAAACGGTTGAAAATAGCTTATTTTTGTTGTTTTGCTCACTTGAAATGTATTATGATGTCTTGAAACATACCTAGATCCCAACACGGACCTACACCAAAACACCCCCGAGAGGTTGCAGAGATAACATTTAGGGTTGGAGGGTTTTTTAATCCCCCCTCCCTTCAAATCATCCTTGTGTCAACACTATCTCATATGACAGAATGTACAAAATAACACACTGATGTTATATTTTGACCAATGGCCAATACATTAATTACATCTGATAAAGCCCAACCCAAGTATACATGGTGAAATAGGTTGGGGTTGTATTTCACAGGGTTGTTACCTCAAGGTCATAGCAAGGTCATTTCAAGGTTACAGCAAGGTCAAATCAGTTCAAAATGGGTGAAAATAGACTATTAGACACTTCCAATAAATCGGTCGGCACCCAACCCAAGTACGCAAGGTGACATGGGTTGGTGTTGAGTTTCATGAGAGAGTTATCCCGAGGTCATGGTAAGGTCATCTCAAGATCACAAAAAGGTAGAATCAGCTCAAAATGGTTGAAAATAGATTATTTTATTGTTTCTCGTTTTTATTGTTTCTAGCATTATGTTCATTTGAAATGTATATTATGGCTTGAAACATACCTAGATCCCACCACGGACCTATACCAAAACACCCCACGAGGTTATAATGGATAATTCACCATTTTTATACAAATTATATCATAATTTTCTAAATAATCTAAATAAATTAGCATCAGTGTCATAATACGTGGAATCGCAGGTGGTCAGAATAATTTATAAACAATAATAAGCCTGGTTATCATTACCAACATTGGCCCAACATTACCCATATGAATTGTAGATATAAGCCAAGTTATCTTCACCCAACATTGTAGTGGCTGAGATAATTTCGAAAGTGGCTGTGATCATTTCTTCAGTGGACAAGACCACTTGTGTAGTGGCTAAGATAACCTTTACAGTTGCTGTGGTCACTTCTTCAGTGGCTAAGATCACTTTTGTAGTGGCTGAGATAAATTTTCAAGGGGTTGTAATCACTTCCTCAGTGGTTAAGATCACTTTTGTAGTTGCTGAAATAACTTTTAAAGTGGCTGTGGTCACTTCTTCAGTTGCCAAGATCACTTTCGTAGTGGCTGAGATAATTTTAAAGTGGCTGTGGTCACTTCTTCGGTGGTCAAGATCACTTTTGAAAAATGGCTCGAGAGAAGTAATAACAAACATTTATACCATATAAAGAGAAATCCTGCTTGTATACACTAAAAAACGTTGGAAATTGGTCACATGGTAAGATAAAATACAAACTTAGTGCTTTGTTGTACATTTCGTATTTAGCAGAAATAAAATATTATGAATCTACGTTAAAGCCCTTGAAAGTGACTTTCAAAGATGTTGGTATATTATTTTAATATGGGTTTTCCGTTTTTCTGTCGATATATACACTTTTTCAAACAGACGGCGGCCATTTTGTATTTTTGTTATTTTTCATATAATAAGGTTTTTATTAAATATAGCTATAATTTTGCTTGGTGTCCATATTTCGATGCAGAGTCAAGTGAAAAAAATCAATTGTCACAAGCAAAATGTACAAAATTACTTATTTTTTTAGAAAACAGATGGCGGCCATTTTGTACTTTGTCATTTTTTGCCGATATTTTTTTTTAATATATCTTTAATTTTGATTGATGTCCATTATGTCGATGTAGAGTCAAATAAAAAAATCAATTGTTAAATGCAAAATGACCAAAATTACATTTTGCTTAAAAAACAGATGGCGGCCATTTTGTATTTGTTTTTCACCAAATTGTGTGAAATTTAAAAGCACGCATAACATCCAGGCTTATTTATAAGCATACATGGGGCGATACCTGTTTGTCATACTGCCATGATTTATATACCATAGGAAGCTGAATTTAAAAACCGTTACTATAATATAACTGTTGCAGATCGATTTACTAGAACAGAAATAACATACATTCAAGTAGCTCTACCCCCTTATTTAAACCTGCACGACATTGTTAATAACATATGTAAAGTACCTCTATATAAGTCGTCAAAATAGGGTTTGGATCCCTATATTTTCAATGTTAACATTCGATTTCGTGTTCAGTATATCCTAGGACTCCAAAAAAAACTGTTGATATGAGGGTGGGGGGGGGGGGGGGGTGCTTGGTAGCCATATGTAGCCCATCGCCTAATATTACGTCATTAATATAGCTATGAATTTTATAAATTTATTATTGAAACATTCGTTTTCTTCAACTTCAAAACCTAGGTGGAGATATCTTGTTTGTGATGATATCATGACTGATTATTGAGATATTGCTAAAAAGTATATTTCGGTAATGGCGGTACTAATCAGCGATTTTACAATATTTCGGTATCTCCAATTATTCTAGACTTTTGATATGTGTTTCATTATTTTTATCAAAAGTACATGCCATAAAATAAATGATGTTGCAATTCGTTCTCATTTGCACCTTTTTTGAACATAGAATGACTGCAGGCCCAGCCTACTATTAGTGAAATTAAAAGGTCAAAACTTCAGTTATATATCATGCAACGGTCAGCTCTTTAGTTAAGAAGAAATCTCCCCGATAAAGACTATTTTGGGGCTCAAAGATCGCTTACTGAAACACACACATGTCCTCCTAATATTTTGAGTCATACTTCACCCCTCGTTGTATTATGATTATGATGTATTGATTTCAAAGTCAATAATATTGAGTTCACAACTCAATATATTGAGTTTACAACTCGCAATATTGACTTTAAAAGTCAATATATTGACTTTGAAAGTCGATATATTGAGTTTACTACTCAATAAATTGAGTTTACATTACAATTCAATATATTGAGATTACAACTCGATATATTCACTTTGAAAGTCAATATATTGTGTTCACAACTTAATATATTGAGTTTACAACTCGATATATTGAGTTCACAACTCGATATATTGACATTAAAAGTCGATATATTGAGTTTACAACTCAATATATGGAGTATACAACTCAAAATATTGACTTCAAACGTCAACATATTGAGTTCTAATCTCAACATATCGAGTTTTAAACTCAATATATCGACTTTTAAAGGCAATATTTCGAGTTGTAAACTGAATATATCGAGTTATGAACTCAATATATTGACTTTTAAAGTCAATATATCGAATTCTAAACTCATTATATTAAGTTTAAAACTCGATATATTGACTCTGAGTTTACAACTCAATATATTGAGTTTACAATTCGATATATTGAGCTCATTGTGACTTTAAAAGTCAATATATCGAGTTCTAAACTCAATATATTGAGTTATGAACTCAATATATCGATTTTTAAACTCAATATATCGAGTTATAAACTCGATATATTGAGTTGTGATTTCGATATATCTACTTTTAAAGTCAATAAATCGAGTTGTAAACTCACTATATCGAGTTCTAAAGTCAATATATTGAGTGCTTAACTCAATATATTAAGTTTAAAAAAATAATAATGCAAATCTCGCTTCTGGGGCTTCGTAAGTCTGGTCGTTTCTAACCTAGTCGTATCATGTTTTTTATCAAATTATTGAATAATATTTGCTGTATAGGCCTATACTGCCTTTCACCCAGGCTACTACTTTTTGGATTTATCTTTATTTATACAATCACCACTATATGTTCGTCGAATTCAAATAATTTAGCTTTTAAAAAATGTACTCACTCATTAAAAAGGACATGTCAACGACGAAATTTATTTATTTTACTAATTCATTTATTATTTGACTTTCCAGTATAAAACATGCAAAAAATGGTAAAATATAATTATTATTTATTGAGTAATTTTGTCCTACATGCTATCAACTTTGGTTGATTGGAACAGGCCTTCTGACCATTGGTCAAAACATACCAATCACATTGTTAATTTGTCTATTTTGATTTATCAGGCAGGGGTGATATAGGACTAAGTGTGAGTTGATAAGGGTAAAACCCCTCCAAACCTTATATTACCTATGTAATCTATTGGGGTGTCTACGGCGGGTTTCAATGATTCATTCAATTATTTTTTATGTATCGCTAAAAAATAATATCATATATGTTCTTTTCCAATAGCTCAGAATATTTTGAAAATGGGTGTGAAAAGTGTAAACACAAGGTCATGGTGGCCAAAATTCCAGATTATCGGTATTTACTTGTTACTATGCATACTATTTGTAAAACCGTACCAGATAGCTAAGCTATTACCATAGAACATATGTGCAGTTTCAAGGAGTGATATCTCCTGAAAAAGTTCAACCTTATCAAATTAAAAATGACCGACTTGACATAGACATATCAAGTGAACAGAATTGGAGAAAAAAACATAAAAATCATCTATTTTTACCTATATTGAGCTTCTTTGACCTTACTGTGACCTTGAAATGACCTTAGAGCGACCATGGTAACACCCCTATGAAGCACAACCCCAACTCATGGCCACATGTACACTTGGTTGGGCTTCATAAAATGTATTTATTCACTGACATATCAGTGAGTGCCACAGTACGTCACCCACTGATCTTTTCGTGGCAATTGCTCTTAGTCAACACCAGGGGTCTCTGTCTTCTGTTACATCATCGCCTTCCAACCAGCCATTCATAAATCGCACGAGCCTTGAGGTAGATCGTGATTGGTCAGTTGTGTTTAGATGCACATTTGCCAATACGTGTGCATCTGTACATGCAGTCCGCGTCATACAAGCCAGAGGGTATCCAAGAGTGTTCCACTGTCAATTTTATGTTTATTTATTATTATTTTAATGGAGTTTTCAAAAGTACGAACTAAGCACACATTTTACTATAGGCCTATACAGTATATATCAGTGTATGTTCAGCCTAGATATTTTTTTTATATCATTTTCATCTGGACGCTGCAGTACAGCTCTGGCCCCTAGTAATTATTAGCTAGTCGGGGGGTGAATACCAGTGTCTGAAGTAGAGAAACTGGTGACACAAGTGTAATGTATTTAAAATAGGCCTTCTGGCCATTGGTCAAAACAATTCTTGTGTTATTTTGTCTATTTTTCTATATCAGAAAAGGATGACATAGGCCTAAGGGTGAGTTGATAAGGCTACCCCCCCCCCCCCCCCCCTTGCGAAACCTGATATCATCCATGTAATCTATTGGGGTGTCTGTTTTATAGACACATAAGTGAACCTAAAACTATTGAGCTGATTTGACCTTACTGTGACCCTCAGATGAGCTGATCATGACCTTGTGGTAACTCCCGTATGAAGCCCGATCCCCACCCATGTCACCATGTGTAGCCTACTTTGCATGGGCTTCATCAGATTTAATTGGCCATCTGTTAAAGGGACTGGCCCAGGCTAAAAGCATACAAAAATCGGTGATTTTATTTTGGCTTCTCAATATAACCATATGATGTAAACATGTCCATAGACTAGAGCTGCAAAAGTTTTTTAATTTTTCTGCTGCGCATTCACCAGTTAGACTAGATATAGAGACGAAATTCCCGTATTTCTAATTTTTGACATGGTTGTCAATAATTACAAATCAGGAATTTCGTCTCTATATCTAGTCTAACTGGTGAATGCGCAGCAGAAAAATTAAAAAACTTTTGCAGTTCTAGTCTATGGACATGTTTACATCATATGGTCATATTAAGGAGCCAAAATAAAATCAACGATTTTTTGATGATTTTAGCCTGGGCCAGTCCCTTTAAACATAAAATCAGTGTGTTATATTTCGACCCTTTCTGCCATATCAGACGGGGCTGACACAAGGGTGATTTTATGGAGTATAACCCTTCCAACATTTTAATTACCCTGCTATCTTATGCGGCGTTTCTTGGTATTGGTCCGTGTTTGGGTCTAGGTGTGCTTCAAGCCATCATAGACATTTCAAGGGAACATAATTGTAGCAAAAGCAACAAAAATAAGCTATTTTCACTCGTTTTGAGCTGATTTGACCTCCCTGTGACCTTGAGATGACCTTACCATGACCTTGGAGTAGCACCCCTGTGAAGGCCAACCCCAACTCATCTTAACATGTGTACTTGGGTTTGACTCCATCAGATGCAATTAATGTATACTGGCCATTGGTCGAAACATAACATCAGTGTGTTATTTGGTCCATTTCTGCCATATCAGCAGGGGCGACACGAGGGTGATTTCACGGGGAGTAAAAAACCCTCCAACCCTTATACTATCCCTGTAACCTCTAGGGGTGTCTTGGCATATGTCCGTGCTTGGGTTCAGAAATGATTCGAGCCATCATAGACATCTCAAGTGAACATAATTTTAGCAAAAATTAAAAACAACGGTATTTTCTGCCGTTTTGAGCTGATTTGACCTTGCTGTGACCTTGAGATGACCTTACCGTGACCTTGGGGTAGCTCCGCCATGAAGCTCGCCACCAGCCCATGCCACCATGTCTACACGGGTTGGGCACGGACCGAATTATTTGAAGTTGCTGGCCATTGGCTCAAATATAAATTTCACAGCATTTCCTCACATCAATTCATGATATTTTCAATAGTACACAAAATTTATATTATGACGTCATATTTTATTCTTCAAAATAAACGAATTTCGCGGATTTTTTGGGCTCGACACGACTTCGCATTTGATTCGCCATACCCGAAAATGGTTTAAAATTTTGAGAAAACAAAATGGGCAGAGTTCCTACCGCGGGTCACTTTTTCTGAACGATATCTCAGATCTCCACTAGTCTATTCAAAATATGACGTCCGTACATGTCAGATTCTGACGTCTAAAGTCGATCCCCGCGCTTTAAGAGTAAAAATATTTATCCTGGCCGTGGACCCATAACATAGGTATTCAAATGAAGCGGAAAGAGCTAATTAAGACATATATGATGATTTCAAAAAACCCTTTGGTTTCCATGGTTTATACAAACATATTTCAGCGTTGTAAATATCTCTGTTTACAAACAACACACATAAACCACGTGTGGTGTGGTATACTATAGATCATTTTGGTAAATTTCGCGTGTTTAGATTTTCGCGAATTTGTTGTTTTGGGACTTCTTACGAAGTCTAGAATTCGTGAATTACCGATTTCGATGACAGGTAGCGCTCATAATAATATTTTTGCGAGATTCTTAAACTCACAAATTTGTCTTCCTCGCGAAATTCGCGAGAATTTTAAAACCTCGCGAATATTACCAGATCTACAGTATTATAGGATGATCGGACCGTGACAGCGACCATGAGATTCACTCTCGGGGGCTACGGTGCAGTAGTTAAAGCTGCCTGACTGTAAGGTTGGAGATACTGTTCAGGTTACCCACGGGGGTAATCTGAAACTAGTTTCAAGTTACCCCCTCTAGTTTCAAATTACCCCCTCAATTTTACCGATCGATCTTCAGTGATAACAATAAATTATGTTTAATTTTAATCACATGGCATTGGGACATTTTTTAGAGAGAATTTAATCTCTATAATTATAACCCTATAATCTCCGGGGCGAAAACAAATATGTTTACAAGAGGTTTAAAACACTTTAATCTTCATATAACCCTTTAATCTCCATATCAACTAACGAGAAAACATGTTAGCGCGAGGACTCGAAACACTTGAATCTTCATATAACGCTTTGATCCGGAGGGTATGGTGAAACTAGTTTCTTTCAACGTATCCCCCGGTAAGCTGAAACTAGTTTCAACGCACCACCGGTCTGCTGAAAGAGGGGTACGCTGAAACGGCTACACCGGGATCAGACAGCCAAATCTCAAATTTCCAATCCTGTGTCATGTGCACAAAGGTGGCATAAAACCCCATTCATTCATTTAATATGTAACAAAGGCATGGACGAAATAGCGTATCTAAGCCCTGTTATATTATGATTGGTTTCAAGCAGTCATAATTATAAATCGGTATGGTAAAAATAAAATGAATCGGACTTTAGGCCACTTTTGTGCGCATACAGCCTATATTGGGCCAGGAGAACGTTCAAGGGATGGTGAGATGAGTGAGATGATACTGCCCTCCAGACATAGGAATCGAAATTTAAACCCTGGAGGTCTGAGACCGAGCACGCTACCTCTCGGTCACGGAGGCTCCCCACAATACTGTGTATTACGAGTGGATGGGGAAGAAACATTTTTGTTTCTTTCAAACCTCCGAGACCTAAAACGAACCCCTAACTCTAGCGTGAAAGGCAGCGGTGCTATTCACTACCCTAGGGTCCCCGCCCAAATCGGTATTGCAGTTAAGAAAATATGCAGTTTGGCACAGATGACATGTGATAATATAGCCTATACTGTTGACTCACCCAGATGATGACAGTTTGGCATGATATACTGCTTAGTTACCCATAATTATAGTGACGAGGTTGGTGAATTATAGCCTCGTCATGACGTTAAGATTCAGCATTAAAGCTGAACAAGCTATTGATTAATTAAATAGATACATATCCCTTGAATAGATACATAAATCCCTCTCATCTCAGCCAAATATGCCACGTAATCCATATGCGAATGAGGGTGTTAAACCCGTGACAATATGTTTGTTTGACCCATTAAGCCCTCGCGATGCATTAAAGCATCATTTTAAATCCCTGAAAACATTCTTGGTTTTCCTACAACTAGGGGTTTTAGAACGAAAATTTCCAGGAAACTGGTTTACCAATACGTGTGGTAATTTTCTATAATTTCTAAGCCACATCAAGTCATCTTCATCCACTACAAGTAGAGAATTGCTGTAGCAATTCGCGGCTTATAGCGGATGAATATGACAATTGGGTTAAACCATGGAGACCATTTTTTTTTTAATTTGAAATCATCATAGACGTCTTAGTCAGCTCTCTCCGCTTCATTTGAATACATATGTTACAGGTCTACGGCCATTATAGACATTATAAATATTTTCATTCTTTTAGTGCGGGAATCGTATTTATACGTCAGAATCTGACGCGATTGGGATCGTATTTATACGTCAGAATCTGACGTCTACGTCTAAGTGAGTGAAAATTGCTCATTTGAGACCAAACATTTACAAATCCTGAATTTTAAACACTCGTTCCATTATATAACGGATTAAAACGACTATTGTTGAGAATACCGTTTAGGGGGTAATTTTAGAAATATTTCAGATAAAATTATGTACATTCTATGAATTTTATTTATTTTTTATGTGAAAAAGTAGTTTAAAATGACCAACCGCAATGAAAGGGTTAACTTCGAATTAATAGAGTAATTATCGCACCCATTGCCGTTATAAGCTTTCTCATTTGTCATTCAAACAATTTGAGCGAAAAACGCTGACTCAACATTAAAATAACATTGGGTAAAAGTATTTTGTTTTGCTGGGGGGGGGGGGGACAGCGATCGAAGCCACAAAATAAGCGGAATTGGGCCTGTGTAAATTAAATCTAGGGCACCGAGCTACATTTTTAGCCACTTGAAGATGTGTCTCGATGCTGCGAAACACATCTTCAACTTTAAGCGGTTGAAAATAAAGTGATTCGTGTAATTTAAGTCCCAACATATATGCCATATATGATATGTTTCAAAATTGAAGGCATATTTTACTTTTAGCAACAGTTTATACAGGGGCTAATAAAAACACATGATCTCTATACTGCTCGACTTCAGTAGGGTTAACCCTTTCGAGCCTGAATTTACCATAGTCATCTTCATCCACTACATGCCGCGAATTGCTGTCGCAATTCTCGACTTGTAGTGGATGAAGATGATTTGATGTGGTTTAAAACTTTAAGAAAATTACCACGTATTGGTCAACCAGTTTCGTTGAAATTTTCTTTCTAAAATCGTTTGTTGTACTAAAATTTAGTCTGTTTTCAGGGATGTAAAATGATGCTTTAATGCATCGTGATGCCTTAAAGGGTTTATACGTGTAAATCTCCTTGCAAGCTGTATTGGTGTTGACTCAAGAGACAAAGAGTGGATCAGAAGCAAACTGGACCAGTGTGTATAGTGTAAAGTACGCCACCTTTCAATGTCAGAAAGAACTAATAAAACTCTGGAATAATTATTCCACCGAGCACACGACGTTATTAAACGTTGAATCATTAACGTTCTTCCAACGTTTAAACAACGTCGTGTGACAGCTAGTAGGTGCCCCGTAGCGACGTGAAATTTAAATATGCGGTGTAATGCCGCCCTTCGCGAACTTATTGCAATTAATCATTTCCATTAATGGAAAGTACGCGACCTTGTGTATAATGAACCTCTGAAATATGTAGGACAATAAGGAACCCACAGCAATTGCCAGGCAAACACGAGACGGTCTCCCTATGTAGGAACAATGTTGGGCTATTTTTTGGCAGACATTGAGTGAATGCTGAGTGGGTCGCAATTATCGACTTGTAATGGATAAAGATGACTTGATGTGGTTTAAAAATTAAAGAAAATTGACATGTATTGGTAGGCCTGAATTAATTTCATGGAAATTTCGTTCCAGAATTAACCCTTTGCTGTAGGTCTGTTTTCAGGGATGTAAAAAGATGCTTTAATGCATCGTGAGGGCTTAAAGGGTTAAAAGCTTAATGTTAAGCACTACCATAGTCTGTTTCATTGGCAGGTTAAATCAGGTACTAGGAATGAAATGTGCGTCTCAACATCAAATTGGCAAATGTCTAAAATAAAACAGATATGAGTACATTTCACCCACTTCACGTTATGAGAACCGGTAGCGAGACACAACTTCAAGTAGGTGAAAATTTGAATTTAACGCTTTAAGAGTAAATATTGATCTTAATTAAATTTATCTCATTTCCACTAGAAAAGTTAAGCTGATGAGATAATAATTATTTCCAGGCCAGACCATAGACGTACAGGATGAAAAAACTAATCACCTAAAATTGTTTTGAAATCAACATTTTTTTGTTTATATTTCTAGAAGGCGGGTGGCTGGATTCTTCTTCTTCTTCTTTGTTTACTGAGCCAAACTTCCTAGATCGGACGGCATACGGGTCATGAAGATTGTGTATGCGCTGCTCTCGGTTCAGTATCCGCAAAGCAGATTGTAGTCTTGACTTAGTTACAGTTTCAAGTGCAAGTGCAAGGGTAGGATATAAAATGTCTCTCCTTCCAACAAAATTGGGCAAAGATAAAAAAAGAAAGATGATTGATGGCTAATGATTAGAAAGATGGGAGACTGCAGTTCTTATGGGATATTGCTGTCCTGAAGGTGAGGAGGGATGGTGCACAGACTATCGGTTCTGGCAACGCATTCCATTGACTGTACTGGCTGTTTTCGGAAAGAAACTCTTTTAGTAAACATTGATATTACAACGGAAGGGTAAATAGGCCAGTGAGTTAGATCTCGTGCTTGTCTGATGGGGGGAAGGGGGGTAATATATTGGGCTGGATGGTACTGTCACCAGGTTATGGATAATTTTGTATAGTAGGGTGAGGCGGTAGCAACATCGTCGTTGGGTTAGAGTAGGCCAATGGAGATGGTCTAGCATGTCTGAGACACTACTGGCTACTATATACAGTCTCAGAACATGCCTAGCACCTCTTTACTGGACCATCTCCAAACGCTGAGTAGCAAATTTGGACTGTGGGTCCCACACTGTGGAGCAGCACTAATGCCTTGTAAACTTTGGTTTTAATGACTCATGATCTCGTTTTCCCATTACGTTTGACGAAGCCCAGCGACTGATTTGCTCCAGCTGTGATCGTTAGTCCTAAATATTTTGTTGATCTTACTATATTGAGGGTTTGTCCGTGCAGAGTGTAGCTGTAAGCTGTTAGAGACTTTTTCCTGGTCACTGAGAGTATTTCACACTTGCTGGGGTTTAATTCCATTAGCCACTTTTTTTAACATGCCATTAATTTATTTAGGTCGTTTTGAAGCGAGTTAATTTCTCTGTAAACTATGGCATCATATGCGAAAATCCGAACTTTTGACGAAAGAGAATTTGGAAGATAATTTTATATAAATGAGGAAGACGATAGGTCCCAGAACAGAACCTTGGGGTACTCCAGATGTTACTTCAACGGTGTCGGAAACTGCGCCCTCTAGTATCACTTTTTGTGTACGGTCTGATAGAAAAGAGTTGATACAGCGGAGTGTGGAATAGTCAGGCAGATTAGCAAAAAAAAGGGGACACGCCGGACAAAACCACAAAAAATTCAGGGATTGTTCAGAAGGTTCTAAAGTTACACTTTTTGCTAGGTACCAGCATATCCGGTTTATTTTCTTTAAAAAAATGACGTTTTATATATGATATATGAGAAAAAACGTTAAAATGGCATATGAATATTGTCTATTATAATCGTATGACAGCTCAATACCATTGTATTCGATTGTATATGCCTTATTTTTTATATCGACTGAACAAATAAAGACTTCAAAACATTTTTGAGGAAATTATGACAAATTTTCAGCAATTGTTTCGCACTTGTTAACCCTTTATTGACTAGTGTCGCTTCTAGTAATCATTTCCTCTCCATTAGTTCAATAGTTGGTATAGCATTTCAAAATCAACAAACAATATTTATAATAAATTGGTTTATATTTTACTCACATACATAACTGATTTACTCACTTACGAAAAAACTGATTTAAATTCACCACAATATAGAGTTGAACCCAATGCTAACATTGCGTTACAAATTTAATAAGCTGAACTGTGAATCAAATCAACCGTCCTTAAACATTCCAAATATATGCCTGCTGTATTATGTAATTATAAAATACAATAAGGTAGTTATGTATTTCACTTGTTACAATGACAACTACATAGTTCTGTACATCTCCAACCAGCATTTTTGCACCCACGTCGATCACCACAACCACGCTCACTTTTGCATCCACATCTGACCAGTTCATTACATGCCTTAGATGCTACAGGTAGGGTGTTCCAAACAGGTATGTAAGATAGACTATCACTGTCCAGCTCCCAACCCCGTCCTTCAGGAGATGGTGCATGCTGCTCACTCAGGTCACTTGTCGTCCACAATGCAGCTTGATAAGCAGCACGTTTTGAGTGCTGTAGCAATGCATTTTGTGTTGGTGGAATTGTTTGAATTGTCTTATTCTTTTGGCAAAATAGTTATTTTCTTGCCTCGTCAACATTTTCAAGATGGCTGGTCTTATCATAGAGAATAACTGTAAAATGTTCTAATTGTCGAAAATGTTGAGCATCGACACTCAGCTGGGCATATGGGTTAAGTGCCATGTAGGTAAAGGCTTCAGTTACGTCTGGATAACAATTTCATGCCCCCATGCCATTTTTTACCACGACCAAAGAAAGCTGATGTAGTGTCACTACCCGTAAAGCTGTGGAAAACAGGAAGTGCCAAGCACTTATCCTCACCTAACATGTGGCAGATGTAATTAATGTGGTAGTACATGAAATGTTTTCCTGCACCAAAGGCGACCCAAATATCTATATCAGCACATAGAGTTTTGAAAAAGTAGAACTTGCCAACAAGGATGACTATGACATCAGTGTCTACTGTTCGAACCAAACAAGTTCTGGAACTATTTTTCACTGCATCCTGCACATGAACTATCAGCCTCGTGTCGGCCTCTTCGTGGTCACATATTGGCATGGGAGGGCTGTTTCCTTTTTGAATGACTGACGTGCCAGATGTGCAAACAATTTCTTTGTCATGAGGGACATTATTATTCGAGACTTTGGTTGATAAATAAGAAAACAGTTACTGTTTGTTTGTCGGGTCTGACCAGTTTCCTGGAATTTTATTTTTTCCAGCCACCTTTCTTCGAATCCCCGTCCCCCGCCTTTCTCTAGTAGACTCTTTTATACTGTTGGGTATGTAAGTTTCCCAGACCACATCGACTCGTGTGGTGTTTTCTAATGACATGAGGAATAAAGATTTGGTGTGCATAGTCATCAAATGTTGTTATATTAGTAGCAGGAAGAAGATGAGCCACAGCAGCTCAATCTAGAAATTTGGCATCAAAATACACAGGCGGGTCTTGGTCAGGGTCTTCGTTCAGATTCCCGAGTAGATCAGATTTTTTCCCAATACGTAGCTTTCCACCATCAGATAAAGAGGGAGGATAAGGGTGGTTTTCATGTTTAAAAATGTAGACATGTCACTCTGCCTGTGATGCATCACAATATACAAGTGAGAGAAAATAGACTGTTTTGACTTTAATTTTTTTTCGCGGTAATCTAAATAGGGGGAGTGAATTTCTCTTGATAGGGTCATGCATTGACTGTGTATGATCTATAATTACTGCTTGGCGGTATTTTTGGTACTGTTCCTGTCCAAGAGACTCTACAGTTCGTATTGTGTTAACCACGGTCGTATCAATCACATTGCGTGTTTTGAGGGTTATAAGCTCATCACTATCATCTGAGAATGGATTACCTAGGTCACTTATTATGTCGGCCAAAGTCATAGCCTGTTCTTTGAAAATCGTGGAAAATCCCTTCTCGTGGTGATACTTCATTGCATCTTTTCTGCCAACAAAATCCCTTTCAAACTCCTTTAAAAGTCTAGCTTGTTCTGGTCCAGACACCATCCATTTCCTGAAGGCGGAAGGATTTTCAGTTAGACCAACTGCCCCATCAGAAACCTTCACGTGTTCATTATTTTGCTCGTGCGCCTGGTCTACTGGCATAGCTGAGAACCGATTTGTTGTTTTCTGGACAACCCAGTGGCCATGATCCTTAAATAATTCTGCAAGTATTGATGCTGGTAGATTTTCCATATCACAAATATGAATTGGAATCCACCTGGCATAATTATGGTGATCCAGGACGAAAAACCATGGAACCAGTGCTTTCAAAATTTCCACATAAAGAGGAAAGTTTTGTTCACGATGTGCCCTCACAAAAATTAATCCAATGATTTCCATGTTGAGAACAGTATCCCAATACCGAAATGTCGGGCTTTTTTATCATGTTTCTTTGCCAAATCTCTTTAGTTGTATCATCGTGTAAGACAGCACATTTCAGAAGGGCATCGTTTTGTAGTTTTGCCAACGCCAAAACACTGATCTGGTGAGCATGTCGTGTTCTTGTTAGGTGAGCAGCCTTGAGAAAAGAGTCTGCCGTGCCAGAAGAAGCAATTCCTGCTCGGGTGAGGACGCTGGTCCAGCCAGATCCCTCCAAGTAATCTCCATAAGTGTTCCATACAGCCATTTCTATGTGTAGGCCCCCGAACAGGATAACAAACTGGCTTTCACCATGGGTTTGTGGCCACTTCCATTGAGTGAACTTTGCTAGGGCATACAAAGGAACATCCAGGGCAATGATTGGTTTGAGGAATTGTGTTGCCTGACGCAACACATTCATACCATGCTTCATCATAGCTGCTGTAGCAGACTTCTCGTAGAAGAGGTAAGAGTTGTGTTAATGTCACATGTGTATCCACCACGCTGAGCACTGTGTGTAGATGCATGGTAGGCAGACCATGCTACGGCATCAGTTTGATCAAAATTATCTTTCTCCATCAGTCTAGTAGCATGTGTATGCCATTTGTTTTCTTTCAACCTTGCTTCTGCAATGTGCCCTTCAAATGATGTCAAAAAGCAGAATGTCTCGGGTACAAATACTGTAGCTGTCTTTAAGGAAACCGCAGGCACTGTGGTGAAACTGTCAAGCAGCTGATGATTCTTTGGTGTGTCAGGAGCTGGCAGGCAAATGTCATCCTGCTTTTCACCTACGTTAGTCAAAGTTTGGAACTGAAACAAGCTTATGCCTGTACCATGGAAGGATCCTTGACGGATTATGGTCGAGTGCTCCTATCGAGTGCTCCTATAGTCAAAAGCCCACGACGCAATTGAGCAGGAACCACAACCCCCTTTTCCTCAAAATCCATGCACACAGCAGTCGCCAGCTGGCTCTCAAGCGTTGGAATCCTATCATAACTGACACTGAGTCCCAATTTGTACAAATATCCAATCAATAGCTTCGACCGTGTCTCTGTGTGGATATTTAGTCCAATATACAGAGGTACAGGTGGTTCCTGTGTAATGGAATGGCGGGATTTAACAGATGTCGATTGACGTTTCTGACAGTTGAATATGATAGTTCGAGAAATGGTTATAGCTGCCTGAGAATCTGCAAAGGCTTGATCTTTTAGGTCAGAACCATTTAGCAGCATGGATATTAGAGAGTTGAAATTAGTGGGGACTGATGCTTGTTGGCATCCAAAGGGGAAAGAACCATTGAAATGAAACCCTTTGGAGCCTATGATATCTCGACGTATAATTTTCGCTGCTTTAGCCAGAACTAACGCGTCACCTTCATTATCTCATTTCATTGCCTGTTCCAACGTGTCTCGCATTACAGGCTTAAAAACAAGTACTTCGTTTCTACCATCGTCTTGCTCTTGAGCATCTGAGAAGTACTCGAGAATTTTGTTTTTGAAGCGCACCTTGTTGATTTCTTTCTGAATGCCAAGAGCACAAAGACGAATTTCAAATAATTGCCGTAGCTTGAAGAATTTGAAGTGGAAGACCCCATCGTTTACACAATTTTTAATGTGCGTGATGAGCTCCACAAATTCTCTTGCCTCAATTTTATTATCTTCCAATCTTGCCGATGATTCCTGTTTATTTTTTCTTTTAAAAGAACGGTGACGATTTCTAATTGCTGTCAAGCATTCTGAATGGTATTTTAAATTCAATTGAAACAGATCTGAGCCACCTTCCATTCTGGTGAGTAAGACCACATCTTGTAAATCGATAGCCATCTGCTTAACATTGTCATTAGCATCTGCTGTTTTGAACTTAAGACACACTGCACGATGTCACCAAATTTCAAAGATACCGGCAATCTGTCCAATTGTCGAAAAGTGCCAACGTTATCCATAAATGATTGGTACTGCTGTGAATTGGTCCCAGATCCTGGCATGTTCAGTGGACACTTAAGAGCCTCTCCGCTCTTCTTCTGACACACATTTTCCAGTCCATGGTGTCTATGCACATTCTAAGCATACAAACTAATGAGACAAATTGACACAGAGTCTGCAGACCAGCTTCAATATTAGGCACCATAACGAGATCAGTGTATGTCCACACAATGTGCCCCTATTTTAGAGTGCCCCTATTTTTGCATAGTATTCTGGTGGTTATGCGGGTATCCATTCTCTAGTTATTTGCTCACACTGACAATACACAGGGTCTATGAGACCCTATGTATTGTCATTACTGTTCTTTAAGAATGGGTGTGACGCTCTGAGAGATTTTTATATGTAATATATTGATTGCGTATATGGCTCATGGTGGCCATTTTAGATTTTAATGAACTGTGAACATTATATGATTATTGCGAACATGTTTAAGTTACGTCTGTGATGTAAAAAAATGGGTGCATACACAAAATAATAGGTCTCTAAGTTGATCAGAGTCAGATATAAGAAAATTTCATTAAATTTAGTTAATTATGCAAATTATGCTAATTAAACTAACATAGAGGTGCAAAAATAGTTTGCGCCTTTTCTGATATCTTCTTGGGAGTAAGTGACGCGCATCGACTGATGCAGCGCGATTCGAAATTGAGGCTAGGCGGGCTACTGCCTTTCGTCAAAGGTCGGAGACGCCCGAACCAGCCCGATTGGTGAGACGCGGGTTCCCACAGATTTACCAATCATCTGGAGCCCTTTAATAACAATATTAGGCCTAATCACAGCACATTCCAATGCCATATTTGTGTTAAAAAATTTAACAAATTTGTCCGTTATTGTTCCTATTAAATTGAATTTGGCGCATTCATTTTTGTAATTACAGAATTTGCATTGTGGTACAACCATCTTCGAACTGACCAATCACATACAAGCTGTATTTATCTCACACACCTTGTTGCACATGTATGTGTGTACATATGCGAATTTCAGTTAAAAAACGATGGAAAGCCGCCTCAACAGCTATTTTTTCTGGATCTTGACACATGTAAACGGAGTCGAACGATTTTGTGAATGTAAATCTTGGTGAGTGAGAGCAGGACAATGGAGGTAAGTGTGCACATTTGGCAATTTCTTTTATTAATGCAGTGAGATTTGTTCTGGCCGCCATATTGTATGTATGCAGTGGTCTGGGCTGTTGTATCATCAGCTGGTCACGTGGTCGAAGACAAGCCGCGTCCTGGGGTGGGGTAATCTGGTACAGAAGGGGTAATCTGAGGGGACAGTGGCCAGCTACACCCGCAAAGCCTTTTTGATATAGATAAAAATACGTTTTCATTTTGTAATTATTATCGTGCGATGCAGTGACTGAAATTTGGGCCATTTCAAGCGTGTTGAATGGGTAAAATCGTGAGTTTAATTGACCGCCCCCGGAGTACAGTCAGATGTTGTCTGATTCTACTGTTGCAACCCATTAGAGTATACATACGTCATAGAGTCCGATCATTGCTGTGTGTACCCTAGCAAACGTGTATAATTAACTAATTAATCAATCAAACCACACTACTTCCCCCCAGTGGTTCGAGCTGTACTATGGCCTTCAAGTTTCAAGAAACAAAAGTGTTTCTTCTCAGTTCACTCGTAACGATTTAATATTTAAGGGAGCCTCCCTGACCGAGAGGTAGCGTGCTCGGCCTCAGACTGCCAGGGCTCGAATTTTGTCTGGAGTGCAGTGTCATCTCACCATTCTCAGGATGTTCTCCTGGCCCAGTTTAGACTAGATACATGTGCACAAATGTGGCCTAAGACCGCATTCATTTATTTTTATATACGAATGCTGACAAATTCACAAGGGATGTTGATTAGGGCAACATGTAGGCTATGTATGTGTGGAGAATGATTCAAGTCTTGCTTTAGTTCTGATTAGAAATTAAAATATAGTTGTATAACCCTTGATGCGCCGAATTATTTTTGTATAAACCATGGAGACCAAGGGTTTTTTTTTATTTCAAATCATCACAATAATGTCTTAGTCAGCTCTTTCCGCTTCATTTGAATAACTATGTTTTGGGTATACGGCCATTATAAATACTTTTACTCTTACAGCGCGATGTTCCGACTTTAGACGTCAGAATCAGACGTGTACAGACGTCTAAAGTCGATCCACAGACGTCAGATTTTGACGTCTTAAGTCGATCCCCGCGCTGCAAGTGGTAATTGTGAAAATGATTTAATTAGCTGGGATAAAAAAAAACATGAAACACATACAAACTATAATATACAGAAAAGAGAGACTAGAACATGTTTATTAGGTCTAAATACACTTTTTATTTAGAATTATTTTATCATTTCTTGAGGTAACATGACTAAAACACTTAGCCTAGAATCTAACAAAACCGAAGTACTGTAGGCCTATATAAACTAATTGGTAATTTTATTTTGTACCCTATCACTTTAAAATATACAGAACAAAACTTGCATATTTTTTAAAGTGGAATTATATGTTAATAATGTTATTATATCTTAGATAATGGCTTAAAGAATTTAACATAAACATATCGCCATAGTTTGAGTATAAAAATAAATAATTTGCATCTGCAAAAAATCCCACGCATATCTTACATTAATCTATGTGTAAGTCTGCAGCACATTTATGAAGCTCTGTCAAGATGTATGTCATGAAAATAACTGATGAGTCCACGTCAACTCAATTTCCTAGCGAAATTTCTGTCATTTTTCTCCGCAGTTCTTTATTCTGTTGTTTTTCCTGCAAAAAAATATAATTAATTGAATTTGTTTCCAATACATGAAAAAGTATACCTTTCCAACTGTTGTAATATTAGGCTCACCAGTTAAATCATTTAATTTGAAGCTATGATTTCAAACCCAGCTGCCAGACAAAACTGTCTGATATGTACTAGGAAATTGTGCTTTTTTAACGCCGCCAACCTGATTAAGCCGATTTGCATACTGTTCAACGTTCTTCCTCTCCCAAATGAGTCGCACGCGTTGAAAATAGATGAGACACCTGAAAACCAAAAAATTATTCATGTGTAAAGATAAATGTTATTTATCGTTACCTGGGACATCTATTTAAACCTTTACCCACTGAATTATCTTGTTGAAATGGATTCAGTCTTGAAGTTGTGGGTCGCTGCAGCTAACCACAACTTCAAGACTGCATCCATCTCTCAGATTGGCTGCGTGAGTAATAGCAGGTAAGTACTCCTGTTTAAAAAAAAATTTGGCAAAAAAATAGTAGTTTTCATATGAGCAATGTATAAAAAATGATGCAGCTCATGTTTGTAGGCCATTGTAGCTTTGGCATGACGATATAAAGGCACAAGAAAATAAAGGGTGAACATCGTTGGTTTTAAAGGGTCGTATCTGCCATTTCACAAAGTGGCAGATATGACCTTTAATACAGAAGTGTCCAAATGTGGGACGCTATAAAAAAACATTGCTTACATTTACTTTACAAAGACCTTTTAGTACCATCCATCCCCTTAGGCTTGGATATGAAAGGATGTATCTGCCACTTGGTGAAGTGGCAGATACACCCTTTCATATCCCAGGGGACGCACTGTGTCAAAATGTAGGACGGTATAACAGGAGACATTGCATACATTGCCAGACAGATGGCTGAGAGGAGGACGACATCGGACACGACGACAGCCAGAACATCAGCCAGGATGTTGTCCAGATCCTTGATTTGTTGTATGAGGTCGTGAAGGAGAGATACCATGGTGCCGCCAGCAAAAGCTCCACAAATCTCCAAACCTCCTCCAGTCAGGCCAAGCTCTATCACACTACTGTAACACAGGGGAACATGGAGAATGTCAGTTCGAGAACTAGTGAAAATAATTATTCACGAATTAAGAGTATGCAACAGCTGCAAGTGAACTATAATCAAACCAATATCAAATATGTTAAAATTCCGTGGCCTTTGTCTGACTTTTGACAGAATTTAAAATTTCCTGATGACTATTGTCCAATAGACATTTTAGCCATGCCGGTATATTAATGTCGTTGATTTTACCGATTTTTATTAAATACAGTACCAAGCCCAGCAAAACACCAGACAATACATCGATGGTGGCTTAATACTGCACCACCGTCTGCAACGTCTGCTGAATTAGGTGTTTCTATTTGAGGCTGGACTACAAATGACCAGACACATAGTTATATCTATGGGTAATGGACCTCCCATGAATTGTTCCTAAATATTATTTCTCACTATCAGACTACTAATGACTGTGATTCTACCTTCCAACCACCACTGACATGACGACCAGTAGCACAGAGAGAGCTGTGGCAGTAACCGCCATATAGAGACCCAGGCGGTACAGCTGATGGTAGTCTGCTGGCTGGGGTTGACAGGCTCGCTGTAGGTAGGTGAAGGTACACAACAGGCTGAGAAACATTAGAATGAAGCCTAGCAGAGGCATAACTGGACAGACCATACAACCAAGCTGAAAAAAACAAGGCATTACATTACATAACTCATTCTCTGGTCACCCACCACTGCATAATCTCTGAGGTCAGAATGTACATAACTATCTATCAATCAAATCAAAACGTTGATTTCACATTTTGTAAAATACATATTTCAAAGTACAATTTATATAATAAACACACCCAGACATCGCAGCCAGTCAGTCAGAGACCTCCGACTAAATTAATAATTGCAATTATCTTAAAATGTATAGTCCTAGTATTGTATTCATTCATAAGTGTGATTTATAGTTAATTATGACGTCATAGATTCAAACTATTTCATTCATTCATTTAAATATATATATAGTAACCATGCACAACTATGACGTCATAAATAGTCTTCTATACAGATAGATTGAAATTGTATTTTACTAAGCCTACCAATTCATGTATTTGAATCCTAAAGCGGATCCTGCATCCGCGTCGTTATTCGGATCATCCCAAAAATTCTATCATTTGTTCCTTCCGGGAAGGAACAATTGATTGAATTTTGGGGATGATCAGAAACACATCACCAGAAGCACACCTCTGGTGAAAGTTTGATGCAAATCCGCTCATTACTTTTTGAGTAATCAGGTGGACAGACAGATTACCAAACAAGACTAAAAGCATTATCCCCTGTCGTAGGTAATAAAGGTATAACAACCCAAGCAGCAGCATAACTGGGCAGACCATACAAGCGAGGAGAAACAGACAGTCACCACGTAATTACTGGTAAACAATCAAAAGATATGACACGCTATAGCAGGGACGCGATCCAAACCAAACATAATTAACATTACTATCATTAATAGGCACATATTACAAAGTTACATATCATTATAAGGAAATAGCCAAACAATACTGGCAGGGGCATAATCAGTATACAACGCAGCAACCGCATCCATGCCCATAAAGTGACTAAATAATCTCCCTCCGTCCAGGGTTGCGTTGGAAAACACATAACAGTCAAAACGAGCACTCGTCTCAGTTGTTATGAAATAAGGTAAAAAGATAAACATAACTACAAGAAATATCAGTACATTACGAAGTAAATTAGCGTTAAAAAACAGAGATAGAAATACTATGTTAGAGACATTCCTCAAGCGGTAAATAATACTCAAATGAAATGATCTAAATGTAATTTGATTGAATTATTCTTTACTGTAATGTATGTTAAACTGTAACCAGTGTAGCGGTTAGCCTATGATAAGGACATTATATATATATGTTTCTTGCCTGCTGTCAGAGGACACGTCAGTCATGTTCCGCACACAGGAACCATCAGCAATAAATACTTGTTACTTGTTACTTGTGACGTCACACACATATTGGAACAGGTTATTGGGAATGATATATGTTTTCAACGTTTTAACTGCCAAGTTATTTAATTGAAATTCCCACCCACTTGAACTTGTGGATCGCGTTCAAGTGAATGAAAATAATTCAGATTTGACAAAATGGAGGTTAACTATTTTCAAATCTTGCTGATTGATGTCACGTTTCAGCTTTAACATGCTTAGAAGGTAGTACTTAATCATGTTACTATGCTAATAGAAAAGTGAAAAACCGATTATAATCGGGACCGGCGTCTAAAAGGTGAAACATCGAGATTTGCAAATGTGTTGTCACAAATTTGGTCTCTTGCGGTAAAGAGACACAAAATTTAAATAATATAACTGACTCACCCAAATAAGGCATTGTCTGTAGATGACTTTGACCAGTGCATCCGAAATAGAGAAGTTGTGACGTCCGCGCAATCGACTGTGTAGAGTCCACAATGCTAGTTGTAGAGGCTGAGAATCAGAACAAAGCGATAAGCAGAGAAAACAGCGTATTATACATACATACATTCCATCCCAGTAAACACGCAGCATTGAACTAATGTTGGTTTATTGTTGGGCCAGCGTCGCAGACGGTGAGCCAACATTAAACCAATATTGGTTCGATGCTGAGTGGTTACTGGGATATGCGTGACCCTGATACATGTCGACTTTAAAAAAAAGTTTCTTGGTATATAGAAAGAATGAGAATAATTGGATATAACATTCAGAAAATAATGAACTCAAAACAAATAATTGCATAGCATTTTTGCACCCGTGCATAAATTATGCCGAGGTAATGTTGAAAAAACTGCTACACTAAAATTATATTGCTTAGCATTTGCTCCCAGTTAGCAAATTGCACCGCAATACCACACAAATTATTCCCTGGCATAATAATATTTAAATGTGGGTTTGCATTTTACTTTAGTTTTCACCATCATTACAGTAAGCATCGAGTATTTATGTTAGCTACCTCTAAGACTATCTCCAGTAACATCAGTCTATACAGGTGTTGGCCCAGAGTTGTCCCGGCACAGGCAGAGGAGTGTCCCTGCTAACAAAAGTAATATAATGTATCCTACCTAACATGTTTTTATTCACCTATTGGAACAATGCAATTGAACCCTTGAAGAGCTGAATTATTTTGTAAAAAACATGGGGACTAAAGTGTTTTTTTTTCTATTCGAAATCATCATAAATGTCTCAGTCAGCTCTTTCTGATTCATTTGAATACCTATGTTGTGGGTATACGGCTATTAGAAATATTTTTACTCTTACAGTGCGGGGATCGACTTTAGACGTCAGAATATGACGTCAGATTATGACGACTAAAGTCGATCCCCGCGCTGTAAGGGTTAACCCTTTCATTGCAGAGATCAACTTTATACGTCAGAATCTCACGTCTAAATTCAATCACCGTGATGAAAGAGTAAAACATTTATAATGACTGTAGATCCATAACACAGGTATTCAAATGAAGCGGAAGGAGTTAACTTATTATAAGATATTTATGATGATTTCAAATTGAAAAAACTCTTTGGTCTCTTGGGTTATACGCAATATTCCAGCGTTTTAAAGGTTAATTGTACAAAGCGCTAACGAGATCAATATTTGGAAATAGCACATTACAAGTGATGGAGAATCAGAGCTGGGTGCAAGTACATCCGTACTGCACTTACCTGTAGGCCTACTAGGTAATAAAGCTATCACATGTATACTTGTTACAAGGGACGTTGTTTACTCCGTACTTAATATTAATCAAATTGCCATTACATATTAAAAACATATTTATCACTTATTAAATAGATATTTCTTTTATATCGTAAAACATGAAATAATTGATTAAATGTGCCAAACATAGTACTAATACAGAATCAAATTATATCCAAACCAAAATTATATCACTCATAATAATGTCAGCACGTCTCGTGGTATGTACATTAATTTTACAGCCGAAATCACATTTTCTCTATATAGCTGTACATACATAAGTGTAAATTACTAAATTATGGTGGTACCCTTCCTGTAAAGGCCTAGGCTTATTGTCGTGCAAAGACAAACAGCTTGATTTTCAAGTGAGCAGTTACTGCTGTTTGCTTTTACATTTTAGGCATACCTGTATGCGCCTTTGCAAGGTATGATATAAAATTGTCATCTTGGTATTATAAAGTATCGTATCTGCCACTTTACAAAGTTGCAGATACGACCCTCTTGATACCAAAATGACGACATGTTATTTTAATTACAGGGATAGCTTAAAACTAGGAAACTTACACTTACAATGGGTATTGTTAAAGAGCGGAATTGATTGATCAGTTGATGGATATGATTGAATGAGAGAATAGTATTATGATTGATTATCAAATATGATCGATTGATTGATTGATTGATTGATTGATTGATCGACATGATTGATTGGTTGATAAATTGATTATTAAAATTGAAAGATTAAATTAATTGATTGGTTAATTGAATAATAGAATTAATTGATTGATTGATTGATTGATTGATTGATTGATTGATTGATTGATTGATTGATTGATTGATTGATTGATTGATTGATTGATTGATTGATTGATTGATTGACCTATCATCACTAACTTGATAGCTTGATTATTGGCGTTGAAAGTCAACCTTAAATATCTTAATGTGCTAGTCTTAATAACCGAGATGCTTGCGACAAACTCTAATTTATCGTCAAGTTCCCTCTGGAGTTGACTCTATTACCTCTCCGAATAAATCTTGAAATACTAGTCGATGTAAATACAGTATATACTGGTGCAGGGGGGTGGCATTGCTGGCTGAGATATGATCCTGTTAACACATGGCATTTGTACTTAACCCTTTGCCTACTAGTCACAATAATAGTCATTTTAAGTTCGTTTTCTTTGCCGATTAAATCATTGATATTGGGATTAAAATGAACCTCTAAATATCCAAGATTTGTAAATGTGTGGTCTCTAATTAAACAAATATGAGTAATTCTCATCGGTAGCGAGACACAACAAAGTGTTGGAAAATTTAAATAAATTTACTTAGCAAGCCAAGGGTTAACCATTTCAGCTCCACTGTTGTATTTATGCAGCAGGTGGCATAATTTAACACTTACACTATAAAGAGCGACTTTTGTCGTTTTTAATTCGTTGTATTACTTTATTAGTCACTGATATTTGGAACGGAGTAAGTGCTTAAACATCAAGATTTGCAAATGTTTGGCCTCAAATAAACAAATATGAGTAATTTTCACCCATTTGAAAGTGTGGATCGCGATAGCGAGAGGCAACTTCAAGTGGGTGGAAAATAAATCAAATAACATAGGGGGTAAAGGGTTAAAAATACATGTAATTATACGTGGGGATTTTTACAAAGTGGCAGATAAACCCTTTCATATCCAAGGGACGTCATATTCGCCTTAAACTAGTAATTACATAAACAATGAAAAAAAAATGTTCGAATGTTCAGAGGTTTTAATAGAAAGTTACTCTACACTGCCTCGGGTCACAATAAAACAGTGCATTGAAATATTTGGTGGACCATTTAAAAAAAATGTCATTGTGGCAACATAAAGTCATCTCAGCAATTTTTATGAATACAGAGATTTGGCACTTCAACGTAATATTAAAAGGGCATATCAGACACTTTTATGTGGTAGATACGACTCTTTTCCGCCGGTCTCGATTCGTTTTTTACATATTTTTTTATCAGCACATTACGTATCAGCTTTTAAACATGTATGTTAAAGACAAAACGTCACGTCAACCAGCAAGATTTGAAAATAGTTGACCTCCATTTTGTCTAATCTGAATAATTTTCACTCACTTGAAGTTGTGGATCGCGTCCGCGAGACACAACTTCAAGTGAGTGAAAATTCCAATCGAATAATGTGGCGGTCGAAGGGTTTATACCTCCGTATTACCTGATATACAGTGTAGTAGATGGCTCCAGTGAATGACAGCATCATAGCTATGGTAATGGTCGTTCCATACACAAGAGAGGCGTACATCTGCCCTGCTGCCCCGTATGCCTTCATTCTCCTCAGCTGAAAAATAATGCTTTGCTGCTCACTTATCCAGCAAACACGAGACGTTGAACCAATGTTGGTCTAATGTTGAGGCAACGTCGTATATGGTGGCCCAACATTAAAATGTCTTGTGTTTGCTGGGTTATCATGGAGATCTTATGTTATTCTCCTTTCTCGCACTACCTCGCACTACTCAGTACAGACGTAGGGTGAGATCAGTTTATCTCGCACTCGCTCAGAGACTATAACCAGGTCCGGGTCCAGCCGTTTTTAAATGGCCGCCCATTTAAAAACCACCGTGGGTTCATAGGCACTCGCAACGCACTTCCATAAAATCAGCTATTTTCTCTTAAAATTATACCAGATTTGGTATAATGTATAAATTGACACAATACATCACTTGCGAAGCAGAATCTGTGAAATACGATGCTTTAATTGGTAAAAATAGATTTTCTGACCACTGACCCCCACCTCCTTATAAGGTGTCGTTGCTAAGAAATGTATACGTTGGGGTACACTCTGCTAATACTATGAGCCTATATACAATCCAGGAGCGCTGTTATTTATCCCACTTTCTAGGTAAGTTCTGCGGAAATTTATCTTACAAAAACGACTAAAATGTAGATTATTATATACTCAACTAAACGGCGTCTTTATATTGCCAATTCATATGAAGTTATGCACTGCAATTCGTCATTTTATGGGGCTGGTCCCTTTGCTATTCTGCCGTGACAAGCCAAAAGGCTTACTATGCTTACTTAACAAGTATGCGGATACTGCCTTTTGGCTTTGCACTGCAGTATACAAGTGAACGAGGCCGACCGTTTATAAACGCCCGGGTGTTTATAAACACTCGCCGTAAGTGCGCTGCAAGTGCTTATAAACGCACGGTCGTTTTTAAATGGGCGGCTGGACCTGTACCTGATAACTATAAGCTTCAATGCTACAGAGCTGATCTGTTTGATTTTACCGTTTCAGACATATATTCATCATACTGCATCGTTGGGTACTGCGAGATGGGCTGATCTCAGCACTCGTGATTACATCATAATGTGGTGACTTGTGTCGAGATCATCCCATCTTGCTTTCCCGACGATGCAGTATGCTAATAATTATGATATCGTTTTCTAGCTAAGATTGCGTTATTTGCCCCAAGACATCACACTTGGCTCTTTTGAAATTGGGTAGTTTTCATTCACTGCGAGGTGGGAATTATTTGGGCTATAGTATTCAATTTGAATCAATGGGAATTGTGTTTTGCATGTATATAAACCTATATAATTATACAAACACACACCGAGAATCGTAAAAAAGAAGTAATTTTTGGCTAAAAAAACGAAATTTGATCAAATAAAACGTGGTCATTTGTTCTTCGCATGTCCTGATAAGTGACATGTGTTACATACTTTAGGCCTACTATATATCACGTGCTGAGTCAATTGTAAGGAATAAAGAATTATTGCTTTGGATCGGCAATAAACCAGGATTGGGCTAATAGATTTTTACACTGTCCCCATTTAAACACTGTCGCGTTACGCTGAAAATCCTGCCCGAGCGGCAGTTTCGTTTGAATGAAACAAGTAATCATTTCATACAGGGGGAGGGTGGTGGAAGGGGTCGGGGAAGGCCACCTGCAGTCGGCATAAATCAGCACACGGCGTAGCAGTGTGTAGGCACACACACTGCTGCGGAGTGTAATAGATTTTGACTGTTAGATTTAAACGTACCTGATTGACGAGCAGCAGGACACACGCCTTGACCAAGACAAACACCACACATGGTCCATAAGTCAAAACCCCTTTATCTTCAGCAGCAGAATATCCCTGCAACCATGGTAACATATGCAACTGAATCTGACGTCTGTATATATAACGTTTTTAAGCATGCTTTATATTAATGAAAATACTACTATTTTTGTCAAAATAGTTTGTTGTGGATGCTTAGTCAATATACTACGTCAATATTAGAGATGTCTATTTGTCATAAATAGTAATATCATTTGTAGCTGGAAATTGCGTAATAGCAATTCCAGCATTAACTGAATAAAAAATAGAAACGAACAATTCAGCAGCACAAGTGTGAACATTGAGATTTATACTTGTTTCAGATTTAAGCGTCATTGAAGATGTGTGTGTATGAGTGTGTTACCAGTGTATCAAGCAGTGACTCTGCGTGAATGATAGAAGCCACCACAGCAGTACAGCTCAGTAGTCCAAGAAATCTGAAACAAAAAGTTCAGTCAGAGCACTTCACCTACCGCGATCCACAACCTCAAGTTGTTGAAAACTACTCATATTTACTTAATTTGAGACCACACATTTGCAATTTTTGACGTTTAAGCACTCATCTTATTACCAATAACAGTGATTTAATCAGCTAATAACGAATTAAAAACGACTATAGTCGTGATCAGCAGGCGAAGGGTTAATCCTAGAGCATTGAGCTATTCAATTTAAATTTTCAGTCACTTGAAGTTGTGTCTCGCTACCGCGATCCACAACTTCAAGTGGCTGAAAATGTGTGTGATTTGCGAAATTTAAGTCCCAACATATATCAGTGTTTTAAGATTGAAGGCATATTTTACTTTTAACAACCGATTATACAGGTGCTAGTAAAAACACAGAATGTCTACTACAGTCGACATCAGTGTTCTGATGGTTAATAAAGAGATACATACATTGCGATGAAGGCGCTAGTGATTCTGAGGCAGAAGCGCCATGAGGACTTATTCTCTTCATTCTTCTCACTGGTCTCCTTGGCCTTTGCACGAAGGTTCTGTAAACACAAGTAAAATAAATACAAAATGGGAGCCAAAACGTCTCACTGTAAATAGCAACGGACTTGCCCTTTGAGTGTAAATTATGAGGCTGTCTGTAAACACTACTTTTTACTGTGACAATTGTAACTTACGATGCTTACCATATCGTAGTTTCCATGACACTGTTCAGATGTCTACGAATGGTAACCACGGTAACGTACTCTTATTGTGATCTTTATGACGCTGGTAAGGTCGTAACCATGGTAACTTACCCTTATTGTAGCCTGTATGACGCCGGTAAGGTCGTAACCATGGTAGGCCTACATGTAACTTACCCTTATTGTAGTCTGTATGACGCTGGTCATGTCGTAACCATAATAACTTACCCTTATTGTGCTCTGTATAATGTTGGTAAGGTCGTAACCATGGTAACTTACCCTTATTATGATCTGTATGACGCTGGTAAAGTCGTAACCATGGTACATGTAACCTACCCGTATTGTAGTCTGTATGACGCTGGTCATGTCGTAACCATGGTAACTTACCCTTTTGTGATCTGTATGATAGTGGTAAGGTCGTAACCATGGTAACTTACCCTTATTGTAGTCTGTATAATGCTAGTAAGGTCGTAATCATGGAAACATAACCTTATTGCAATCTGCATGATGCTGGTTATATCGTAGCCTCACTAGTCTGTATAACGCTGGTTAGCAGTGGTTAGGTTGTAACCATAGTATGTGTAACTTACTTTTATTGTAGAAGGTATGACACTTGTCAGGCCGTAACCATGGTAACTTATCCTAATCATTCTAATTTTAGTCTGTATGACGCTGGTCATGTCGTAACCATGGTATGTGTAACTTACCTTTATTGTAGACTGTATGACGCTGGTCAGGTCTAAACCATGGTAACTTATCCTTAAGTATATTGTAGTCTGAATGACGTGTTAGGTCGTACACATGGTAGCTTACTCTTATTGTAGTCTGTATGACGCTGGTCAGATCGTAACCATGGTAACTTACCCTTATTGCAGTTTGTATGACGATGGTTAGATCGTAACCATGGTAACTTACCCTTATTGCAGTCTGTATGACGCTGGTTAGATCATAACCATGATGACTACCCTTATTGTAGTCTGTATGACGCTGATCAGGTCTTAGCCATGGTAACTTACCCTTATGCCGCACCCACTTTTTCCAGACAGTAAAAGTCAATGTCTTATCTGACTCGCTATTGTAATCTGCATGACGCTGGTCAGGACGTAACCATGGTAGCTTACCCTTTTTGATGTCTGTATGGCGCTGACCAGGTCGTAGCCATGATAACTTATCCTTATTGAGGTCTGTATGCCGCTGACCAGGTCGTAACCATGGTAATTTACCCTTATTGATGCCTGTATGACGCTGTTAAAGTCGTAACCATGGGAACTTACCCTTATTGAGGTCTTTATTGCGCTGTTCAGGTCGCAACCATGGTAACTTCCCCATTTGAGGTATGTATGGCGCTGGCCAGGTCGTAACCATGGTAACTTACCTTTATTGAGGTCTGTAAGGCGCTGGCCATGTCGTGACCATGGTTACTTAACCTTATTGAGGTCTGTATGGCGCTGGTTAGGTCGTAACCATGGTAACTTACCCTTATTGACGTTTGTATGGCGCTGTTCATGCTGTCTGTGGCTGCTGTGCTTTTCAGGGAGTAATCCCATCGTGAGAAGGCCAGCATGCTGAATGCTGGCAGTGGTTCATCGGCACTCTGTCTTTCTTCACAGTACACCAGCGCCAACCTGCCATAAAAAATAATCATTTATCAGAGCCAATAGCACACGTTCATAATTAACCCTTAAAGCGCTGAAATATGTTTGTATAAACCATGGAAACCAAAAGGGTTTTTCCATTTCAAATCACTATAAATGTCTTAGTTAGCTCTTCCGATTTATTTGAATACCTATCATATGTTATGTGTCTACGGCCAATTTAAATCTACCTTTTAATTCTTACAGTCAGAATCTGACGTCTACAAACGTCTAAAGTCGATCCCCGCGCTGTAAGGATTGAGAGGTCATCAAAGGTTTCAAAATTCTAAAATACAAACATTTTTTGTACCGTATTTGACCACCCACTTACCCCTCCAAAACGAATGGCTAGAACATAAGAAGTCACCACAATAACAATTAATGCTCAGTGTATGCCTACTTCTATGATTCTGGAGTATATTTGACATCTGATTATTAAGAATTAACGTTTGTAACAATTCGAAGTCAATTCTATCTTTTAACATCAAGCATCTAAGTCTACTAGTAGTGGATGCTTTTTGGTCAACCTTACATAATGTATAACGCATTTTTTTAATGAGAAAAAGAGACGAATACTGCAGTGCAAAAGCAAAAAGCAGTAACTGCTTACTTGTCAAGTTACTGCCTCTCGACTTTGCAGAGCTGCATAGGCAAGTATCCCAGCAAACACGAGACGTTGAACCAATGCTGTGTTGATGTTGGCCCTGTAATTATCTGTAGACATATACACCCTTTTCAATAACAACACGCCACACAGTGAGCAACGCTGAACTGTTTTAATCAGACAACTGTTACACACTTTTCAATGACAACACGCCACACAATGACCAACGCTGAACTGTTTTAATCAGACAAACTGTTCAAACTCGTGCAAGCAGTCTTTTCTGACGTATAAAGAAGTTATCCCTCACTGTAAGAATTAAACTATTTATACTGGTCGTAGACCCATAACAAAGGTATTCAAATGAACCGGAAAGAGCTAACTAAGACAATTATGATGATTTCAAATTGAAAAAAAAACCTTCAGTCTTTATGGTTTGTACAAAAATAATTCAGTGTTGTAAGGGTTAAAAAAGGGTTGAAAGTACCTTCTTAGAAACCTGAAGATGAATCCACAGTACGTGAGAAATTAAGAATTAAAATATTTATACTGGTCGTAGACCAGCAATACTGGTCGTAGACCCATAGCATAGGTATTCAAATGTAGCGGAAAGAGCTAACTAAGACATTTATGATTAAACTTGAAAAAATCCTTTGGTCTCCATGGTTTGTACAAAAATATTTCAGCGTTGTAAAAGTTAAAAAAGTGCCTTCTTAGACACCTGAAGATTGAATCCCAGTAGGTGAGTAGGCCTATGTTACGGGTCTACACCATTAGCAATATTTTCACTCATACGGTGCGAGGACCGTCTGTAGACGTCAGAACCTGGCGTCTACAGTCGTCAGATTCTGACGTCTAAAGTGGATCGTCGCCTTGTAAGTGTTAAAAAACGTACCTTCTTAAAAACCTGAAGATGGATTCCCAGTAGGTGATTAGTATGGTGATCAGGTAGACGTGGTGCTTCAGATGGGAATCGACTTTAGACGTCACAATCTGACGTCTACAGACGTCATATTCTGACGTGTAGAGTCGATCCCCGCCCCGTAAAGGTTAAAAACGTACCTTTTTAAAAACCTGAAGATGGATCCCCAGTAGGTGAGCAGTATGGTGATCAGGTATATGAGGGCCATGGGGTACGTGGTACTTTTGATGTAGACAGTGTTCTGGTAGCCTCCGTAAAAAACGAAAGTGTTGGCCATAGCCCCCTGCATAAAAAAACCGGTAAGAATCAGGGATGCGGTCAAATACGTATTTGTATTTGCGTATTTGTATTTGAATCTTCCGTATTTGTATTTATATTTGATTTTTTGTATGGCCTGTATTTGTATTTGTATTTGATCCCTGTATTTGATCAAATATAATTCAAATACGTTTTTATTTTCACAAGGTTAACCCAGCGAATTTATTAATAATAATGATATTGACAATATATTTTTTTACAAAATAACCTCATATAAAATGTCTTTTTTCATCATACATGTTTGTTGAGACACCTCTGTCCATTGATCATTGAAATGCCAATGCAGCCAATCCACCTTTTCCGTATAAAAAAATCAATGTTTAATACAATTAGCATTTATATTTAAGTACAATGTTTCGCTGAGCTCGAATAGAATATTTGGCACATACAGCATATACATGTATAATATATTATTATATCTGGTTGTGCTGCCAAATTGATTTATGTATTATTATTAGTATTTCGTTTTAACTTTGCATTATAATCAATGATATAAGCCTTAAAGTGTGTTAATTGGATGGTGCTCCAGGTGCGTCTGTGTTGGGCATATTTTCAAAATCAGTGGGGCATGACTTTTAATCGCTAGCGCCAAAAAGGGGGACCCTTTAAGCGGTTTCATTCTCAAAGATAAAAAGCGTGATCTAATTGATATCCGATCTATCACTTTAATCGCACCAACGATTGCTCAATTGTTGCCTGGCTCCTGAGGCATTGAAACTAGGTTGAGCCAATGTCTACGGGCGTATATAATACGTGTGTCTGGCAGGACTACGCGCCCAGCAAACACTAGACATTGATACAATGTTGTTACCTTGCCGGGCCACCGTCTGCAGTAAAGCAATATTGGATCAGAGCCGCGAGTTTGTCAAGGCATAACAACCCTTCCGTCTCATCAGCCCAATTTCACAGATCGTGATAATTGAAAAATAAGAAACGATTATGAAACATAGCCATAGATATCAAAGTCAAGATACGTTTTAGATCTAATTGAGTACCTCGCTTAACTCATTCAAGACGACACTCTCAGTACATACATGTTTCTGTGGACGGGACATTTTTTAAATGTTTACTTTTGATGATGTCATATAACAGAGTTATCTCGGGCTCCGTCCTGTAGCGTCGAAGTAGCTTGCCCGAGATATCTCTGGCTCCGTCTGGAATGAGTTAATCATATTATTTCGTTTTCTTTCCATATATATGTTAGATGACATATTTATACGAGATATTAAATATGTTATATATGCGAAGGTAAATTGAATTTGACGTTATGTTTATTACATGTACACCACCTGGGTTTAAAGGTGTCATCACCTTGCTTTAATCTTTCGATGACATTCTGAATACCGTAGCTAATTAACATGCTGTTTATTCATAGATTGGTATATTTATTGTACATCGTTGAAATGAACCACCTTACGATCACAAGCAGAAAATATCTATACTGTTGGTCGGGTAATATTCACCCTTTTAAATTTTCGCGAATCTGTGTTTTTTGGACTAAATTATAAAAGAAAGGAGTCAATTTATTTCTGCCTTAAATAAAAATTAGTCTCTGAACACTATAATGTCACAGGGTCAGTAGTGCTTAGCTGTGAAATCACAGTCGCCCCTTGAACTATTTGTTATCAGCAGCTCGCTCACTGTTTCCACACATTGTTAACTCTTTAAGCGCTAAGTTATCTACTGTAAATGTTAACTAACTTGAAATTGTGTCTCGCTACAGCTCCAAATGGGTGACAATTATTCATATTCGTTTCCTTTTAGATCAAACATTTGGAAGTCTTTATGTGTAAGCCATTCATTTAATTCACAACAACTGTGATTTAACCCGCTGATAAAACACATTAAAACGACTATAGTCGTGTGTAGCGCTCAAAAGGCTATTAGCCATCACTAAACATACTATGACTAGTGCCGACCCTCCTAACTCACCCAGACCGTAACACCAACGATGATTCAATGCTGGGTCAACATCAGAAATCATGGAAATGTTGAGCAAAAATTGAAGCAGCGTGAAGGAGCTGTAAGGTGGCGTGAATAGATCCAGTTTGTGCATAATTTCCACGAAAATTCAACATCACAACATCACTATAAAATCTTACATTATGATCAATAAAGAAGGAAAATATTGTACTTCAATACTACCATAGATATGCATTTTTGCTAGTAGCCCCTACTTACGCTGTTTTGATTTAAGCTAACGCACAGTTGTCGAGGGTACAGTTAAATATTGAGCCTTTATTGAAACAAGGAAACCTATAGTTGACTCAGCGATCGTTTTCCCATGATTTCTAATAGAAATAATCGCGTGATATTTAAATTCACAAATCTGTCTTCCTCGCAAAAATAAAACCTCTCTAATATTATCAGATCTACAGTATTACGATACAAAAATATGTATGCATGCCACTAAGCAAAGTTTATTCCAGAGAGGAAATTTTCAAAGCAATTGTAATTTGTATTTAAAAGACTGTATTTGTATTTAATATTTTTCAAGGCTTCTTATTTGTATTTGAAAAATTATACGACAGCGTATTTTTATTTGATATAGTGTATTTGACCACATCCCTGGTAAGAATATAAGATGGTGGAATCACAGTAACAACCGAAAGTGTTGGCCATAGCCCCCTGTAAAATACAAGGTAAGAATATACGGTGGTGAAACAAACGAAAAATCAGAATATATCTAACAGTTTAAAGCTGCATAACTGTTTTGTTTATTTTATTCAAACGATTAATCCATGGCGAATGGTGTTTTAATTTTTTTATTTTACTGCTCCGGTTACTGAGTTATTAAGGATTTAAGTTTGTTGTTTTTTAATATTGTTTCCCCACCAAAACAAACCTGATCACAGCGGAGTAAGACATACTGTATCCATAATCAGGACATTAAAAGTACCAAGTGGCAGATAACGGTCATCATAGAAAAAAGAGAGGAAAACTTTTAAAATTATTGTTAGTTTTTAAGTGATCATAGATACATTTCACAGTACAACGTGTATTGTCTCATATCAGTTAGACATATGTAGAAGTTATTACTTTGTGTGATATAAATGATATCTGCATGTAATGTCATGTTTAATATCGGTACCGGTATGGAGAATGTCACTCAATTGAAAAATACAACTCTATTTCAGTATGGTGCTTTTAAGTGTGGGCCAGCATTTGAGCCTTTGGCCCGCCATTAAGACGCTCTCCCCAGACCGTGGGAAATTGTACTCGGAATTAACATCAAATTCAGTGATGTAAATCATCGTTTTCGCTCTTTGAATTTTCGTGATTTTCTTGAAAAACATTTGCATTTTTTTATCAGATATTTCATGGACATTTCAAAATATAGTCAAAATGCCACTAGACAATATCAGACTTTATTTTATTTTATCGTAAATCATCACATACAGTGATATACATCGCAGAATAATGTCGGCCCATAATCTGCAGTACTGGCCCAACATTATGCCGATTCAGTGTGGTTTCGTGCTGGCCAATGTAACATTATATTGGCCCATAACCTTACCGTTATGACAAGAATATTGTACACACACCGAATCACTACTTAAAAATACTTGATGGGGTACCGCATGGTGAACTAATTCCGCTACATTTACCCAGTTTTACTGCATTTATAAGGCCTTTAAAACAATAGTAATGATTGTTTTGTACGTTTTAGGTTATTTTTATCGAAATGAACAAAACAGTTATGCAGCTTTAAAGAGCTATTATCAATAAGCATATCTCTTGTATAATATGGTGTGCATTTATTATTGTCTATACTGATTGATCTATTTTTTTATCTGTAGGCCTATTAGTGTAGGCTCATATGTCACATATGACACTTTCGTGCATTTTGTCTGTTAAAATTGATTTTTCACTTGTTTCTGACTCAAAATATCATGAAGGTCAAGAAAAAAAGGGATTGCATTTTTTTAAAGGTCGAGAAAATAGTCAAAATGGCGAAATCCAAGATGGCTGCCAATGTAAATAAAATTAAACATTTTTGCGAATAATTGCAACTACATACGCTAGAGACATAAATAATATGTCTATTCTTATGTTTTCAGGTATGAGAAAGCATATTCTGTCATTTGTTTTTGGGCAATTTCACATAAAGGGTGCATTTAGGAAAAATTGAAACTTTACACAATTTTTTAGCAAATACTGCTAGATATTTATATGAAACATTTTTTATTTTAACAAGGGTTGCATGGGGAAACAACAGACCAAATTTTATAAAGTTTTGTCAATTATTTCTTCATGAATCAGTGGTATTTATGTTATTTTCAACACATTTTGCAGTCTCATCCCGGAATTGTCTTCATAGGAGGGTTTTTCTATTCCAGATATGCAGATCTAACACACAAATAAAGTTTTATTTGTGGTATGGTTATTGGTCTTACGATTTAAACGACACATGTTTGACAAAAATCGAGTCACAAAATCTGATTTCATGTGTATTTATTGAGTTTAAAGTATTTTCCGTTAAAAGTTTTTTTCCTTTTTTCCCGCCAGTACATCACTGCCCAGCTTGAACTATCTACATATATATAATAGACATTTAATTACTCTTTTGAATAGGTCTGGTGGTTATATATGGCATACAAATACTTCAAACTGATTGCTGATTAACATTAGCAAATTAATTAGAATTACCTGTATGTATGTGAAAATTCCGTTAAAATAATGTCCCCTCCAGTACATCACTATTCAAGATCCACGCAGTGTGTTTTTCTAAGATATATTATTATTGCAATATAACCTGCCTCTTTGAGCCCCCACGTGGATAATAATTAGAAATTCATGTTACAACAACCATATATTTATACATTTTTAGTTGAAAATAGTGTTAAATTAGAATTGTCCCCTCCAGTACATAATATCAATATTTAGTATTCTTTGTGTAATAAGACATAATTTTTGTAATTTACTGATCTATATTAGTAATTATTAATTATTATAATAAAGCCTTCGTTAATGGCAGCCACTAGACACCAACAAATTGATATTTTTTAAAAATACATATGTATTTCATTAATGGATAAGTTGTAACCAAAAAATATTTTGTGGGTGTTCCCTTTGTTCATTTTTAAATCAATATTAACATGTTAATGTAATTTCTTCACTGTTCTGACTTACAAGACCTACTAGTACAATATATATACATGTATGGCGTATATATCATCAAACAAATGTGCTCTATATTGTCTATAATAGGCTGCCAGTACACTGCGTACTGGAGGGGACAGAACGTATGTAACACTAAAAGTGTAATTACTCAGGTATAGAACTTGTGGTATTTTTCATGCTTGTCAAGCGATTTAAGCGGTCTGTTTCGATACACAATCTACTAGACTACTTGAATTAAAAAAAAATGTGTTTGTAGCAGCTGGGTCCTTTTGCTTCACCAAACCATAATAGTTTCGCTTCGGCGGCCCCACTCCTGTGGACCTTGACGATGCTGCACATGCGGATGGGTGGATAATGTTTGCTCAGCGAACCATGATGACCCGCCTACTTTAAAATGGATTTAATAGTTTAAATGTATGATTGTCATATACATTTTCTATTGCAAAAAATAAGTTTAAATGTCTTGGTTTCACTACAGGTTATATGCTAGGATATAAAATTATGTCATGTCTTATAACATGGCCCCAGCCCCCAGATATATAATAGTTGATAGCGCACATGTCACTGGTACATGATGTAGGATCTGGTGTCCATTATTTAACTTAACATGCTTCATATCCAGTGCCAGATAACTAGACAATTATTATAAATGAAAATGTGAGGTTTCCGGGAGGGATAGACCTTATTTCAACTCAGATCACATTCAAAATTGCCAACTATCTGCCATTTATTATCTACTTTAAAAAATATATATTATGTCTGATATATCTAGCAAATATTGCCGTCTACAGCAATCATCCAAGGGCAGGCAGCTGCAGCCTCCTCGTATCTGGCCATAATCTTCGGGCGGATTGCCAGTGGCGTACCCTGTCTCCTCTGCTCAACAGCGGAACCGATGCAGCACCCGCATCAGTGCTGGCGCTGATGTAGGCTGTGGTAGCCTCAAATAACCGGCAATAGCGTGTTTGACATTATGTCTCTCACGTGGGATGAATGGAGTTACCCAGAGGGAGTTATCCTTCCTATTGTTACTCCGAGGACTATCCGACCCGAGGATAGCGGAGCTGTGCAAAATGCCACAGAGTTTCAGCATTAAATTGCACAGGGAAAACTCAAGTCTCCGGTCGTCTGGCCATATCTGGGGGTATATCCCCTAGACATGCCCAGAACCCCTTATGGGGCGAGCGAAGGAAAACGCTCTCAATAACCCACCATGCCCTATCACCCCCACCCTGACATCATCATCTGTACATCATTCATCTCATCAATTGACTACAACGTTTTTATCGTATTACAATATCACTTAAAATACCTTTTGTGCCGAATAGATTTACTACTACAGCAAATATTGCCAGACAGCTAGACCATAGAATAAGAAAACAAAATGTGAGGTTTTAAGGATCGAGGGAAATGCCCTGAAAAATTTCAACTCCCATCAATTTCAAAATTACCCTGATAACATCACAGTATTGGCCCAATAAAATGGTTTAATTGGGCCTGATTATCATTATGTCTTGCACATTGGTGCTGTTTTCAGCCAATACAGTTTATGATCTATATTCCGCATTCGACCAGTGATGGGCCAAAAAAGGCAAAAAATGTAGTCGCATAATAACCATGGCTGAATACTGGATTTTAACCGCTGTTACTGCCGATAGCATCCGGTATAAAAAAGGAATTGGCCTAATGACGTCATGTTTAGGCCTACTTTAATATAAGTGATATCTGCTAAAATGTGCCAGATAGTTCAAAGGTTATTATGCTAAAACAAAATGTGAGGTTTCAGGGAGATATTTTGGCAAATTAAAAATAGCCGATTATCGGGATATATGAAAAAAATCAAATTTAATAGGTCTTGTTATGAATACAAATATAACCCAGATTTGTAGATATAGGCCTAGGCTGGAGTGAGAGAACGGTATTGTTATATAAACATGATAAATTATTATTTGTACCATACTAAAATAGTTAACCAGTAATTGCTTTACCGTAGTAAAAACGTAGCTTGGTGTAAAATAATGGTAGGGCTATTGATGCATGCATGTAAATTTGTATTCAGTTTGAGGTATGTATTATTATTTTTTTAATTATATGTACCATTACATGCAAAACTTTGTATCCAATTATATAAGCTCAAGATCGGCTGGAGTTAATATTATTTTTAAACCACTGTACATAAATATATTGTGTATGGTACATTAGCATAATAAAACAGTTACACTACAACTAAGTAACAAAGTAAAAAGAAAATGCTAGATTTCAGGGAGTGACAGCTGTGACCTAACAAATTTGAACTTGATCACATTCAAAATAGCAGACTTGCGGCAATTATTTAATTATTGAATATGCCTGATATCTGGCAAACTACGGTATGTTAGCTAGCTAGACCCTACAACAAGCTTATGCTCCTAACAGCCATGATGAAGTGAAGATAAGGGAGGTATATGCATTTGAAAATGGTTGTTTTCATTTATATACCTTGACAAATTTCAACTCTATCAAATGCAAGATGGCTGACTATTGCCCATTATTTACTATATGCTTGATATCAGGCAAAGCATCCCAGATACCTAGCCCAGTACTATAATTTATCCAAATTTATCCATGAAAGCCCGGAAAGTATTTTGTTGGCATATATATCCCTCCCTCAAACCTCACATTTTGTTTTATACCATACACCTCACATTTTTTTTATAGTATAAAACAAAATGTCAGGTTTAAGGGAAGGATGTGCCAACAAAATGCTTTCTAAACTTTCGTGAGGGGGTTGGAATGGATACACTAACTGTCTCTGCGGTTATATTGGAATAATAGTAATGTAGATGTTTGTAAACTATGACTGATGATGCTATTTTATCTCTTTCTAGTAGTTTACTTGTTATTCAGTTGAATTATTGAGTGATCATTCATGCTTACAGGTTTGTTATTGTTGTTAAAAAAATATGTCCTCTCCAGTACATTTTATGATATTAGCTTGAACACCGTGACATTGTCCAAGTTATGTCACAAAAATCAAAATTATTTTCCATTGTTTTTCCTTGATGGTGTTTAATACGATGCAGACAAATAGTTGCGGCCTTTACCAGTGATAAACCACTTAAACATCATTTTATTTTAGCAAAGTTTATACAATTATGCTACTTCAGCTCAATTTGAAAACAAAATGTTGATTAATAACAATATATATTGGAGCAAAATTAGAATATGAAATGTTGAGCAACATATCATGTTTTACTGATCTAAAGTATGCATTTATAGCACTTGTGATGTTGTTATTTCAACCGGTAAAAAAATGTCCCCTCCAGTACAGTTTGTCACACATATAATTGTGCAGAGGATTCGCATGAAAAAGCACTGTAAAAATACACAAAATATGTCATATATAGTATTCAAGCTATATGTGTATATTTAGTTGATGTCAGAGCACTAATTTGTTGAGCTGTCGAAGTAAATGCTGTACAATTCATACTTGAGTGTATTGCAAAATTTCATTTGTCACATTTCAAATGAATATCAAATCTATATACATGTGAAATACGGGTACAACACATAGTGATCTTCCCTTTAGAAACACGACAATAAAAAAAAAAAATTAGGGGTAAGGATTTTCAAATCACCTACATTATTAGCATTTGAGCAGAGACTAATGATTGTTAAAACAAATGTCCCCTCCAGTACACGCAAAAACAGCATACATTTCACAAGTCAATATCTTCATTCATGGGCATAATTAAGCTCTGGAAATTTAACTGATGTTGGGGAATGACATCTCGCTGTCAAAAGTTGTGAAATTATCATACATGGAAGGGTTTTATTTTTGACATGCTATGAGACTTTTTGTGTGCCCTTTACGTGAAATTGCCCTTTAAAAAAAAATATTGCAAAGTCTATATTTATGCAAATAAAAGCAAAAACAACCGGATATCGCAGTAGAACTGCGACTAACATTGTTTTGGCTGATAGTTTATTTTCTGTTCGGATTATGCTTGGCTGATTTCCTATTGTGATATCTGGTGGATGTGGAGCTCTCTTCCTTGTGGGTTTTTTGTAAAACATGACATTCAAAATGGCTGCCATGAAATCACTGAAGTTATATTTTGAGCAACAAACCATAATATTTTTATCAGGATACAATAAAACAAATCATTTCCAAATGAATTTCGACATCAATTCGTCATCATTATAATGCCTGAAATGTTAAGATAAGCTTTATTATATATATTCCCATGTAAATTACATACCGGCACATCTATTCATTATGCGTGTGTAGTAAGACTATACGCTTTATCCATATACATAATCAACTGCTTGATAGGTTAGAGTATGAACCAATCTATCAAGAGGGTGTAATTGTTCAGATACACTGAGGGTCCCTTCCCGATGGGGGCTTTATAATGTTATTTCAATGTCAACATGGTCAAATCAAAGAAAATCTTAATAAATTAATTCCAATCTCGTATATTCTGCGGATAATTATCATTCTGAATTGCAAGACGTCAACTGCGTAGCTAACACTTCTGGAGGGAAAAATGTTAAATGATGTCATGTTACATACTAAATTAGAAGGGTGGAAGAATAACTGAGCTATTTGTTATATTCAGATATTTACACAGGTCAACATAGGTATTAATAACTCGGTGCTATATACAGATTATTTGCAAAATGTCAACAACAAGGTCATACCATACTGGGGTTTTTTTCACAACCGTCCCAAAGCACTTGCACAATTTGACCCAAAAAGTAATGATTTACACATTAATGGAAAGGGGTAGGCATATGCTGAAGAAAATAAGGATTTATATCATTTCGGGTTGCAGGGTTGGCCTTCACCACAGTAACACACAAATATCATACCAAGGACAACCAATATAAGGTCATTGCAAAGTGCAATAACAGCTCATCATACATCAAACAATTATTACGCAATTCTGGCATTTAGTTGTCATACAAGTCTAAACTGTCCTCCACAAAATATATTTTATTCATTTGTAGCATTCAATCCATTATTGTAGCTAGGCCTATATTTCTCTTCCAATTTTGGTAGAGTTGAAACTAACACTGCTCACAATGTGATGGCAAAAGGCGGCAGTACCCTCTGGATCTTGCATTGCTGTTGTGAAATTCCTGGAATGTAAGTTAGGAGCAGGCCTACTGTATCCTTGTGGCACGTATGTCTGAAAAATTTACTCAACATTTTTGTGAGTTGGAAGTTAAGATGACTCAACATTTTAATGTGTTTGAAGTTAAGATGACCTTAACTGGTCTGGTCTGAGTTATTGCCCTACTACGATACATAAATAAATGTACGGTACATTATACAATTTGAATGAGTTAATCTGAAATAAAAGAAAAATTAATCTGAAATGAAAGAAAATTATTATCTAATCGTTAGTTTTTAAAGAGCCGTTATAGCTATGACCATGATTGTGTAAGGCCATTATCCTTAAATTTATATTGTGAACTATGTTGTGTAATTACGAATTTTGTCAATAACTTTGTGAAAATTATTATCGATACATTTAATTCAATGGTACCTCAATATTACACTAACAAATAATAGAAGATAGATATAGAGATGTAGTTATAATATGTAATGGCAACACATGTGTGAAACGTGAATTAAAAATACGCAGAGTCGAAGCCTCTTTTTAGGAGTTGATCCGGAGAACCACCCTCAGAAACACTCTGAACATACTTTGTTTTTAATTATCTTCTTTTTCGATATAAATTTAGAGAAATGATAGTTCCGATGATATAATCAGCAATATATTAAACATTCTAACTGGTATATTGTTATATCGGATAAATGAAGTAGGGGAATCAGGCAGATGAGATTATAATCATGAAACATTACACAATCATTGCATAAATCAATGCACATATAATATGTTGCTAGAAACATAAAGTAAATCAAGTTACATGTTTTAGGAGTGATAAGAATAACAGTTAAATAAGTTTTGTCATATTACATTATTTGACTGCTAGAATTAAAAAAAATGTAACTTTCACGTGTTTTTTGTGGCAGCATTCTTAATAATATCATTATATAACTTCATGTTCGCCATGTTTGAGGTCACGACTCGAGTGAAGGTTTAAAAATGAGATATTGACGTTTGAATCACAGACTGTTTAAACTTCTACATTGTCGTTATATTTGGTATTTCCTTGCATTGAAGATAATGTTTATGTGATATTAAAAAAATCTAATTAATTTAACCCGTTGAACACGAGATTATTATGCTACTGCTCTGTTTCTGAAACGAGATTATTTTATGACGTCATAGTTATCTCATGCAATCAGAAAAAACTTCTACATTGTCGTTATATTTGGTATTTCCTTGCATTGAAGATAATGTTTATGTGATATTAAAAAAATCTAATTAATTTAACCCGTTAAACACGAGATTATTATGCTACTGCTCTGTTTCTGAAACGAGATTATTTTATGACGTCATAGTTATCTCATGCAATCAGACCCGGAGATCTCCGGGGTTCGTATCTGAATGGTCACGGAGATCTCCGGGCCTCGTCACAAACGGGTTAATAATATTTCAGAAATTTGTTGATAATATATATCATATGGGGGGGGGGGATATAAATAGGTGAATAAGTGAACGGTATTCGTACATTTTTTTGCACATAAAGTATGACTAAACTGGACCAGGATAATTTCCCGTGTATATGGTGTATTAGAGTTGTACAGATTTCTGTATTTTCAAGGGGTGGCCATTTGTGTACATCTAAGGATATGAAAATCACATGTACTGCATATTCAAGGGTCAATAAAATAACCCAGCTGTATCATATGTTTATTCGAAGGCTGCTTTGTGTCTCGAGCATTACGCCTAGATGAGTGTGCTGTGCAAAAAGCAGGGTTTTCATGTTTTCAAACAGTGACAGATTGTTTGTTAAAACTTGTAGGCTATACCGAGCATTGTGTCTATTCAAAAAGGGTGTGTTATCGTCCAAATCTGTGTAAGCCTATTCAATGATATGTTTTCAACTGAAACTGTATAGGGCCTAATTATTTTCGACAAAATTTGTATATTCAAAGGTATATTTTTGACCACAAATGTATATTTAAGACAAAGGGTTTGAGCATCCTGTCTGCACACCGAACACAAATTTTCACCTAGTGCCCCACCCCCTATCGGAGAATAACCTCCAGAGCATGGTGAGATGTATCAGATGGCGCTGCCCTCCGCACAGTATTCTAAATTTCGTTCAAGGCCTAGCACACAACCTCTAGGATTCGTAGCAGATAATTATCTTATGCTATGTTTTTATATATTTTTTTGTTAAAATCGCGAAAAATCGAGTTTGAACTGTTTATGTCAAAAATATAATGGTCTTATCAGTTTTATCGCATTAAAAAATATACAAATCGATATATTATATATGTTTTTGTGTTTATTGTTTTAAAAGTTATGGTGAGATAGATAATTTCTTGGAAACATGGCGGCCATTTTGGATTTAGTCAATTTTCATAGATATATAGAGTTGGAAAAAAATGCAATCCCTTTTTTTCCTCATCATTACTATGTTCCAAATGGGAATAAACAAAAAAATCGCTTTTAACAAACATTTTTGCACGAAAATACATAAGGGCATATACTATATGTACCAATAATATACCAATTGTATGTCATGGAATATATTCTGGCCGTAGAACCATAACATAGGTATTCAAAAGAAGCGGAAAGAGTTAACTTGGACATTTATGATGATTTCAAATTGAAAAAAAAAACTACAGACGAGCCTGTCTGTAACGAAAAGGCTTAAAGCGAATTTCTGGGTTTAACGAAGTATTTCTCTGGAACGGATCGTTTCCTATAGGATAACATGTATTTAAATTTTGCTTATTGCGAAGTCGCTTACTGCGAAATTCGTTTATTACGAACCACTTTTTGATCCCAAAATTACATTTACCCTCTTATTACGAATTTAAAAAATGCAACCGAAATTTTTTTTAACCTAATAAATATCAAAATGTATTAAGATTTCACATGCCGATGTTCTATGACTTAGAGAGGTGAGGTTCGTCAGGATTGTTAACACAGCAATGTGTCAGATTTCCCATCAATGATTATCACACCTAGCTAACATATATGTGTCCGGCGACACAACATTGAGCCAACACTGTTCCAGTCTGAGCAACATTATCTTCAACCGTGATTTTTCCACAGTTAAAATTAGTCATTAAAATAGTCTTTGCTTACTTTTTCACTATAAATCATTGATAATTTAGGATTTCGTTTATCATGCACGCCGGGCACCAAGTTGACCCGGTTAGGCATTTCCAACACCAACCCTCCCCAATTAACTGATTAAGGGTATCAATTAGGTATGTAAACCACGCCAGTTATTACCACTAAGTACACCGTCCGTTATCAGGTATTGCGTCATAGGTGTGAACGCGTGGCATCAGTGACTGGGGTGGTTTACACTGCTACACCGGCCTGGGTGGGTTGAGTATGACGTAACAATAGTTCAAAGAGGCATTTCACTGTCTGAATATTAGAAGGGCAACTGTTACATGTGTCATCAGGTTTCGCATCAATGGTTATCACACCTAGCTAATCTATGTGGCCGGTGACACAACATTGAGCCAGCGTTCTCCCAGGCTGAGCTACATTAATTTCAATGGTATTTTTCGGACTTTTTAACTGAATCATTGATAATTTAGTATTTTATTAGGTATTGAATGCAATAAGCAGCTTACACTTATGACAAGTATTCAATGGTGATCTTGTTAGTTTTAGTGTAGAAAAAATGGGTCGAGTTTGTAAAATGACTTTTTCAGTCCCGCTGGTCGCATCCAATATTTTATTAATATATTTATTTAAAAAACCTCATTTTTTATGTTACCATAATTAGTTATTTTTATCCACACTATATTGTAATTCATACATAGTGACACGAATCGTATGTATACACGTATACAGCCTATATCTCTCTACATAAATAGGCTATACATGCATTATCAATACCGTGGAATGCTCAGACCGATCTTAGATGGGGGAGGGAGTGGGGAAGATCACGCTTAAAGTGAATTTCGGATATTACGAAGTATTTTTTTAGGTTCCTGGTACTTCGTTATAACGAGGTTGGACTGTATATACAAAAACAATTCAGTGTTGTGAGGGTTAATGCCCACCTGTCCATCCAGGATGTTTATAGGTTTCACTGTCTGCAGACTGGTGTAGGAGCTTGCTATTGCCTGGGGGGTCACAACTAAACCTATCCACAAAAGGCATATCACAGCGTCCTGCAGCAGTAACCACTTCATGAACAGGATCAAGCCCGCCACACCATAGCCAAATTCTCCTGTGTAACATACATCTTATTTCATAAACATATTTTATTTTACAATCGAACCAAAAACAAAAATGTAATACATGGTTTCAATTTGTTCCTGTATGGACCCTTATGACCGGTGGTGTCTGTGTTTTGGCAATCGATACGAAGAATCCTAGCGCAAAACTTTAGTTCGACAGCATACAGTGAAATCTCACAGAGTGAGTTTATTTGTGGTACACAGTGCAAGGACTAAGGTATTAACACAGTTATTCCTGACAATGATGTCGAAAATGAGAAAACGTGCCGGTGACAATTTATGTAAGTTTGCTTTGTCCTGCTGGCAACTAAAATGTTAAACAGTAGTGATCTAACAATCTAACATAGATACAAATGATACAATCTAACATACACAATCATGATACATGTGAAAATACTTTTCCATTGTGTACATATCTTCCCCGCAGCAGACACCGATTTGTAGACCATCAATTATTATGTATGGTCTTAGCCCAAACATATTTAGTTTACTTTGGTTCTCACTCGTTTTTATTTTTCTATGTTGGAGTGCTATTTCCCCTGAGTTTTTCACGCAATCAACTAGCAGTTTTAACACAACGTTCCTCAGATAGTCATGCTGTATGCTATAAGAATTTCCAGTTATTCTTCCGGTTTATTCAGGATTTTCTGGATCACTAAGTATTAATCAATGTTGGGTCGATTATGTACATGTCGGGGGCTTATGACTTCAAAACTTGACAGTCACACTATGATCCTTAGTTATTGAGGTTTATTGCTATAAATTCCCAGTTGTTTTTCCGGAATTATTCAGGATTTTCTGAATCACTATGTGTGGATCGATGTCGGTTCAATGATGTACATGTCGGAGGAAGCCCCACCCATGGTATGAGCAGGCAGACTCAGGTTAAAATGCGGGGAGTGTGTCCAGGCTGGGTCGCCCTGTTACCCTTTAAATGCTAAATTTAATAATCAAATTGCATTTGCCTAATGCTCATTCAATGCAGGGCCAGTCTTGCAGACGGATGCCCACCATTGAACCAACCTTGAGGGTTTACTATGTCCCAGACAGTACTTAGTGACTTTTCAAGTGCTAGACTTGATAACTAAAATAACAGTTGAAATTCCAACAAACACAAAACGTCGACCCAATGGTGTTTTAAATTTGATATTGGGCCTGCATCGCAGACAGTAGTGATACAGCATGAAACCAACTGAGCGTCAATTCGATGTGTTTAATGGGCCCTCTGAATGTGCTTCCATTTGACAAAGAGCTATATATCTACATAAAAGTACGAAAGCTCAGTGGGGACATCTGATCTGTGAAATTTAAAGTCCGAAGTCAGAATTCTAAAGTCTGAAGTTTAAAATTCCAATTCAAAATGGCTGCCAAAAAAAAACATAAGCAAAATTTCAATCAATCAATCAATCAATCAATCAATCAATCAATCAATCAATCAATCAATCAATCAATCAATCAATCAATCAATCAATCTTAAACCAAGTCCAAACATTATTGTTACCTGAAAAGTCACAATTCCCCTCTAGTTCATATCGCTTCAACAGTCATTTTTCATATACAAATGTCATATCCGTGTGGCATCGATATATATCGTGAAATGTATTTGCAACACTACAATTATGAAAACTCAATTCCAGAGACGTGTCTTGTAAATTTTATGTTTTTGTATTTAATTTTGTAAACAAAAAACAATGTATGAGCTACCAATAACATATCAAGCTTCCCAAACACATTGACCCTTTGTTGATGCTCTCTGCGTCATAGGCTCAACATTATCACATATATGGGCTCTGATCTCAATTTAAATTTTTAGTCACTTTAAAGGCGGGGGCCCTAGGGTAGTGGTTAGCACCGCTGCCTTTCACGCCAGAGTCCGGGGTTCGGTTCCCGGTCTCGGCGGTTTGAAAGAAACAAAATGTTACTTCCCCATCCACGTGTGAAAGTCGGTATTGTGGGGAGCCTCCGTGACCAAGAGGTAGCATGCTCGGCCTCAGACCGCCAGGGCTCGAATTTCGAATCCTGTGTCAGGAGGACAGTGTCATCCCAATCATCTCACCATCCTCAGGAGGTTCTCCTGGCCCAGTTTAGCCTATATGTGCACAAAGGTGGCATAAAGCCCGATTCATTTCATTTTTTAGTCACTTTAATCTGTGTCTCGCTACCAATCTAGGAATACACGCGAAAATACATGGTTTGGTTAGTACAGTTAATTGTAATGCTCATGCGAATCGGATGGCGAGGTTAACACCTTTTCATACCATATGTAGGACTAAGAGAAGATTAGTTGAGGTTTCTATTAACCCTTTCAAGCCTGAATTTACCATTGTGATCTTCATCCACTACAAGCTGCGAATTACTATTGCAATTCTCGACCTGGAGTGGATGAAGATGACTTGAACTTGAAGTGGGTGCCAAATGAAAAAATACACTGTTATTTTTAAAACAGTTCAATGAAAATATTAGTTCTAAAACCACTTGGTTTCAGGAAATTAAGTCATTCTTCAGAGATGCGAAATGATGCTCAACGCTACGGCCCCACCAAACGTTGCGCCGTGCCGCGCCGCAAAATTCAGCAAACGTTTTTTGGGATGCTGATTATGTATGGAGGGTTTTTTTTACGGCACGTGGCTCTGCTGGCTATTGTGATTGGCCAGAAAACAACGCCGAAAAAAAGCGGCGCCGCGAAAGATAAACTTTTTCTAGCTTCCATTTCGCGGCGCTGGCGCAGATTGCAGTGTAGCTCCTGCAATGATAAACAGTACAGTTTATCTTTTTTAAGGTGCGGTGCAGCACAGCGCGGCGCAGCGCGACGTTTGGTGGGGCCGTAGTTTTAGAGGCTGCGTTGCTAAAATTAGAAAATTACCTTCGATTGCACGAATCTTGCTTGCAAACAGTGGGCTAGAATATTTGGTTCTTCTTTTTCTCGCCCAACCAACCTGAAAAAGTTAAATAAAATAAGTTCACAACATCCAACTTACAACAAACACGGTGATGAGTGATCTCGTCGACGGCCCAATGCAATGCGTCTCCAGTTGTAGTTGAGATAATTACTTACCTAACCCTTTCAGTGCGTAGAACGACTTTATACGTCAGAATCTGACGTCTGAAGACTTCAGATTCTGACGTCTAAATTTGATCCTCGCACTGTAACAGTAAAAATATGTATAACGGTCGTACACCCATAACATTGGTATTCAAATGAAGCGGAAAGAGCTGACTAAGACATTTTTGATGATTTCAAATTGAAAACACCCTTTGGTCCTCATGGTTTATGCAAAAAGATTTCAGGGTGGTAAGGGTTAATAATACTCACCCGCAAGTCATGCCAAAACCGTTTCCACCAAGGAAGTTTTCCACGAATATCCTCTGTTTTTCCGTCGCCCATCTCATTACTGACAATTCACAATAATACAACTGGTTAATTGTAATAACAACAAGGGGCATGCCACAATATTCACGTGCGACGAAAAACTTTATTGGAGGTTGCCATATTAAGTTTAAAACTGCTTGGTATATTACATGTATTGCAATATCTGCTTACGAAATCTTCAGGATAAATGCCAAATGACTAGAAAATAATTCTTACAAAACTTCTTGAAACTCGCTTGGGTCCAGATGGAGTAATCAACAAAAAGCTAACTTTCATTTTGGATGAAGAGACAATAAACATGATAAACAAAAGAGTACGTTGACCCATCAAATACGAGACAGTGACCCAGTGTTGGGTCTACGACGCTGGCCCAACACTCACTTGAAGCTGTGTGTCGCTGTAGTGATCCACATCTTCAAATGGGTGAAAGTTATTGAAAAGTCAAAATATGCAGGGGTGGAGTGGTATGGAGTAAAATTTGACCAATTGCATGCTGGCACTTACCAGTAATATATCATTTTATAGGAAATACAAGACAATTACCCAATGTTGTGTTAATGTTGGCCACCATCTACGACGCTGGCCCAACATTAAAACAATATTGGGTCAATGCCTCATGTTCCTGGGAGCTTACCACAGTCCTGAATCATTTTCAAGGACGATGTTGACGGCTGATCTGTCCACTGTGACGGGTGAATGCTCCGTGAGACCCAGCACTCTCTCCCAGCGCTGGGGAGTGGCGTCAAACAGCCCCATCTCTGTGTCCATCTTGGCCAGACGAGTTGACCTTGAGGTGATGTGGCGTAGGGTGCTCATGTCAGGTGACCGTGGGGACAGCTTCTCCAGAGTGTGCTGCCATGTCATGTCCCGAGCCATCGATCCCCCGTCAGCCCGACGATCACCAGAGCTCTGAAAATTAATGAATGCATGAATGAGTGAATGAATAGGTGAATAAATGAAAGAATGAATGAATGAATAAATGCCACCGAGTCCCCGTCAGCCCGAAGATCACCAGAGCTCTGAAAATGAATGAATGAATGAATGAATGAATGAATGAATGAATGAATGAATGAATGAATGAATGAATGAATGAATGAATGCCACCGAGGCCCCGTCAGCCCGACGATCACTAGAGCTCTGAAAGTGAATGAATGAATGAATGAATGAATGAATGAATGAATGAATGAATAAATTAATGAATGAATCAATGAATGTGTATGGATGAATGGATAAATGCCATCGAGAGCCCCCGTCAGCCCGACGATCACCAGAGCTCTGAAAGTGAATGAATGGATGCATAGATGAATGGATGAATGCCACCGAGCCCCCGTCAGCCCGAAGATCACCATATCTCGGAAAGTTAAAGAATGAATGCATAGATGGATGGATGAATGAATGAATAAATAGGTAAATGAATGAATGAATGAATGAATGAATGAATGAATGAATGAATGAATGAATGAATGAATGAATGAATGAATGAATGAATGAAGGAGTGAAGGAATAAATAGGTGAAAGAATGAATGAATGAATGAATGAATGAATGAATGAATGAATGAATGAATGACGAATGAATGAGTGAATGAATGAATGAATGAATGAATGAATGAATGAATGAATGAATTAACGAACGCTTACACAAACGGACAAATGAACGGACGGACGGACGGACGAACAAATAAATGAATGAATAAATAAAAGAATGAATGAATGAATGAATGAATGAATGAATAAATGAATGAATAAAGGAATAAATGAATGAATGAATGAATGAATGAATGAATGAATGAATGAATGAATGAATGAATGAATGAATGAATGAATTAGCTAGGCTTTAGATCACTTTCGTGAACATGGGTCAGGAGAACATTCTGAAGAGCTTTACAAATGAATAAATAAAATAAATAAATGAATAGATATAAAAAGAAATAATGAAAACAAAATGAATGGATGAATGAATAAATGAATGAATGAATGAATGAATGAATGAATGAATGAATAAATGGATGAATGACTAACTGACAGGAAGCCAAATCATAGCAGTCTGATGCCAAGACCGCTATATGTTATAAATAACATAATTATATAGAATCTTCAACAATATTGAATCTTCACGGGTAGACGGAGAAGAAACATTTTGTTTCTGAAATCTGAATGCAAATAGTGAGGGACAAAACCGCGTGATAGGCGGTAGTACTAATTACTTCATCAGGGTTCTTAACCACGACACATTGATAGAGCGCCACGCTAATCCGGCTTCCCGTGTTTGAGTCCCGACTCTCACACCAATCATACCGGCGTCCGTGCTATAGAATGAGCTAACCATTTATTAGGTAAATAGAGTGAATGTTCAAACAGGTTATAGATACATGTAGGTTATACGTGTATGTCAATATATTGATGATACCAACTATATAAAATTTATCCCAAAACAAACTAGCGAAATACCTGTACAATACCTGAATAGCGAAGGGATGCGTAGTACTCAAATCGCCAGCCTGGACCTGAACGGCAACATTCTTCACACTCAGTCTATATGAAAGAAATGTAAAAAATATAAATTATTTCTGAGTGAAAGCTTCGCTTGGCTTGTGCATGCAAGGTTCGGACCAAGTTTAGTATTCAATAGTTCAGCCTGTCACGTGACGAGATCGGTCAATCACCGCTGTCATTCAGTTGTTATTTAAATCAGGGGGCAGAATACCAGACTTGCGACGATTTTCCTGAGAAACAAATCAGTTCCAAAAATGTCCCGATATCCTTTAAAAAGTGAATAAGTTCTGCAGATCATGCCCATAAATGCAATTGTAAGGTTAGAAGTCCTAAAAGGCAAAAACTTTTTACATCAGCGTTCGAAAACTGTCAATTTGGGCGGATTTTCGTAGGTTTTGTGGCCACCAGAGGGCCGATAATGGGCCGATTTTTGTGAAAAAATAATCAGGTCTGGCCCTAACCCCCATGAGTGTTAGAAGTTGATTGGTCGAAAACTTTGACTATATTGCCAGGAAAAGTTGTTCAGCTCGATCCCGATATGCAGATCATGCCCATAAATGCAATTGTAAGGTTAGGAAGTCCTTTAGTCCAAAACTTTTCACATTAGCGTAAGGAAACCGTCGATTTTGACTGATTTTCGTATGTTTTTTGGCCACCAGAGGGCCTATAATGGGCCGATTTTCGTGAGAAACTAATCAGATCTGGCCCCAGCCCCCATGAGTGTTAGTGCTAGGTTAGATGTTGATTGGTCAAAAACTTTTCACATTAGCGTCCGGAAACCTCAATTTTGGCTGATTTTCATATGTTTTTTGGCCACCAGAGTGCCGATAATGGGCCGATTTTCTTGAAAAATTAATCAGGTCTGGCCCTAACCCCCATGAGTGTTAGTGCCAGGTTAGAAGTTGATCAGTCGAAAAGTTTTCATATTAGCGTCCGGAAACCAGAGGGCCGATTTTCGTGAAAAACTAATCAGTTCTGGCCATAACTCCCATGAGTGTTGGTGGCAAGTTAGAAGTTGATTGGTCGAGAAACTTTCACTATATTGCCCGGAAACGAAGTGTTACAGACGACAGACAGACAGACAACGGCGTTTATAGAGCTGCTAGGTCGCAGCTAAAAAACACTATTTCCCATCAAAGTGATTGATGAGAGCTAACATTATCTACCATTAAAAAGATAGTTGCTTCACACAGATCTTGCCACAATCACATCAAAGTTGTAGTTTTATCGCTTCTGTATGTTACTTTTGACAGACAAAAAGTAGATTTTTGTTTTTGCAATAAATTATTTTTCAACAGTGCTGACGATGAAAGTATGTGTTTTATAGGGACACTTAAATCCTACAGAACAATGCCTAATAAGGCCTAAAAAAATATTGTTTGTTTCCGATTTCTGACCGACCCTATCAAAACACCAAATTTATTTTATGGATTTCCAAAAAAAAATAATTTTTTTTTAGGAAATCCATAAGTTAAGGGATGAGTTACCGACTGTAGTCAAAGTAACTCTGAAAAACGTTTTCCTACCTACCCCTAGCTGACAACAAATCGGAAACAAACATATATATTCTTGGCCTATCTTTTGGCGATCTTGTTGTAGTTGTGTGTTTTTTACAGTTGCGTGGCTGTAATCATGTCAGAGACGATCGTAATAGTTCCTATCTGTCTTAGCAAAGTTATTTACATGTAACTGACGTTGATGCTTACGCACGTTACTTGTAACGCACGTTTTTGACGGACAGGGTGTTGTTTACTTTTATGCTGTCATTTCCCCCCTTTAATACAACAAACTCCTTGCTGAACACGAAGCCATTTGTGGGTGTTCTTGGTCGGTGAAAATCACGCATGTTACTTTTGACAGACTTTTTACAGACTATTTTTAATTCAGTATTATTCTGGCAAATCTGGTTCAGAGTTTCATTCCTTTATATAGTACTTAAAGGGAACCCTCGGGATGAGACATTTTAAATTTTGTCAATTTTTACAATTTAATATATATGAAGCTATATAGCCTACTGATCTTAACTAAAAATACGAAAAAGTCAAAAAACAATTTCAAAGCACCGAAAAAGAGTGAAATAGTTATATTTCCAGGTCGTATATTGCCATGTAAACAAAACAAGTCAGTAATATACAGCACATTACACCACATACTCCCACGTCTTGGACGGGGAGATCAAGGCAATGGCCGCTAATTGGTGTCTTATAGTCAGGACCTGAGGTGATACACCTGCAACACTGATTGTCTGCCCAACGCTGGGCCTACGGCATCAACATGTGGCCCAATGCTGTAGGAACATTCAATCATCCTTCAGCAAGTGTTTAGGTATACAAAGAGTTTGTTTGGGTTTTAAGCGGTTTCATAGAAATGTTGATACATAATATTTGTAAAAATCTAAAAACTTTGAAAAAAATAAAATCATGATCTGGGGGATACACTACTTCATTACAAAACTAAAAACGAAAATTGATGTCATCCCAAGGGGCTGCTTGAAGTAAATCAATTTCGGGAACCATAGCACATCACTTGGAATCATGGAACTGTATTTTAAGCAGTAAGGAAGCAGAGCTATTTCTGTTTAGGTTTTGACTGACACTAAACATGCGTAAGTACTATTTCATATATCGAGTTGTATGTTCTATAAACAATATTACTATACATTTACCAACTTTTCAAGAACAATTGGGCATGATGTTTATTGCAACACTTAAGTTTTTTCGTTTGGAAACAAATATTATGCATACCAGCAGCCCGTATACAAACTTGCCAAAATGTTACGCTGGACTGTTATAAAATATTGTAATATTGACCACATATTTTACTCGTAATCTTTTAAAAGTAAACCATCCTCCATGAAGTTATGTTTTTTATGTAATGATGTTTTTACCTTGAGGAAGTTATTAAAAAAATATATATAGATATATTAATGTTCCCCATTGGAACACTGTAATTACCTTCATCAATATAACATCTCAGCTAATTTTGACCCATATATCAGCGTTGTAAGGGTTAGTGGTGAGAAGTAAATTATTACCTCAGGCTCTTGGAGGGTTCATCTGTTTCTGTTTTTGTTATGCCCAAGGGTTCTAGTATCCTTGCTATTGCTGAGTGTACGGACTCCACACGCAGAGGCTGGTCACTCTTCACGGCTTTGGGAGAAGTCGCCGCTGAGTTGGTCACGTCCTTCACCCACGCCTCCTTGGCTGAACCTGCTGATCTCTTCTCCTCAATCGGTGTAAGTGGAATCTCATTCTAATAAATAAATGGATGCCGAGGTATGACAGAAAGAAACATACTGGCTAAAATATTAGTGGTCGACAAAAGTCTTGCAATTTTATGTGGGTGAGTAGGTCCTAAATTGAAGTAGTTTTACTTCGCTTTGGTGAAGTGCGAAGTCGGGATATACTACTTTTTTCGAAGTCGGGATACAATACTCTATTCCGAAAAAAATATGATAAATTCTTTATTAAGTTTAGAAGAATACCTTTGACCAACTTATCGATTTGGTAATGGATCTTGCTACGTTTTCTTATACTATGGACTATTTCTCCTTCAGTTTTTATCCAATCAACTTGAAAGTTGGACACACTATTCCCAGAACTGTCAAGTAGGGTGCTGTCTTTTCTAAGTCATACATCATGTTCTTCCGGATCTATCCAGGATTTTCTGGATCACTATGTGGATCATACTGGTTCGATGATGTCCAGTAATTTTGAACTTTGAAATCCGAAGTCTGAAGTCCAAAGACAGAAGTCCAAAGTCTAAATTCTTAAGTCTGAAATCTGAAGTTGGAAGTCTGAAGGCTATGTCCAAAGTCCAAAGATCGAAGTTCAAAGTGCCAAGACTGTCTGAAGTCTAAAATCCAAAATCTGAAGTTTGCCCAAAGTCTGTTCAAAGTCTGTCTGAAGTCCGAAGTCAGAAATCTGAAGTCCGGAGTCTGTCTGAAGTTTAAAGTCCCTCTGAAGTCCAAAATCTGTTGTCCGAAGTCCGAAACCGACGTCTGAAGTCTATCTGAAGTCCGAAATCTGATGGATGAAGTCCGAAGTATGTCCGAAGTCCGTCCGAAATGTGATGTATGAAATCCGAAGTATGTCTAAAGACCTGAATATGATGTCTGAAGTCTGTCTAAAATCTGAAGTCTGTCCGAATTCTGAAGTTTAAAATCCTAAATCTAAGTCCGAAACCAAAGTCTGTCAGAAGTCCAAAATCCGTTGTCTGAAGTCCGAAACCAAAGTCCAAAGTCTGTCCGTAGTCTGAAGTTTAAAGTACAAAATCCGATGTCTGATGTCCGAAGTCCAAAATCTGAAGTCTCCAAACTCTAAAATCCGAAGTCCAAAATCCGAAATCCGAAGTCTAAAATCGGTTACAGACTAAAGTCCGAAACCGAAATCCGAAGTCTGATGTTTGCAGTCTGGCCCAAGTCCAAAATCCGAAGTCTGAAGACCGAAGTCTAAAGTCTGAAGTCTAAAGTCTGTCCGAAGTCTGAAGTCCAAAATTCGAAGTATGAAGTCTGTCCAAAGTCTGTACGAAATCAGTCCGAAGTCTGAAAACGAAGGTATGAAACACAAAATCCGAAGACCAATGTCTGAAGTCTCGAAGTATGTCCAAAGTCTGTCGAAGTCTGAAGTCCAAACTCTAAAGTCCAACTTCTGAAGTCCAAAATTCAAAGATTGAAGTCTGCTTGAAGCTTGATTTACATTGACACACGTGAGCAGGGCGTAAATGGTCAGGGGCGGAGCGTATATGGAGATTAAAGTAGGGTTCAAATTGACCAATCCTGGCCTGAATTAACACTCTAGCCCTTAACCTGTAAAACGCTGAAATAAGTATGTATAAACCATGGAGACCAAAGTGTTTTTCTCAATTTAAAATCATTGTAAATGTTTTAGTTCTTCATATGAACATGATGAATACTATGGACGTCAGATTCTGCCGTCTTAAGACTGTCCCCACGCTGTAATGTCAAGCCGCTAAGCGCAACTATAATTCCCTTTTTACATGTTTTATTAGCAGATCAAATCACTGCCATTGGGAATAAAATGACATTAAGATTTGAAAAAAAAACGGTCCCAAATTAAACAAATATGGACAATTTTCACTCACTTGAAGTTGTGGGTCGCGGTAGCGAGGCACAACTTCAAATGGGCTAAAATTTAAATTGTTTAATTTAGCGCTTTAACCCTTACAGCAAGGGGATCGACTTTAGACGTCAGAATCTGACGTCTCTGACGTCTAAAGTCAATCCCCGCACTGTAAGAGTAAACATATCTCTAATAGCAGTAGACCACCCAAAACATAGATATTCAAATGAATCAGAACGAGCTATATAAGACATTTATGATGATTTTAAACAGAAAAAACTCCATGGTTTGTACAAACAAAATCAGCGTTGTAAGAGCTAAGGGTTAATTGCCCCTCCCCCCTCAAAAAAAACATGCTATACTTCTTATATTATATTATTATATTATTATGTATAGCTACTAATAATCTAGCTCACATCTCCTCTTACATACCGGTACTAATAATTAGGCTTACCTCTCCTCTTAGTGTTGCGTACGCCTTCTGCTGCCTGGCGGAGCTGAGTAGAGAGGCTGTGGTTGGTGTAGCAACAGCTTGACCAGGGGGACTCTGTTTATGCCCGGACTGTACGGGAATACGGCTGACAGGTGTGGACACCTCATTCCCGGGGGTGGAGCCCCAATCCACACCTTCTATGGTGGCGGAAGAACATGGACTCAATGACCTCGCCGACGATTGACCTCCGGATTCGTCTTCTGAGGACACCACATTGGACCCCGCTATATCAACTTGCACCAGATTACTCTTGCCCACTTTATTCAGTCGTTTCAAAGCCTTTGTTTTCTTGACTGTTTTCTTGGTGGCACTTTTCAAACGTGCTTTCTCTTTGATAATTGACGTTTTACCGCCCACGATTTTTTTCTCCGTTGCTTTATTTATAGTACTGGGCTCTTTGGTATCGTGAGTTGGGGATACTGGTCTGTGTACACTACGACCAGACTGTGGCTGGGCTTCTCCTACAGGTGACACTGTATCGTCATCAGAATCAATGACAAGTTTTCGCCTCGGCTGTGATGCTCGATCTGACTTTTGCATGCGCACTAAATAAATGCAATTTCTATCCTTCAGTGGTTAACCCTTTACCAACCAAATTACCTATTTGGAATTTTCACCCACTTGTAGTTGTGTCTCGCTGACGCGATCCACAACTTCCAGTGGGTGAAAAAAGATTCAGATTTGACAAAATGGTGGTCAACGATTTTTAATTTTTGCTGACTTATGTCAATGTTTATCTTAACATCATTAAAAGCTAGTATTTAAAGCGACACAATCAGGCCAAAAATCATAAAAAAATCATTATTTTTATTTTGGCTGCTGAATCAGTTAATATATCAATATTCTGATAATATGTCACGATGTCCATAGACTAGAATAGCTTAATTCTTTTTTGGGTTGCTGTGTCAACTTAACAAGTGTTCCGAAAAGCATGTTCATCAGTTATTCCTGTACATATGTATTTCTTATTTTTGACATGCATGTCTGAAATTAAATATCGTCCTTACTTCTTCTTTAACTGGTAAATAATTAACCCAAAATGAAAAAACCCCGCAATTTCAGTGTATGGACATGTTGACATATTAATTAATATGAACATATCAAGGAGCCAAAATAAAAATGATGATTTTGCCTGATTGTGTCTCTTTAATGTAATAATAAAAAACGGAAGAAAAAATTATAATCGAGACCGGCGGTTAAAAGTTCAAACTTTTAGTGTTTAAAAATTTTGATTTATGATTAGGGCCTACTCTGATACCAAAGGGATAGTCACATTGAAAATGTCACAACAGGGAAATATGTTTGAAAACTATTGATAGCTATTTTCTCCTCAAGTTGTAACTCGCTAGACATCCTTCATTTGATGTATACATATTTAGCTAATCAATTACTTACAAATTTGATTAGCAAATGGGCACAAATGTATAGTTTTTTACTATGCTATCTACTGAATATTTTTTCCCTTGTACAAATGTCTTAGTAGCCCCTTTCTGCTTCAGTTGAATAGGGGGCCAATAGACTACCATAGCCTATATCTGGTAAGTCTACGACCGGCATTAAATCTATTTTATTAATATTTTTATTCTTTTAGTGCGTAATAAACTAATCACCGGTAAAATTGATAAACTTATAACGTTTTTATTATAAAAATAATCAATGGATTCTTTACCTATACCACCTTATAATTTCATTTAAAAAATGAACACAATAGGATAAAGGGCCTATACGTTTTCTAAACATAACCTAAATATATTAGATATATGACAGGCAAAACAAGACTTTAGTTTTGATTAATATGTCCCATGGTTTGAACTTTCGGCTCGGGCGTGGTATGCTGCATGATAGGTGAGATGGTTTTACCTGAAGGAATAGAGGTGGCAGCTGGTGGTCGACTTGATCTCCATACCTGGCCAGACTCGGGACCCTTCCTCAACGCGGCCCGTTTACTGACCGGAACAGCTCCGGGGTTTGCCGGTCTGGGGCGGGATTGACGAGAAGACGGATCCGACATTCTTTTGGCCTATATTCTACATCACGATTACAGCAGAAAACACCTGAAAGAAATATGGATTTATCATGTTGATGTAAGGATCTGGGACCCATCGTCCCATCCCACTATAGCCTGTGCAACAATCCTCTCATGGCTCTTTCACTGACAGCCAGAGACGGAATTTATGTCTAATCCCACTACTAACAATCATAAAGTTAAGATTATCTTAACTTTCTCTCATCTCCATTAGAAAAGTTAAGATTAATTTTAATTTTTCTAAGAAAATGCAAGAAGGGTAAGATAATCTTAATTTTAATCCTGAAAGCGCTAAATTTATTTTATATAAACCGTGGAGACCAATGTCACCATAGGGTTTTATTCAATTCGAAATCATCATAAATGTCTTAGTTAGCTCTCTCTGATTCATTTGAATACCTATGTTATGGGTCTACGGTCATTATAAATAATATCAGTAAATATTACAGTGGCGGGATAGACTTTATACGTCAGAATCTGACGTCTGTAGACGTCAGATTCTGACGTCTAAAGTCTGTCCCCGCACTGTAAGGGTTAAGATTCTTAGTGAGATGGGCCCCAGAACGTTGAAAGGGCTGGTGTCCGATTGAAATTTGGGAAAGGTTTCATGCAAGCAGAGATATTTCATACTATCTCTGATGCAAGCCTGTTCATTAACCCTTTGCTTGCTTATCATGTCCTAGTGTTTTTCAACGGTTTTATTAGGCGATAATAAAATACACAACAAAATTCCACCAAATTTTCAGCATTGTTGGGGGAAGATGAAAAAATTATCCACGAAATTTTTTGAAAAGCGACTGAGGAAATTGAAAAAAAGGTTACTCTTAGGATCTGGTGAAACAGACTGTAGATGCTGCGCACGCTTCAGGGCTTACCGTTTTATTGGGCGCCCTTAGTAAACAACCAAGGTAAGCAATTAAGGCGCCCAATACAACGCCAACCGCACACATGCGCAGCATGGTCAATTTCCACAGGAGGAATTTTCCCCGATGTTAGGCCTAGTATGCCCTACTCAGTGTTCAGCACAGACAAGAAATAGATGGGGACATTTGTCTCACTACCCTGGAAAAAAGGAGACATTTGACCTCTAAGTGAGTAATTGACGCGATATCGCGTCCTGTCCAGAATTAGTGTAATGAATGGGTTTCAAGGGACGTCACATTTTCAATTTACTAATGATCATTTCAAATGGTCTAACTTTTGAAATACTGCATATCACTTTACAAAATTCTGACCGACATTAGGACATATGTCATGAAAATCGGTTAATAATTGACAGAGAAATCGACGAAAAACATGCGCTACAGATAACTGTGTCCTAGACTATAATATAGTCTTATACTAGTCTGCTCGACGGTGGAGCTGGAGGATATGGTCCAAAATGAAAGTTAGATTTTCGTTATCTACCGAGTACTCACTCAATTCTCAAGCGATTGTCACAGAATTTTGCAACCATTTTTATCTAGTCATTTGACAACAACCCTGAAAATTTGCGAAATTCCATTAAGTATTTCAAAGGTTAGACCATTTGACATAACATGTAACGCATTTCTGAGATTAATACCGAATAAAGGTAATGGGTTTATAGAGGAGCATCATAAATAGACATTTACTAGACCTACCGATAGGTCCTACATGTCAAATAGTCTAACTTTTGAACAATACAATATTTTTTACGAAATTTTTCAGAATAGATTGCAAATGAAAATTTATTTTGCAAAATTTCATGAAATCACTTGAGAATTGACTAAGTGGTTACCGAAAAGCTAACTGTCATTTTGGACCAGCTTCCAACGTCGGACAGACTATTGTATGACTATGAGTCAGCTGGTTGACTAAGTCTGCCAGCCTCTTTCCCCCCCTCCAGCCTGATACTTCACATCGGAGGTGCTGACATGACTGAGCCGTTCGAGACGGCATTTTGTTTAGAAATAATCTGCTGTATATGCCTAGTCAACAGTGTAGTCTGTAGGCCTAGATCTATAGGTGGTACGCCCAATATCGCAAACCATGTCAGGGTATTAAACGTTGGGGGCAAGCCAATCCACAGGACTGGCAAGACAAGGAAACTGCCATTCCTGAGTAAAAACTGTCATTCCTAGAAATGGCCTTTGTCCTAGGATGGCCCAAAATTTGCCAGTTCATCGGAATGGCTAGTAGTAAAATTTGTTGCCATTCCTGCACATTTTTTGGCAGTACCGGACTGGGGGAATAGCCTTATTTCGAGCTCAGCATGTTTTTGCCATTTATAAAATATTTACTGACCAAATTTTTTTTCAACTCCATTCAACTTTGCAGGTTTATATGATGCGTCTATTTCTGACATTTTTTCGTCAAATAAGAATGAGAATAGACTAGTCTACCCTTCTAAAGCTAATTTCGCAAAATTTTCAGGGCTGTTGCCAAATTACTAGGCCTAGATAAGAATGGTTGCAACATTTTGTAAGCATCGCTTGAGAATAGACTGAGCAATACCTGGAAAGCTTACTTTCATTCTGGACCACTGTCGGACAGACTCCAAGAGTCTGAAGGTTCTATGGTCCGAAGTATTTCAAACTTTAGACCATTTGACATGTAGACTATTCTGTGAATAAACCAAGTTAATGGGTTTATAGAGGGGCGTCATAATTAGAAATTGACTATCATACTGTTACTGTAGGTGTAGACAGTGTTCAGCACAGGCCGCGATATAGTGTCAATTACGCCCCTAGGGGCGAACCATTTAATACTAGGGTGGAGGGGAGGGGTGTATGATTTTTCTTCCTAATCAAATTAATATTTTTCCTTCCAACAAGAGAACATAATTTTTTTTCTCTCTGATCAAAAACAAACACAATTTTTTCCTGAGATGTCACAGACAAACTTTTTTCCAGGACATGTTTAACCTTTTAAGCCCTCACTATGCATTAAAGCATAATTTTACATCCCTGAAAACAGACTTAATTTCCCTACAAATATAGTGGGGGACCATAATGTCCAATTAGGGTATAAATTTGCACATCTGGCTAAAATTGCCAAATTTCGTTTATAGGTTCTTTAGAAATTATAGATTTATATTTTTGATGGATCCAAGTTCAAACAGTACTGGAACCACTATTTTAGGCAAAATCCAAAATGGCCGCCACTCGCGAACAATAATTGTGATATCTATGTAACCAATGGATCAAATTTATTCATGTTAACATCAATTTCATATATTTCGAGGTCAACGGTTTCATTGGTCTCGGTTTAAGCATGATTAGAGTCAAAAAATTATGTTTAGACCATTTTTAGCGTTCTTGAAACCAAAATACTATAGAAATTCAATCAATCTACTGACCCATTCGATCAGGTCTGACCATAATTGCAAGTAGACCTATAATAACGTTATGTATGTTGAGTAAATACAATAGAACACAAAATAATAAATAATACATATATATGTATTGTCAATTATGGTTATTATTCACTGTCCCAACCAACCTAACTATTATGTAAATATGCAGTTTGTTTTGTAAAATTTGGACGATCTAGGCATTCTAGGCATTCTTCACAAGCCCATTTGATAGACAGTGGTTTCGGCTTTACATATTTATTGACGACGGGAAGTTGATGTAGACTTATGCGACATTAAATTCAACTAATTAATATGGTGTCTGGTGAATCAATATTTTGTAAGAACCTTCTTATATGAAAATATGGAGTACAAATATTATTAGATCTAGATTGGACTATGTGTTATTTGTGTCGATTTGAAAGTGTTGTTTATCTCCGTTGTCCTCTGCAATATTTCGGATACAGACCTCTTAGTTTTAGTAGTAGTGTTTTACCTGATTGTTCGCTCGCATGTATGGATGATGGTTGTGGAATTACAAAAACATGTCTCGTCAATAAAGCATAGGGTTCATGTCTAGTTTATTAAAAAATGATAGGCCTAATATCAAACCAAATGCTATTATTGGAGTCATGCCGCTCTTTACTCACAACATCTACACCTGACAGCATCTACACCAATGGTGAAGCATACCATGAACATTAGAAAATGTGTGTGTTTCTTAATCCCGAACAGATACCTGTGCTGGGTAGGTGTTTCACTGATACATCAGTGCAGGAGAGGAGGGGCAGGCTTACAAACTAATATTTTTGCTTGAGTTTGTAAATAATACTCATCAGGTGGGTATAAGGAGCATTGACCAACCACAGACCAGCAAATGGTTATAATTGTGAGATTATGTGAGCAGTGATTAACAGTTGAACTAGACGCGCCACAACCCAGACGGCAGTGATTAATTTCGAAAAGCCACCACCAGTCTGTGCAGTGTCTGTGAAGGTAGGCGTATGGGTCAGCCTATTTTCTCTCTCTGGGTGAAACTATATATATGTTAATGCTGGGGGTCCTTTATGTCGATTTGGAAATAAAGCATTAGGGTCTGGTTGTTACGTTCCCATCCGTCATTATTGAATCAGGGATACTTACTTTAGCTCGAGCACGGTCCGTTTCTAATACAGATCGTCATCTCACGATAACTCGTCATGTCAATATCTTCTCATGGCTAGCTCATTCTTAAGAAATAAGCCTATGCTATAAACCAGCTGGATGGATTTTCTGATTTTGACAGCTGGGATACTAACATGAGAAATTTGTAGCAATATTAATTTCATTTTAGTTAAGGCCTGTTTATGATTCTTGATGTTTAGTAAATACAGCCGATTTGTTCGATCATTTGTTCGCGAGGGTGATTTCGACCTTCATCTATCGTGCTTATGTTTTGTTTGTGTTCAACCAAGCAAACTACCGATATATGTGCTCTTCATTTGACAATCCTCATATGATCATATTTGACAATCATCATATATGGATGAACACCTGTCTCTAGCTTGGGAAGTTCAAACACTGGTTGAATTTGCATCATCAGCTGAATTATTGTCGCACTCAACATCATCTTCTTTTGTTTATGGTCATCATGAAGAAGGGCAAATTCTGCAAACTAAAGATGTCTAAAGATGTTATATATACTCAAGGGCAATCCTTTTTATTTGATGGCACTTGTTCAAACATGCTCACATTAGATACAAGATACATAATTCCTGCTGGTGTAGCTGATACATAATGAAATATGCCTTTAACTTGTTAACAAAGGCATGAATGTACATGAAAGTGTATGATGAATGTATATGTGTCTATAATTGAACAGGGTATCTCTCCCAACATTGCAAACCATCAAGAACTAAAGGCAAAAATATTACTGTACATATGCAAAGTACTTCGTTGGTTTCTCATATTATTCAGTTCTCTACAATCACGCCCAAATGCATACATGTATATAGATTATTTGCGTTGTTTGAAAATCAAAAGGAGCCATCATTATTATCTGACAAAGGGAAATGGTGGAGTGGGGAAAAATCTGACATCTTAGAATGCCTGCAAACTTATTCCTGTGATGTGTCCATGAAAATTGGTGATGCTGCTGCCATTGTCCATATATGGCCCGAACCATCAAAGTTACAAACTTTGAACAATACGTAGAACGTCATTTCCCAACATTTGTCCAGAGCTTGATATCCATGATATCGGAGTAGACACCAACCAGACTTGACCTGATATGGGATTCCTATCCTGATCAAAGTTTGCTACTTTTCACCCAAGAGAAACGTGGTTGTCGAACCATGGTTCAGGGGTCAACACCCATCCCTGGTGATCGACTAGACCAATTTTTGAAACCACCAGAAAATAAGGGTCAAGAAATGGTTAACGATTTGATTATGGTTCCCAAATATTATAATATATTCCACCAAGGATGACCAGGTCACATCTTTCCAACCGCTATCCACTCTCTCAGTTTATGCCTTGTAATCAAATAGAAGCTGACAGTCGCATGTTCTACACATTATTAGGCACATAACAATATTTATATCAGGACAATGAATAGCATTATTGTAGTCATTGCTGCTAGTCCTTTTACTAGCCTGAGATTGACTGAATTATTAGTTGGTTTTGGTTCTGGCAAAAGGTTTCAGGCAATATCTATCCATGCAATTGTAAAAACAACTTGGTCCTCAAAGGTGCATCTCAGTCCCACTCAAGAATTCCATAGTTTTAATGGCTGCAATAGGCCTACTAATGCCTTTTTCTGAATATTGGCAGAGAAGTGCATTGGCTGCATTGGATGCATACCCAGAAATAACAGACACATTCGTGGCGTTTATCTAAGATCTTCTTCTGTTCTCCCTGGACTCCATTGACGTGGCTGGGGCGGTGCATGGACTGTGCCAAACGAAAATTAGAAAACATACCACCCAAACAGGGGGCCTTACTTCGGCCTTCTAGACGAGCACTGCATCAGGCAGGATATATTTGGAGATGGGCTCTTGAAAGGCAGCAAATTATACAATCCATCGGACTGGAGCTGGGTCCGCTGAATGTTTTGCAGATGTTAGGGTTGTGCATTGTTGCAACACTGCAACCAATTGGTAACAAGCATAACCTGATAATGGGAATTACACAGTGCTAATGCTAATCTAGGATGCACACATCTATGTCACTTTGAGTGTGGGTGCATAAACAATGAATGTCCAAAGAATGATTGCTAACCGCGATACATGTAGTACTGAAGATTTATTTATTCTAGTCTATGACTCCTCAGTTTAATTTTAGATGACGTTTACCAATATGTATAGGCCTATATAAATAATGTTGTTAGCAGTCAAATAAGAATAAAATGTCCCAAACTATTTTTTAAATGTGTCCAGCGTTTGATATTTAGGTTTTTAGGATATTTTTGTACAAAATGTGTCATTTTGGGCATTTTAAATTAAACTAAAACGTGCAATTTCATCCCAATCACTTTTAAACCATTAAAAATAGATTTCTCGTCATCCAAATATATAAAATTGATGTTAACATCGTAAAATTTGGACCATATGTTGCCAAGATATGATAATTTTAGTTTTCGAGTGGCGGCCATTTTGCATTTTGCCTAATATGCGCGGTTACTGTTTCAATTTTTTTACCAATTTTTTTCTCTGATCAATCCATCCTGTTTTCATCTTCCCCATGTTTTTTTTTTCAGTCATGAAAATTTGGGGAAGTTTGCTGTGTATTGTCGAGGTTAGACCATTTGGATGATTTGGCATATAGACTAGGCCTAATAGATCTAACGATTAACATTTCAAAGTGACAGCTCTCATTTCATCATTAGCCTACAATTATCAATAAATCAGGGAATTTATTAAGATCTACAACATGCCACATGGTCTAATTTACAAAATACACAGCAAAACTCCACCAAATGAACTGACCAAATTTTCAGCGATGTTGCCATTGTTGGGGGGAGATGAAAAAATGATCCAATAAAAATTTTGGATAGAAATTTTTAAAAGCGACAGAAAAAGTTAAAAAAAAAGGCTAGGGTCTAAACTAGAGTCTACTCCCAGCCCGGGATCTGGTGAAACAGACTGAGACAGTGAGAGTGAGACTGTTGGAGTGTTGCCTTAGGCCTAACGTTAGCAGAAAAATAGTAACACGTTATAGTCTGTCCAACGGTGGAGGATGGTCCAAAATAAAAGTTAGTTTTTCGGTAGACTATCCAGTCTGTCAATTCTCAAGCGATTTTCATGAAATTTTGTAAACCCTATTTTCTAGTCATTTGGCATCAATCCTGTATATTTCGTAAAAAATATTAAATATTTCAAAAGTTAGACCATTTGACATGTAGTAAATGTGTATTTATGACGCTCCTCTATAACATGTATAAACCCATTAATTTCATTCCGGTTTATTTTCAGAATTCCGTTACATGTCAAATGGTCTAACTTTTGAAATACTCAATGGAATTTCGCGAAATTTTCAGGGTTGTTGCCAAATTACTAGATAATAACGGTTGCAAAATTTCGTGACAATCGCTTGAGAATTGACTGACTGGATACCAAAAAGCTAACTTTCATTTTGGACCATCTACCACCGTCGGACAAACTGTAGTGTAGGCCTCTAAAATAAACTTATGAATAAGTAACCAGTCAGTGATACCAAATTATCACATAATTAGAAAAGATAGAGAAAATGCTCGCGGTTTAGGAGGTGGAGTAGCCATTTTGGTCAGAAAAGATATTAAATTTGATCAGATTGATACATCAGAATTTAATGAATAATTTTTAGCAATTTCGTTCATCTCAGAGAAACGCAAAAAAGCTCTAGCCACTATATATAATCCCCCAAATATAAAACCAAACATAGATAATTTTAAACATATATTAAATAGGTTTCCGCATTCGATTTTTATGGGAGATTACAACTCAAAACATGAATATTTTAAATGCAGAAAATCTAATAAAGAAGGAGATTATCTATTTAACATTGTAGAAGAACTAAATTTACTAGTAATGAATGACGATTCACCAACATTATATAAAAATACCACCACTCCAGGTGACATACTAGACTTGGCAATGGTGAGTCGCAGCATGGCGACAAGAGTGGCTACATGTGAAATTGGTCTAGACGTAGGAAGCGACCACCTCCCTGTACACCTGACGATCAATTCATCAAAAATAATCAGACAAAATAAGAAAGAAATACTCCAACACGAAAAAACAGATTGGTCCAGATTTAAAAAATATATCATTAGTAATCTAATTATGACTAAAGCTGAATGGCCGTCTGAGATAGACGTAGACTGTGACACCCTAGCAAAAATAATCAAGGCAGCATTAGATAAATCGTGTCCCAAAAGTATTTAAGTTAAAGATGTGGATTTCTTCATATCCAAAGAGACCAGCAAACTAATTAAATTAAAAAGACAAATCAGACAAATAGCACGAAAAACCCAGGACCCAATACATAAAAGATTGGCCAACCAGCTAAAAATAATAGTTGCCAAAGCAGTAAAAAACGATAAGGACACCTGGTGGCGAAAAAACGCAAAAGACCTTGACGAGGCCAAAGATCATGAAGATAGTAGAATGCTCTGGAATACGCTCAACAGAATTAGTGGTAAGAAATCCCAAACGACCAACAATAACCCTGTAATTAACTCAAATGGGAAAATCAACTGAAAATGATGAAGAAAAAGCAAACGCGTTTGCTAAAACACTAGGAAAAATCCACAATACCCACCAGGGACCCATTTTTAACGACAAATTTCAGAAAGAAGTAGACGATGCAATCACTTCAAACCACCAACTCTTCAATAGGCCTACATTAGATCATGATTGGCGATGATAGTCCAACAATGAGAGAAATAACTTTTGCGGAAAGCAAAATCCAACTAAGTAAAACCAGAGGACGCTCAGCGCCAGGAGCTGATGGGATTAGGTACCCAGTTTTGAAACAATGCCCAGATATCGTTGTCGAATACTTGGAATATATATATATAACATCTGCTTAAAAATAGGTTATTTTCCAAAAGCATGGAGGCAGGCTACGGGAATTATGATCCCAAAACCCGATAAAGACCCAAAAATAACTACAAATTACAGACCCATAAGTTTATTGAGCTGCATAGGTAAATTATTCGAAAAAATACTGGCGAATAGGATCAGAGGTGAACTCGAAGAAAAATCATTCTTTAATATCTGGCAGTTAGGATACAGAAATAGACGATGCGCGATGGAATATATACTCAGACTTACAGACGACACTTTAATAGCCCACGAAGCAAATAGAGTAGGCGCTGCTGTGTTCATCGACGTAGAAAAAGCATTTGACTGTGTAATGGCACAATGGCTTAACCCTTTCACCACTGAAGCCCGTTTTTATGTGCTGAATGCAATGGCATTCAGCACATAAAAACGGGCTCCAGTGGTGAAAGGGTTAAAGCAGGCCCTTGTGATGTGGAAAACCATTTTTTGAGAATACGGTATTTTTCTAAGCAAGTCCTATAGACTTCAATAAAAAAAATAAACGATCACGCCAAACAATGTAGGAGCACAGCAATAGGAAATTTCTCTGAGTGACTTTGATTTCCGTGGGATTGAGACGCCATCTTTAAAACAACTGGAGAGTGTACCGGTAAGCCGGCCGTGTGTACAACATTCCCAGGATGTCCAGGGCGACGTTACTGTATAAGGAGATCACGTGGCGCGATATTTACAAACATGCCACATGTGCGTGTGTGCTGCATGCAGATAGATGAATCAGAGCGCAGTATGGTAACCATGCTCATTGATGCTGGTGTAGGCCCTATACATCATCATTTATGATCGCCAGACTGGGCGCCAGACTCACTCTCACTCATGTCTGTCTCCCAGTCTCACTCTCACTCATGACACTGTCAGTCTCACCAGCATGACTATAGCGACCACTGGTTACAGTCAATGCTACGGTAGTCACTCACCTGTCACTCACTCTGAAATCTGACCGCTACCTGGTTACGTGGCAGGAGCACTTTGGCTTTGCCTTGGCTTTGTGTGCTATGAGTATCACGCCACGGGGGGACTGTCTCAGTCAGTACGCAGCCTGTGCCGTCTGGGCCAGTGGCAGACGAGTGACATTATTAGGCCTACTATAGGCCTACCCCATCTCTCAGCACAACTCAGATTCAGCAGCACCAGTTCTAGACCTTTCCGAAAATTATGAAGACTTTAATCCCGGTCTAAGCCTATATAATCTGATAGAGAACTTTTAACCCCCCTTAAGTTAGTGATCCCACTCCTTTCCTAGACTACTTTATAAATTTTCAAAATAAATATAATAGTTCGATTTAAATTTGTATTCGAGCTCCCTATAATTCTGGGTGTCATCCCTCAGGAATTTTTCCTGACTTGAATTTTGTCACTTAGATTTGGTTGTTTTAGTGGTATGAAATATATTCACTTTCTTTGCCAACAAAGGAATATCCCCCCTTCAGTCCAGTACATTAAAATTAAACACATTGTTGAAAATATAATATGAAACACCTGATAAATATCAGCATTTCAATATATCAGCATTTCCTTGTTATTAAATCTGGTCACTACATAGCACTGGGTTGACAATTTTAAAATTAGTTAACTCTTGAACATAAGAAGCGCTGAATTATAGAATTTAAAATTTAACCTATTTGCTGTTGTATCTCGCTTAGCTACCACAACCCAATGGGTAAAATTTACCTACTTTTGTACATTTTGAATAGGCGTAGTTATTTCTACTCCAAATTTTATTGAATATAAGGCTTAACATGTTGAATGAAAGGCTAAACATGACCATTCAACTAAATATATTGAATAAAAGGCTAAACATGACTATTCAACTATACATAGCACAATATGGGTTTAAATATTATTATTTAAAAAATACTCAAGATTCAAATTCCCTGACATATTCCATTTATAACCAAAAACTCATATTGTTTTTACTTTTACCTGTTATGATCCCGGTTGAACCCCCCCCCCCCCCCTTCTGACAAAACTACTACACAGGCATTTAGGCCTATGTACATTATCAATCATTATATCTGATCATATATAAATACATAATGCACTGACTATTAGGGCCTACCATTATTACAGCCCCATATAATTAATTTATTGACATAATTGTCAGTCATTTCTGACATTAGGCCCATTTTTTATTTTGACCCTTTTGCTGCTAAGTCTCAATTATTAAAAAAACTGTTTCAAGTTTGCGAATATTAAATTTACTTGAAAATGTATACATACAGCCTTAGCCTACGTACGTTTTCAAGCAAATAATTCAGACGTACAAGGGTTAAATGTATATATTATAATATCTTTTAGACCTGTCTGACCTCCTAGCATCACTCATCTAGCTTTATTTTATTTTTATTTACCTTGAGATGGGGAATGCTATTGCAATTCCCAACTCTCTGTGAATAAAAATTTGATGATATTATATCTCAAATAAAGCCCAACTATACCTAATATACTATATTATGATATATTATACATGTTACATTATGACATTATACATGTTACATGAATTTGTTTGAAATATATGATTAAGTATTCTGATAGGGTTAAAATCACATAACCTACATATATTCTGAGACACAGTCAAACATTTGGCTTTAAATCTAATATAACTAACAATGTTAGATTATGGTATTGCAGTAAGTCTAAAACCAATAACCAGTGACAACAGTAAAATTACTAAAAAATATCTTCCTAAATGTTCACTTATCAAACACTGTCAGTATGCATATAAAAAACTGAGAAGGATCACACCAGGTGTTTATATTTATAACTTGCAGCTTCCAAATTGTTTTCTGTCACACAGCAATGCCTGTATTTGAAGAGTACAGAAAGAAGCTTTGTATCAGCAGCACAGTGTCCAGAGTAGAAGATAACCAGTCAAACTTACTGCCAAATGTGGTGGGATAATTCCTGTAAAATACAAAACATAACATATTTAGGTATATTTTTTGACAGAGCAAATTGTCTTTCACCATCTTATTCCACACAACATGCTCCACAACATGCTCATAAATTGTATATTTCAGCCAAAAAAACTTCTAGACTATTTGATAAACTGTAAGTTTCCTAAGGAGGCTAATATTTGACATTAAGGTATATTTGATGAAACAAATAAGTAATTTTAAAATAAACTTTTTTTCAAGTGATCTGATCAGGTGATAGCCTAGATATGTAGATATTTGTTTTATCTGACAGTGCATGGCAAACAATTATATTTTTTCATCGAGGCTCTAGTTAGAGCAGGCTGATGCACTCTATTTCGCGATGAGCATAGCGCAATTGGCCTACAATACAAGGTTACCTAAAATACATGAATCACGTCATTCACTCATTGACAAGTGGTGAAGTACAACTTACCAGAGGGCGAGGCGTAGGCCTACTGATCTGGCAAAAATATCGCCAATTCGTTGTCATTTCTCACGGTTCTTTTTGCCATGACGTCTTTTCAGCGCTGATAAGCAGATCCAAGATAAATTCTCGTTGAGCTGGCTATGTTAATCCGTGAGCTTTTCCATCTCTTTTTCCCGCTTTCTTTTAAAATATTCGTCTTCTTCGTTTATCACTTGATCATGATTCGGCGCCATGTTTGTATAATCAGATGTTGGTGTACAGTGAAGAAATCACATGACACGAATTGCATACATCACGCGCGCGCAACTTTGCCTAGTGCCTCCTGGGTGCAAGTGATTTGAATAGTTTTGTAAACAAATCGTGTACATAACATCAATGTTTGGGTTTCTCCCGGCTGAATTTATTATTGTTAAATAATAATTTAGGATATTTACAAACATCGTATGTACTTTTGCGGGCTAGAATTGGGACTAGTAGACTTCAATACTTAACATAAAAATACTTTTCTTAATCACATGCCATCATAAGGGACTGCTTTAAGACACAAACTAATGACGGGCGACCTACCCAGAAAAATAGTTAGATTAATGTCCTCATTTATCACCAATAGAACGATATCAGTAAATATAAATGACGAAGCCTCAGACAATGTCCAGTTAAACGCCGTAACGCCACAAGGCTCGGTCCTCAGCCCACTACTTGTTTTAATATATGTCAATGACTTACCTATTGATCCTCTTAAAAACCAAGTGAAGATTTTACAATTCGCAGACGACTTAGGCATGTGGACATTTGGTCCAAATAATGTATATGTACAATATAAAATATCGAAGACATTAAAAGACCTAGAAGCATGGTGCTCAAAATGGAGAATAAAATTAAATCCCAAAAAGACACAACTAATTATATTAAAAAGAAACGGAAGAAAACACGGCAAAATAAAAATAAAACTTTTTGGTGAAGAAATAGAACACGTTGCAGAAGCTAAACTACTTGGGGTCACCATAACAAAAACAATGAACTATGGTCAACATATCGACATTGCCATTGCTAAATCAAACAGAAGAATTAACCTTTTAAAATTACTTAGTGGTACAGACTGGGGATGCAACCCAAAAACAATAATGAGGATCTACAAAACATATGTGAGACCAGTACTAGAATACGGCGCGATAGTTATGCTATCCGCGGCCCAAGTTCACTTACAGGTCAGACACAACCAGGGTGCCAAATTGCTGCCACTTATGGCAAAAAAAAATATGTTTAAAACAGATAAATTATACTTTTTTTGTATCTACAGTTCAAGTTGATTAAGAGAAAAATAATTCAGAAAGTTATGTTGTAAAACAAAAAAGTTATCATGGTTATAACATATTGTTTGCCACCACCCAACTAAAAAAAATACTGCTGTTGCGGACTCTACAGTTAAAATGTACTTGATAGTGTAGGTTTCACAACTTAAAAAAAATATATGTTTTCATGTAATTTTCTGTGGGATTTTATGGAATATGATGTCATAACACCAAAAAAGGAAACTATATGTGGCAAACCAAAACGAACACTCTTTATTTGAGATTTTGATTTACCATGTTTACCACTTACTTTTAAAAGATAAAAAAGTCATTGTTCCATTGAAATTTCATTGTTATACCTAACTGTATAAAAATATAATTAATATGAAACTGTAGCAATACTATTCTAATTATAGAAACAGAGCTCCATATAAACCTAAGCCAGCAATTCACACTGTGAAAACACTTATTTGAATATTATACAATAATTTGTTAATATAGCCAAAATGCCTACATGTGTTGCGGACTCTACATGATTTGATCCAATTTGTTCATTGATGTTCATGTTCCATATGAAGGCTTCCCATTAAAAAAACCACATGTCCACTTTTCTTTGCATAAAATATACAGTGTTGGAAAAACACTAAAAAACGCTATCCCCCCTTGTTCTGCCAGAATTTTGATAATATTCTCCGGCAATGATAAAACATCTAACGATGTAGTAATATGTTGAATTATTAGAATAAGCTGTTTACACCCATGTTGTACTATAAAATTTTATATTTCTTTGTAATTATATATACCCTGACTTGCATCAACACAATAGCCTTGTATATTTTGAAGAGCCAACCATAAACTATTGAAAACAAATACCGGTATATACCAAGCAAAATTTAAAGCTTGTAATGTGTTGCGGACTCTACGCCAAGCAAGCAAATTATTGTTAAACATCATAAGACACCTACTTGAACAAAGATTGTGCATTTAATGATATATATATATATATATCTATACTAATCTGACGTATCTTGATTAAAATCTTAGTAAATCAGCTGAATTTGTAGATGACAACTAATTTGAAAGTAAAGACTTGCTAACCCCATGGGTTTTTTATAATTAAAATCATTTCCACAGTGGTTTATATCTCGGAATTTTTGCCATCATTTTAGTGTATAGTACTTTAAAATGAACAATTGTAAATGAGAGGTATTATATTAATTAAAGAGAAAGTGGGTCAAGTTTTAAAGTATCCAGCGAAATCGTTAACAATTTTTAACAAATAGTTCTGTGGACTCTACATTATGATTGGAAAGAGTTACAATTAAATTTTGTAATACATTTTGGCATTTTTTCGGGCATACCTTTGTCATAAAGATACACAACGTTTAATTTTAGTCGCCCTTCTGTCATATTCCAGCCTAATAGTGTTACAATCATGACACCTGGTGTGCGCAGTTGAGGAACTTTGTAACTCCACACTCCACATTACTATACAAACGCCGTTTCCGACGGCAAACAAAACGTGTTCCGAAAAAAGTGAGAATAAACCAACTTACTTGCTATGAAAAACTTTTAAATTTCATCCCGGAATAGAAAGAGATACTCTCAGGCGATAATTTGTCTGGTGTAGCGGAGCAGTTTGCTAAGTACTCAATTCTGTGCATATAGTTATGCTACACAATAATATGTTGGTGTTGCAGTTTTTGGCATGGAGAATAATAGTTTTGCATATTCGCAGCTGCTGAACTGCTGCACATTTTTTCGGGGACAATTATTTTTCAAGGACAAATTCGGTACACATCGTTAGGTTGGGGGGGGGGGCAGTTTGCAGCGTGCTTATTTAGCACACTTATGATTCATAGACCACAATTTCCTAATGTGACCAATGCGTGTCCCAATAAGGAAATGTTTAAAACCTGTGGAGAAAAACAAGCTGTCTAGTGATTTTTAAGCAAAAAAGAATCTTTTAGGTGGTATAAATGTAAGCGTTAGCCAAACCCGCCAGATGCAGCTGTGTTTTGTGAGACAACACAGCAAAAAAAAAACCCTTTGTGGAAGTAAGGCCCCATTATGCCTTTTCAGTTACATAATTTACTTTGTTTTGTTTTTTAAATTGTTTACTGAGTGGACCTGAGTGAAGGCATACTATTATAACATTATGTGCATGTTTCTTTCACCAAGTATCATCATGCACTGTCAGACAGAAATGTAGCCGACTCTAATTACTGTGCACTGCCAACAGAGGCAGATTGTCACTGGCAGTAACTATGCATATCATCTGGAATACTTACTATTAGGTAGGCGCTACTTTATACAGCTTTATACTTTATAAGTCAATTATCTTATTTTTTTAATTAATTTTTGGCTTTAGTCTAACCTCAGCAGAGGTGAATTAAAGGGACTAGCCCAGGCTAAAATCATAAAAAAATCGGTGATTTTATTTCGGGTTCTTAATATGACCATATGATGTAAGCGTATACATAGACTAGAACTGCAATTTTTTATAATTGTTGTGCTGCGCATTCACCAGTTAGGCTAGATATAGAGACGAGATTCCGGCATTTCCTATTTTTGACATGGTTGTCAATAATTAGAAATCAGGAAGTTCGTCTATATATCTAGCCTAACTGGTTAATTCGCAGCACAAAAATTATAAAAATTTGCAGTTCTAGTCTATGTACATGTTTACATCATATGGTCATATTAATAACCCGAAATAAAATAACCGATTTTTTGATGATTTCAGCCTGGGCTAGTCCCTTTAAAGTAGGGAACTGCAAACAATGACAATTTAACCGAAATGAATTTACCGTTGCGGACTCTACACCCGTTGCGGACTCTATAATCCATGTAAAATGTTCCATTATTGACAGATGTATTATTGTAAATGAGTGACAAAAAAGAAGAATTCAATTGTTTATGTTTGTTTAAACAAACAAAGGAATAATTTTGTGAAATCACCCATTGTCTCCTCTCTGAAAAGGAAATAGTACGTGCATAGACTGAGTATAAACTGAAAGTCTTACTATTATGTAGGCGCTACTTTATACAGCCTTAATGAGTCAATTATCTTATTTTTAATTAATTATTAATTATCGGCTATAGTCTAACCTCAGCAGAGGTGATTTATTGTAGGGAATTGCAAACTATGACAATTTGATTGAAATGAATTGAACCGTTGCGGACTCTACATTCCATGTGGAATGTTCCATTATTGACAGATGTGTTCATGTGAATAAGTGACAAAAAAAAAATTAAATTATTTATATTTGTTTACACATACATAGAAATTATTTTGTCAAATCATTTATCGTATTCTCACTGAAGCGCAAATAGAAGAGTGTTTCGGACTCTAACATACAGACTCTAACATACAGATAAAAATCACCTGCATTTGAAACTGAGCATTACATACCAAACAATTTTTTTTTATGGTATACATATTAAAGAAATACCCAACAGTTTAATTTTGATATCTAGAAAAATGAGATGAAATAAAGTGCACAGTATATCGCCATTTTTGAAAAATATAACGGTTGACTATTTTTCTTTAAAAAGGTGAAAATCCGCTTTTTTATAAGATAATTATGTGAAATAACCTGCAAAATAATGCTGATTGTCTAATTTACTTAGATTCAGTCATATATTTTAACACACCACATACAATTATTTTAAATTTTACTGCTAGAAAGTAATTAAATGACAAGTGAAAGTTCATAACGCCCCAAAATGACCTGAAACGGCATGTCTCATCCTGATTTTTTCAGCCAGGTGTATCCCAAAGACAAACCAATGATAATTTCGTTATAGTATATGCCAATTTATAAAAGGTGGTTTTATTTTCGGACATATATGTTGATAATCTTGAATGAAACAGACCTATAACACATTTTTCCCCTATTTGGCACCCTGATTGTGTCTGGCATGTTAGAAAAACTACAAAAAGTACAAAATAAAGCATTACGAATAGCTTTTAGAAAACCGATAAACACTCGAATCACAGACCTATATGAAATGGCAGTTATTGAACCCATCCGCGAAAGATTACAAACATTATCCAATAAATTCGCACACTCGTTAGAAGAAAATTCGGAACTATTCAAACTACAAAAAGAACTGAATGAAATATTCAAAAAGCGAGATACAACATCTTATTTAGACAAACTAATGGAACACTACAAAGAAAACTATAAGCAAAACAATTGAAACTGCAACAATACGTCAACATAACATTGGATCAACGCTCGACATCAAGTAATGTATTCACAGCGACAGCCTAGGCTGCTAGATGGCCTCAATGTACGAAAACAACAGATAATGTTAATCATATATTATGGGGATTTTTAATCCGAAGGTAAACAACTGAAAGAAAGTTGTTCAACCACGGTTTTTGCCCCAAAATATTTCGGACGCTAAATTATGAACCCTTGCACTATATAGCATAAGGACAAATACATTATATGGTATGAGTCAGTGTACCATAAATTCACTTTTGAACTGTTTAGAAGCAGCAAATCATGCAACTTTGGCATGTCTAGCCGCTTTTAAAAATCTAAATCCAACGTTTTTAGAATAAGCTACTTTTAGTGGTCACAAGAGGCATCATGTAATAAAAGAAATGTCTCATGCTGACCATGCCCAAAAAATAAATTAGAATACTATCTTGATACAGCTCAGGAGATAGACCATAGATAGCTAATGCCATACCAGCTCATCACAACCCATTCCGACATATATATATATAGAAATCACGTTAGCGAAAAATATTATCCTATCTTATTACCTTTTTTCAAAGTTTTATCCCCAGCATCATAAAACAAGTCATTAAATAGCAAAAATGGCCGGCTACATGGAGTCTACTCTACGGATTAAGTCTGATTTGTCTAAAAATCACTCTCAGCGCCCTTCTGGCGCTAGGGTTATAAGTAACTAGTCAGTGAGTCACTCAGTCTGACACGGTGACTGACAGTGAGTGACAGTGGCACTGACTGACACAGAGTGACAGACACAGAAGGTCCTATGTTCAGAAGGTCCTATGTTCAGAAAAAAATTGTTGAAAAGGTCCTATATTCAGAAGGTTCTATGTTCAGAAGTTCCTATATTCAGATATATTCAGAAGGTCCTATATTCAGAAAATTCTTTGTTTTATGTAGGAAAAAACATACATCTTTCAATTTCGACCTGTAAATTAGGCCTACAATGCAAGATAAATCACAGGCTCTCATTTGAGCTCATTCGGTCAGATGAGCTTTTGTCATGGCGCGTTGTCCGTCGTCTGTCCGTCCACAATTTTCCAAAATCGCTATTGGGACTTCAATCAACATAGTGAACAGCCACAAACCAGGAGTGATCACAGAAGGATAGTTCCCGCAATTCAGGAATATGACACTACTGTATATCTGGTAATTTTCGCGTGTTCAAATATTCGCGAATTTCTGATTTTGGGACTTTTAGAATTCGCGAATTTTCATTTTTCTTTAGAAGTGATATTATAATAGTAATTTTCGCGAGATTCTGGAATTCGAATTTCTCCTCCTCGCGAAATTCGCGAAAATTAAAACCACGCGAATATTACCAGATCTACATTATATCTGAATTCAAATCCACCTAAATCCGGTGCTAGTTTGAACTTGTAGAAAGTTCAAACAAAAAACACCTGTAATTACAAAGATCAGCTATATACGGCGCCATTGACACTTTTCTTTCTTTCATTTTAGTCTATTCCAGGGGGTGGGGGGTGTCTGTAACCCACTGCATATCCCCGAAATGTGTTGTATTGTTGTCTTGACCAATTACAGCCTTGTTTTACCTATAGGCCTACCATTGGCCACAATTAGTTTGGCAAATCTGTAGCACATGTTTTAGGTCGATTTCTCAACGATTTTGACCCGATTTATTTGAAATTTTGCAGAGTTCATTTTCAAGTCAAATCCTAGCACCGGTAACAGTTTAGTTAGATCACTCGACATGTAATAGAATTCCAGAATGCATATAATTTTACGTTCACAAAATTTCATGAAAATCGCTTGATAATTGACGGAGTAATTAACGAAAAACATGCGCTACTGGTTAGTTCTGTTTTAATGTATAGCGTGGGATGGAGTTAGCCCTGGATTGATTCGTTTCACCTGAAAAAATCAACGTTTTTCAACATGGCGGTGACTGAGATCGATCTCGACCCCAAGGTCTGAAAAATGTTCACAACGTTTTAATGACTGTGAGGAAAATGAGCTGAGCATGCGCCATCGTAGCTAAAATGTTACTGATTCGAAAAAAAACTTTTTTCTTAGATATGTCCGTCCCACGATTTTGTACAGGCCCGTAGCCAGGGGGGGTCGGAGGAGTCGTACGACCCCCCCCCCCCCCCCCCTGACGGCTGAAGGTCCACATTTTGGCCATACATCTAGTACAAGAGGAATGAACCTATTTTTGGAGTTGAGTTGACACTTAAATTCCTATAGATAAGAAATATATCACGGGAAAGGTTTAAGTCTCTAGTTAGCTCCCGCCGTCACCGTAGGTGAGACGGAGGGAGCTATGGATTCTACCTCTGTTTTTTTTTGCCTCTTCTTTTGCCTATAACTTTGTAAGAAAATAAGCTAGGATAACAATTTTTGGTATGTGGGTTACTTCCAGGTGGATATTCATGATAATGAACAGGTTAAAATATTTTTAATCTGAATTCAATACGCAAGGTCGCAGAGGAGAAAATGATGATGTTACGGCGTTGGGCCGCCGGGCCGTCCGCAAACAATTCGTTTCCGGAGCATATCTCTGAAAGTACTTGTCCGATTGTCTTCAAATTTTACACACAACACCCCTAGAGGGTCTAGTTGTGCCTTTTGGGGTATTTGAACTTTGACCTACTTCTGGTGCAGAACTATGACCTATTTAGACGTTTTGACGCGCACTTCGTTTCCGGAGCAGATCTCGAAAAGTACTGGGCCGATGACAGTCATATTGCACATACATGTTCTCTAAGGTCCCTAGTTGTGCCTTTTCAGGTTTTTGGACCTTGACCTTGAAGTTGACCCAGCACTTTGACCTCATTTATAACATCGGTAAATCCGACTGAAAGATTTTGCGGAATATCATGAAAACCGCTCAAGATAGCTACACCATTACTATAAAACAAATTGTGAGGTTTCAGGAGAGGATGCATCTTGAAAAAATTCAAGTCGATAAAATTAAAAATGGCCGCCTTTCGTCCATTATTCACCTCGACAGGCCTGATATCGCGGAATATCATGAAAACCGCTCAAGATAGCTACACCATTAATATTAAATAAATTGTAAGGTTTCAGGAGAGGATGCATCTTGAAAAATTTCAAGTTGATAAAATTCGAAATGGCCGCCTATCGGCCATTATTCACCTCGACAGGCCTGATATTGTTGAATATCATGAAAACCGCTCAAGATATCTACACCATTACTATAAAACAAATTGTACGGTTTCAGGAGAGGATGCATTTTGAAAAAATTCAACTCGTCCAAGTTCAAAATGGCCGCCAATCGGCCATTATTCACTTTCACATGGCCGTTATTTGGTAAACCGTGCTAGATGGCTAGACCATTACTATAAAACAAAATGTGTGATTTCAGGAGAGGATGCATCTTGAAAAAAATCGACTCGATAAAATTCAAAATGGGCGCTTATCGGCCATTATTCACTTTCACATGGCCGATATTTGGTCAACCGTGCTAGATGGCTAGACCATTACTATAAAACGAAATGTGAGATTTCAGATGAGGATGCATCTTGAAAAAAATTGACTTGATCAAATTTAAAATGGCCGCCTTTTCGGCCATTATTCATTTTCACATGGCTGATATTTGGTAGACCGTGCTAGATGGCTAGACCATTACCTGATTACTATAAAACAAAGTGTGAGTTTTCGGGGGAGGATGCACCCTGAAATTTTTTAACTTACGAATTCAAAATGGCCGACAATCAGCATTATTTACCTCGATAGGCCTGATATCAGGTAAACCGTGTTAGATAGCTAGACCATTACTATAAAACAAAAGGTGACGTTTCGAGAGAGGATGCCTTTTAAAAACTTTCGACTCAACTGAATGCAAAATGGCCGCCTATCGGCCACTATTTACTTTTACATTGCTGATATTTGGTAAACCGTGTTAGATAGCTGGACCATTACAATAAAACAAAATGTGAGATTACAAGAGAGGATGCATCTTGAAAAAAATTGACACGATCAAATTCAAAATGGCCGCCTATCGGCCATTATCGACCTTCACATAGCCGGTTTTTGGTAACCGTACTAGATGGCTAGACCATTACTATAAAACAAAATGTGAGATTTCAGGAGAGGATGCATCTTGAAAAATTTTGACTTGATCAAATTCAAAATGGCCTTCTATCGGCCATTATTCACTTTCACATGGGCGATATTTGGTAATGGTAATGTGTAATGGTAAACCGTGCTAGATGGCTAGACCATTACTATAGAATGAAATGTGAGATTTCAGCTGAGGATGCATCTTGGAAAATTTCGACTTGATCAAATTCAAAATGGCCGCCTTTAGGCCATTATTCACTTTCACATGGCCGATATTTGGTAAACCGTGCTCGATAGCTAGACGATTACTATAGAATGAAATGTGAGATTTCAGCTGAGGATGCATCTTGAAAAATTCTGACTCGATTAAATTCAAAATGGCCCCCTATCGGCCATCATTTACTTTCACATGCCCAATATTTTGCAAACTGTTAGATGTTAGTCCATTACTATAAAACAAAATTTGAGGTTTCGGGGGAAGATGCACCCTAGGTTTTTAACTAATTTATAGCGAATTCAAAATCACTGTAAATCAGCTATTAGTTACCTCGATTGGCCTGATATCGGGTAAACCGTGCCAGATAAGTAGACCATTACTGGGATACTGATTAGGATCATTAATTTCAATGGAGGTTTGCAATCTCAGACAGACTGTCTAGTTCTTATCTTGGGCAATTTCACATAAAGGGTGCATTTAGGAAAAATTGAAACTTTACACAATTTTTTAGTAAATACTGCTAGATATTTATATGAAACATTTTTCATTTTAACAAGGGTTGTATGGGGAAACAACAGACCAAATTTTATAGTGTTTTGTCAGTTATTTCTTCATGAACCAGTGGTATTTATGTTATTTTCAACACATTTTGCAGTCTCATCACGGAATTCTCTTCATAGGAGCGTTTTTCTATTCCAGATATGCATCTAACACACAAATAAAGTTTTATTTGTGGTATGGTTATTGGTCTTACGATTTAAACGACACATGTTTGACAAAAATCGAGTCACAAAATCTGATTTTATGTGTATTTATTTTATGTGTATTTATTTAAAGTATTTTCCGTTAAAAGTTTTTTTTATTTTTTCCCGCCAGTACATCACTGCCCAGCTTGAACTATCTACATATATATAGACATTTAATTACTCTTTTGAATAGGTCTGGTGGTTATATATGGCATACAAATACTTTAAACTGATTGCTGATTAACATTAGCAAATTAATTAGAATTACCTGTATGTATGTGAAAATTCCGTTAAAATAATGTCCCCTCCAGTACATCACTATTCCAGATCCACGCATTATTATTGCAATATAACCTGCCTCTTTGAGCCCCCACGTGGATATTAATTGGAAAATAATGTTACAACAACCACCTATTTATACATTTTTAGATGAAAATAGTGTTAAATTAGAATTGTCCCCTCAAGTACATAATATCAATATTTAGTATTCTTTGTGTGATAAGACCTAATTTTTGTAGTTTACTGATCTATATTGGTAATTATGTATTGATATAATAAAGCCTTCGTTAATAGCAGCCACTAGACACCAACAAATTGATATTTATTAAAAATACATATGTATTTCATTAATGGATAAGTTGTAACCAAAAAATATTTTGTGGGTGTTTCCTTTGTTCTTTTTTAAATCAATATTAGCATGTTAATGTAATTTCTTCACTGTTCTGACTTACAAGACCTACTAGTACAATATATATACATTTATGGCGTATATATCATCAAAAATGTGCTCTATATTGTCTATAATAGGCTGCCAGTACACTGCGTACTGGAGGGGACAGAACGTATGTAACACTAAAAGTGTAATTACTCAGGTATAGAGCTTGTGGTATTTTTCATGCTTGTCAAGCGATTTAAGCGGTCTGTACCGATACACAATCTACTAGACTACTTGAATTTAAAAAAAAATGTGTTTGTAGCAGCTGGGTCCTTTTGCTTCACCAAACCATAATAGTTTCGCTTCGGCGGCCCCACTCCTGTGGACCTTGACGATGCTGCACATGCGAATGGGTGGATAATGTTTGCTCAGCGAACCATGATGACCCGCCTACTTTAAAATGGATTTAATAGTTGCAAAAAATGAGTTTAAATGTCTTGTTGACTTTCAAATATGACCAGAAATGAGTACTACATACTATCTAATGCCCCTGTTCATTATCCACCCAGGAGGTGGTTTCACTACAGGGTAAATGCTAGGATATAAAATTATGTCATGTCTTATAACATGGCCCCAGCCCCCAGATATATAATAGTTGATAGCGCACATGTCACTGAAAGGAGCCGTTTTGTGAGACACATAAGGCAGTGGGCTTTCAATCATAGCACTGAAGGAGACGGATTCTGGTCTTAAGCAATGAGCTCTCTATCATTACATTGCTAGCTTGGGTGATGGCACGGCGAACACGGATGGTTGGCTGACGATGACGGTTCATGATGGTGGTTTCAAACACACTGCTCAGAAAGCAGAGCACATTTCAAAGGGTCAGTCCTGCCCTTACTCTGGTGGCTGGTCGCCTCTTCCCTGGTTCCTTGTCTCCTGGACTTCTTCTTGCCATTGCTTGTACAATCACCTACCTCACCAGGTGAAAAGAGAGAGGCACTATAAGGTTTATACCAGAACTAGTGCATAATCTCGCGTCAGCCCTCGCGCTGCGCGCTCCTCTAGGTCTATGTCACTGGTACATGATGTAGGATCTTACAATGCTCAAGTTGGCGCAGCGTTGTAGGGCCTTAATTTACTATGCATGCCTGATAGTGGTATCTGGCAAACCATGCCAAATAGCCAGACAATTAATTGATATAATATAAAATGTGAGGTTTTAAGGAGGGCAAGGCTAAGCAGATCGTTTGATATAGCTAGACTATAACTATAAAAAATTGTGAGGTTTGAGAAAGTGTTACCAGCATACCAGTTATCATGGTTATATTCATAAAATATACATGTATGCCTCGAAAAACTTCCAAATCTATCAGGTTCAAAATGGCCAACTGGTGTCCATTATTTAACTTAACATGCTTCATATCCAGTGCCAGATAACTAGACAATTAATATAAAAGAAAATGTGAGGTTTCCGGGAGGGATAGACCTTATTTCAACTCAGATCACATTCAAAATTGCCAACTATCGGCCATTTATTATCTACTTTAAAAAATATATATTATGTCTGATATATCTATCAAATATTGCCGTCTACAGCAATCATCTAAGGGCAGCTGCAGCCTCCTCGTATCTGGCCATAATCTTCGGGCAGATTGCCAGTGGCGTACCCTGGCTCCTCCGCTCAACAGCGGAGCCGATGCAGCACCCGCATCAGTGCTGGCGCTGATGTAGGCTGTGGTAGCCTTAAATAACCGACAATAGCGTGTTTGACATTATGTCTCTCACGTGGAATGAATGGAGTTACCCGGAGGGAATTATCCTTCCTATTGTTACTCCGGGGACTATCCGACCCGAGGATAGCGGAGCTGCGCAAAATGCCACAGAGTTTCAGCATTAAATTGCACAGGGAAAACTCAAGTCTCCGGTCGTCTGGCCATATCTGGGGGTATATCCCCTAGACATACCCAGAACCCCTATCGGGCGAGCGAAGGAAAACGCTCTCAATAACCCACCATGCCCTATCACCCCCACTCTCACATCATCATCTGTACATCATTCATCTCATCAATTGACTACAACGTTTTTATCGTATTACAATGTCACTTAAAAGACCTTTTGTGCCAAATAGTGACGTAAAGCAAAGATTTACTACCACAGAAAATATTGCCAGACAGCTAGACCATAAAATAAGAAAACAAAATGTGAGGTTTTAAGGATCGAGGGAAATGCCCAGAAAAATTTCAACCCCCATCAATTTCAAAATCACCCTGATAACATCACAGTATTGGCCCAATAAAATTGTTTAATTGAGCCTGATTATCATTATGTCTTGCACATTGGTGCTGTTTTCAGCCAATACAGTTTATGATCTATATTCCGCATTGGACCAGTAATGGGCCAATAAAGGCAAAAAAATGTAGTCGCATAATAACAATGGCTGAATACTGGATTTTAACCGCTGCTACTGCCGATAGCATCCGGTATAAAATAGGAATTGGCCTAATGACGTCATGTTTAGGCCTACTTTAATATATGTGATATCTGCTAAAATGTGCCAGATAGTTCAAAGGTTATTATGCTAAAACAAAATGTGAGGTTTCAGGGAGATATTTTGGCAAATTAAAAATAGCCGATTATCGGGATATATGAAAAAAATCAAATTTAATAGGTCTTGTTATGCATACAAATATATCCCAGATTTGTAGATATAGGCCTAGGCTGGAGTGAGAGAACGGTATTGTTATATAAACATGATAAATTATCATTTGTACCATACTAAAATAGTTAACCAGTAATTGCTTTACCGTAGTAAAAACGTAGCTTGGTGTAAAATAATGGTAGGGCTATTGATGCATGCATGTAAATTTGTATTCAGTTTGAGGTATGTATTATTATTTTTTTAATTATATGTACCATTACATACAAAACTTTGTATCCAATTATATAAGCTCAAGATCGGCTGGAGTTAATATTATTTATAAACCACTGTACATAAATATATTGTGTACGGTACATTAGCATAATAAAACAGTTACACTACAACTGAGTAACAAAGTAAAAAGAAAATGCTAGATTTCAGGGAGTGACAGCTGTGACCTAACAAATTTGAACTTGATCACATTCAAAATAGCAGACTTGCGGCAATTATTTAATTATTGAATATGCCTGATAACTGGCAAACTATGGTATGTTAGCTAGCTAGACCCTACAAAGAGCTTATGCTCCTAACAGCCATGATGAAGTGAAGATAAGGGAGGAATATGCATTTGAAAATGGTTGTTTTCATTTATATACCTTGACAAATTTCCACTCTATCACATGCATGCTGACTATTGCCCATTATTTACTATATGCTTGATATCAGGCAAAGCATCCCAGATACCTAGCCCAGTACTATAATTTATCCAACTCCCCTCATGAAAGCCCGGAAAGTATTTTGTTGGCATATATATCCCTCCCTCAAACCTCACATTTTGTTTTATACCATACACCTCACATTTTGTTTTATAGTATAAAACAAAATGTCAGGTTTAAGGGAAGGATGTGCCAACAAAATGCTTTCTAGACTTTCGTGAGGGGGTTGGAATGGATACACTAACTGTCTCTGCGGTTATATTGGAATAATAGTAATGTAGATGTTTGTAAACTAAGACTGATGATGCTATTTTATCTCTTTTTAGTAGTTTACTTGTTATTCAGTTGAATTATTGAGTGATCATTCATGCTTACAGGTTTGTTATTGTTGTTAAAAAAATATGTCCTCTCCAGTACATTTTATGATATTAGCTTGAACACCGTGACATTGTCCAAGTTATGTCACAAAAATCAAAATTATTTTCCATTGTTTTTCCTTGATGGTGTTTAATACGATGCAGACATATAGTTGCGGCCTGTACCCGTGATAAACCACTTAAACATCATTTTATTTTAGCAAAGTTTATACAATTATGCTACTTCAGCTCAATTTGAAAACAAAATGTTGAATAATAACAATATATATTGGAGCAAAATTAGAATATGAAATGTTGAGCAACATATCATGTTTTACTGATCTAAAGTATGCATTTATAGCACTTGTGATGTTGTTATTTCAACCGTTAAAAAATGTCCCCTCCAGTACAGTTTGTCACACATATAATTGTGCAGAGGATTCGCATGAAAAAGCACTGTAAAAATGCACAAAATATTCATATATAGTATTCAAGCTATATGTGTATAATTAGTTGATGTCAGAGCATTAATTTGTTGAGCTGTCGAAGTAAATGCTGTACAATTCATACTTGAGTGTATTGCAAAATTTCATTTGTCACATTTCAAATGAATGTCAAATCTATATACATGTGAAATACGCGTACAACACATAGTGATCTTCCCTTTAGAAACACGACAATAAAATTTAAAAAAAAACAAATTTAAGGGTTAGGATTTTCAAATCACCTACATTATTAGCATTTGAGCAGAGACTAATGATTGTTAAAACAAATGTCCCCTCCAGTACACGCAAATAAAGCATACATTTCACAAGTCAATATCTTCATTCATGGGCATAATTAAGCTCTGGAAATTTAACTGATGTTGGGGAATGACATCTCGCTGTCAAAAGTTGTGAAATTATCATACATGGAAGGTTTTTATTTTTGACATGCTATGAGACTTTTTGTGTGCCCTTCACGTGAAATTACCCTCAAGATTACTCTTAGACTGGGCTTCTTAGACCTAGTTGTCTTGCGTCTTGATTTTTGACCAAGCCTAGGACTACATTAATAACCCTACACAAAATTGCTTAAATCAAATTCTAATTCGGAGCGGGAGCTCCTGGACTTATGTAGTCTTGTTTATGGTGGCGTATATCGTTTTTGCCGTACGTGGTCGATATTTTTTCAAACGTACGTTTGTGACGTCATGTCGCTATGGCAATGACGTCATTTAATGAACCAAATTGGCCAGACAAACTACAAAATAGGGGTCATGTTTAAGTCACTGCTCAGTATTAGTATGATGCGGTGTCGATTCTTAATGTGTCAGCACATACTACGCACACCTGGTAATAATTGTATATATTCATTATGTCGTAAATTCATATGTAATGATCTAAATAGCAGTGGTGTAAACAGAAGTGGGTTCTATTTTAATATGGCATCCAAAATTTCTAAGGGGTACGGTCGACGTCATGCCCCCATGAACAACTTGATCAGGTTGTTTTGCCAGTTAAAGTTATTATATGGTCGCGGGCACGAGATTTCACCTGAGTAGAATGTCATCTATACAATTTGAAGGCGGCGGTAATATTTATTAGTAAAAGTTAAAAATGATATTAAATATTCATCTGTTTATTCAGCTCATACGAAAATTTTATTTTATCATATCATTAAAAATAATAAAATTGAGTAAGATTTTCCTAGCACTCGCTGCACGATGATAATTGACTTTATTTTATCATTCTTTATGTCAGAATTTGTACGTAGGTATAATTTTATAGGCCTATGGTCACATCCTGGTTGGACCATTTTACGGATATCTGGTCCAACATTAAACCAACATTAAACCAGTATAGTTATGATTGCTGGAAAAAAAAAAATAATAAGAAGAAAAAATAATGGGTTTATTTTTCTAGAGGTTGGCAGCCCTACAGATATTTTTGGCTACCTCTACATTTAAAACTAATAATTATGTCATTATACCTGAAGATGACGCAAAACTAGATGACCAGGCGTCATGCTTGAGAGGTTGGAATTCGTGTTTGGCCGTACTCAACTGAACTGCCGTAACACCTGGTTCAGAAATACTTTTTATGTGATAAAATATACAGACAGATTTTATATTTTTTTTCATTTTTATGGAATTTTGAAAATGTTTCATTCCGTTGCAAATAAATTAAATATTGAAATTAAAGTCATCTATTTGTCATATTTGTTGAGCTCATACAGAGCTCATTGTTTAAAGTCGTTCCCCGCACTGAAAGAGTAAAATATTTATAATGACTATAGACCCATAACATAGGTAGGCGAAGTTAAAATGTTTTCCATAACACGTCAACTGACATTAATCAAATGTGCAGGTAGCTGTTAAAGACCAGAACGTTACACGTTACACGTTACATATTTAGCCCATTTATACAATTTGCGATAAGTCGCAGTGGATTAATGTTGGGGCAGCATCGCAAATGTGTTTCAATGTGAAATTATCGAACGTTAAGGTTTCACCACACAAATTCATTCGCGCATAGTTCCTTTTTTTAAATTTGTGGCTCTTTGCAGCAGCCTCGGTGGTACATATTACAGATATATTATTTTGCTACCAATTAGAATCGATTCTGTGATGATTTGCTGTAGCAAAAGCAGCGAAATAAGCAAAGATATGGTAGCAGGAAGTCCTTGCGCTACCAGTAACTAGGCTCTTCTCAAAACCGCACTCATTTTTTTTGCTAGGTCGCTCAGGGGAGAGTGGGCAAGAGGTTATTATGGCCCAAATAAAAAATGCGTCAGTTTCACATGCCTTTTCTATTTATTTATTTATTTATTCAAACATATTTATACAGGGTAAAAACATTATTAGCCTTTGGCTATTTTGCATATGTGCCCTGTTTTATGACAAGTATTTGCATAAAAAGTGAAAACACATATTTAAACAATAATTATCATATTATGTACAATAGTTACAATAACGAAAATAGAAAGTACATTAGACATTTTAGATCATAATCCGATGATATATGCCTTTGCGTTAATTGAATAGGTTTACAAATGTATATACATGTACATTTATAGCAAAGTGAAAAGAAAAGAAAACACAAATGTCCCCACACTAAAACTCCAACAAAAACTGGAGAAAGCGATAAGACATGTACACTTATTGCAGCCCTAACTATGATTGAGTAATGGTTTGATTATTAGCCATATATAGTTCAAGGTTATATTTGAAAGCAGAAAATGTCTTCTTATTTCTTATTTCTGAAGGTATTTTATTCCAAAGTCTAGACCCATTCACACTTAAAGATGATTTACATAAAGAATTATTACACCTGGGCTGCTGTAGAGTATTACTTGTTGCATTACGTGTTGAAACAGTATGCTATTCAGAAACGGAGGAAAAAAGATCAGATAAGTAATAAGGAGTAATAAGTAATATCTTTCTTTAACATTCTGCCACCCTAGACCTCTCACAATATCTATACCACGAATGTTCCAGTCAAAGTTTTGTGCAAGAAGTCGTGCTGCTCTATTTTGTAATTTTTGTATTTTACATAAATATATTTTTATAATATATAAGTATATTTTTACAGAGCCCCAGACAGTGATACAATAATCAATAATACTCTGAAATATACCGTAGTAAACACAATTAATATCATCCGTTGGGAGAATTTGTTTCAACCTTCTTAAGATATAAAGTTGCGAAGACAATTTCTTACACAATCCATCTATATGGTTAGACCAGGATAATTTACTATCTATTTCTACACCAAGATATTTAGCGGACTTAACAAAGGGTAACTTAACACCATTTATAAAAATATCTATGCTGTCTACTATATTTTTGTTAGATATAATTAGTACATTACACTTGTTTATGTTTAAAGTTAACTTATTTTGTCCAAACCATTTAATAGCTTCATTTACAGCATTCTGAAGTAGTTGCTGTATTTTTGTTATAGATTTATCACTAACACCTATCATAGTATCATCAGCAAAAATATTACAGAAGGCATTAGATAGACATGAGGGAAAATCATTAATAAAAAAAGTAAAAAGCAGAGGACCAAGTATAGATCCCCGTGGAACACCTTTGTCAATGAGTTTTGTATTAGACATTTTACCATTTATGGTAACAACTTGAGTTCGTTCATTGAGATAATTTGTAAACCATTATAATTCAGTGCCATTAAGGCCATATTTGCTTAATTTTTTTAAAAGTAATTTGTGATCAATTGTGTCAAAACATTTAGCAAGATCAAACATACAAATACCATTGATTTCATTTTCGTTAATATTGTCAAGCACATATTCAATCACATTATGCAAAGACTTCTGGGTTGAATGGAGTTTCATGAAAGCTGACTGGGAATGTGTAATGAAAGAGTGAGATTGTAAATATTCTCTCAATTGAGAGTCAACTAATTTTTCAAATAATTTTGGAATATGCCCAATTACAGAAATTGGTAGAAAGTTGTTAGGGTCTTGTTTAGAGCCTTTGTTTTTGTAAACTGGAGTAACCCGAGCTTTCTTCCATTCATTTGGAATTTCTCCATTATAAAGTGACATATTAAATAAGATTGTTAGACTGCTACAGATAATCTCACTGCTAAGTTTGAGAATACAAGAATCATAGCCTAGAATATCAACATTGGTTTCAGATGGCAATTTGTTTATAAATGCTACAGTACTGTTCATTTGAAACTTACGTGGTGAATATTCGCCACGAATTCACACGAATTTAATTCACCGAATTCGCGATGAATGATATTCGCCGATAACACAAATGATTGGGCGAACATTCGCTATGGATTCTCCGCGAATTCACTGATCGATATTCGCCAGCGATAGAGATAGGTCGGCGAATTCGCGGTAGGGAATTCGCGGTGGGGAATTTGCACTTCCCGCAATTCGCGTAGCTATATGCCAGTGACGCTGTGCCGCACCAGTACTGGCAGTAGGCCTATGTTCGACTGTGTAAACTATCGATTACATTATGACTTGTATTTTTCTCTATAATCGTTCAAATATTCTGAAACCGTGACACTATTGAAAAAATAAAATCATTATTTATTGTCTTATATTTATACCTTAACTTATTTAACCGTTATGCAGAGAATGCGGAACTAATATCGAGAAATGTGTGCGAGCGAGCGCCGGCATCTTGGAATTCCGGAAAAGAACGAGTGATTATCCGGAAATCATCGGCTCGCATAAATCAGCCAGGCTTACGCTGGATTAGTCAAATGAGGCTCCCACGTGACTCATATCGAGCAGACGACTAGATGTAAACACTCAGTGCGCGCATTTTCGGCCCTTTATCTAGGGTATTAATTGGTCATTTTTCGGACGACAAACAATTTTTTTTTTATTTTCGTATCCCTTCTGACATAAATAATAATAGCAACACAACACATCTTCATTCAACACATACATAACATGTCTAATCACACTACGCCTAACGTAGTAGCGAGTAGTAACGCCTAGCGGTATGAGTATGACTATGACTGTCAATCCATTCACAATCACAGCGAGGCCGTCCAGTTGTAGCCTACATCCACGTCTCTGAAATTACTCAAATAACAGGAGATCAGTCACATCGTTATTAAATGTCGCTAAATCGCATAATGACAACGACACACGATGATGCTAAAGACAAATGACAGTCACAATATGACAACAGGCCATCATGACATCTTGATAACGGCACAAGCCTCTGTGACCCTCTGTGTCTGTTTTAAGTTGACAATTCGCCTCCTTGCATACATAGATAACAGCATTTTGCTGTTGCATTCCCAGATTCTCCAAGATGAATCAGATGAATTCCTTACTGTGAATCATATTTCCCAAGAAGAATTCTCCGTGGGGAATTCACCATGGGGAATTTCCTATGGGGAATTCACCATCAGGAACTCCCCAGAGAATCCCAATGGAGAATTCACCACGGTGAATTCACCATGGAGAATTCACCGTGAATCTGATTCCCCGGGCATTTTTCGTGAATTCACCAATTTGCCTGGGGCAAATATCAGATTCCCCAAGGGGAATTCCCCATGGAGGATTCTCATGTGGTGAATTCATGTGAATATTCCCGGTGAATTCCCCGCAAGTTTCAAATGAACAGTACTGTAGAACATCTTCTTCAAGAAGACTTTTAAATTTAAAGTTATAAAAATACTCGAGTTATTTCTCCATATTAGTTCATCATTTTCACTAAATTTACTACACAGTTTATTTCCAACGGACGCAAAGTGTTCATTCCACGCATCAGGTGACAGATCTGATGTTGTGGAACTTTATCTATTTTTTCCCAGGGATTGGTTTACTGCTCTCCAAACGTCACAGGATTTATTGGCTGTGATTGTTTTTTTATAATAGAATCGTTGCGAGTTTCGAATCGTTGAGTTGACCAAATTGCTCAGCTTTTTATATTCATTCATTTTGTCAGAAGAGCTAATGCGGCCATGCCATGCGGTGAGTATAATCACGTTTATATATAAAGGCTAAAATTTCGTTGGTCATCCATGGATTTGACCTATCTCTGACTCTAATTTCTTTAATTTTGACATGTTTGCTAACCACTGTATTAAATGCATTAGACCAATCTCTCCAGGCATCAGATGTTGATTTAGCATCAATAACACCACTATATAGTCCAATATCCATTAAATCGCGAATAAAATCATTTATATTTATTCCATTGTAATCTTTTTTGTGAATAAGGCTTGGAGGAGAAGCTTGGCGCCTGAATTTCAGAGTTCTAAATAGAAAGTAATGATCACTAAGAGTATATTTCAGTATCCCGTGATCCAAGTGGTTGTGAGGTATCGTGGTATATATATGATCAATGACTGACTGAGATGATTGTGTAACACTTTGCAACAAAGGAGTGTTTCTATAAAGTGAGCTTGATTTTCACATAAATTTTCGTCTAAGATGTAGTTAATGTTTAAGTCACCAAGGATAACAATTTCCTTATTCTTTGCTAAAACATTTTCAAAATTATTTAACATGCATTGGTAATAGTTCTCATCGTCCGCTTTGGGGTTATATACACATAATACATAAAAAGAAGGGGAAGATTTATTATCAATCCTAACCCAGACCACTTCAGGATTATTAAAATTGGTGAGATCTGGACAATATGTATGAGGTAAAGTCTCCTTTATATATATTAAAACACCCCCACCATGACTCGGTCTATCCTTTCTATATACATTAAAACCAGGTATATTTACAAGTTCATTCGGTATTTTGTACGATAACCATGCTTCAGATATAGCTATAATGTCAAAACTATTCTGATGTATTAAAATCTTAATTTCATCTATTTTTTTCAATAAGCTCCGTATGTTTAAATGTCCAATTTTCACTCCTTTGTTTTGTTTTCGATTATATATTTCAGTCTTGGTGTTGCAGTGTTTCATTTTTATATTATTTGTGTCACTATTGTCTATTTTGTTATCATCCATGTAAGTTTTTCTACTAGAAGGTTGTTTAACATTTGACGGCATGAGGCCTATGTCCTGATTTCCTCCTGTAGTTTTCAGTAGCATTCACATTTAAATTGCCAGCAGTGGTCACATTGACGGTTATTGGTGTCATGTCTAGTGTTTTTACGAGTGTTGGTGTCATATCCGTGTTGATCTTCTCTAGGATGATATGCGTCACTTCTTTGTTGGTGCCTCTGTCTTAGTATCTGGTGGTCTTCTCTGTTCTTGCTACTTCTGTGATGGTAGGAATCATGTCTGTAATAGTGGTTTTGTCGTTCATCTTTCTGGGAATGTTTTAATCCATTGTATTCTCTCTCTGTCGGCCTGGTTTGGTTTACATCAGAGCGCCTGTAGTTACTGGCATATCTAGTCTGTCTTGGTCTACCTCTTGATCTGTACAGCAACACACATTTTTCAGTTGTTTTGAGCTTCAGATTTAGTGCTAATTTATTACTGGGTTGTCAGGTCAGATGTACTCTATCTCTCATCAATAGGGAGTCGTTTACCGTCTTGTCAGCCAGCTTGAAGAAATTGTCATTGTTGACAAATCTGCAGCTATGTGTGTCGCACAGATTTTTTAAGGCTGTATTGGTCAGTTCAATTTTTCTTTGGACGTCTACAGTATCAAGTCGTGGGCAGATACTGGACATAGTCACTCTTCCCTGGCACATAGATTTTGCTTTCTTGATGAGTTTATCATAATTTTTGCTTATGTCAGGGATCAATCTGTCTGAGTAGCAGTCATTTCCTCCAACAACTACAGTGATGGTTTCAAACTCAAGAGTCCATTCTGCCGAGCTTCTCGCTATGTTTTATATTGAAAGAGAACAGACTGATGGTTAAAATAATATATAGGGTTATTTACATTTTTCCACTTTAAGTGCAAAACACACCAACGCGAACGTCAGCGCGATTAGGCATGTGACGAGTGACGACTGACGCGAAAATTACATGACTGTCCACACACCAACGCGACGACCAACGCGACATGTGAGGCGCGACAGCCGGTGGGCGGGGGCCCTAGGGTAGTGGTTAGCACCGCTGCCTTTCACGCTAGAGTTCGGGGTTCGGTTCCCGGTCTCGGCGGTTTGAAAGAAACAAAAATGTTTCTCCCCCATCCACGTGTGAAACTCAGTATTGTGGGGAGCCTACGTGACCGAGAGGTAGCGTGCTCGGCCTCAGACCGCCAGGGCTCGAATTTCGAATCCTGTGTCTGGAGGACAGTCATCTCACCATCCTCAGGAGGTTCTCCTGGCCCAGGATTGTATGTATGTGTGATACAGTAAATGATGGGAAAATATCACATTATAAAATGATGTAGCAGGTAATTTATAAGATAAAGGTTAGATGTAATACAGTAAAATACTGTGGTGTTTATCAGAAATATCACCTTGAGATTTTATTTCATTTTAGTGTTGATATATGTTTTAAGTATTGAAGGGCCAGAAGCGTTGTGCAGGCAACTGTTCTTGTTGTATTTGGGGATTTGTTCGTTCAGCACTCTGTGTTTGCTATGGTACATGCTCTCGCCTCACTCTGGGACAGGGTGACTAAGAAATGAACTATACATAATACGAGAATGGAAAAACAAATAAATTTAATAAATACGTACAATGAAGTAAGCCTGATAAAACAGATATGATAAAAATTGATGTATATGGTGACATGCTTTGTTGGACATACTAAGTACTAAGTAATATACTAAATACTTTCGTTCACTGGGATTAGTGTGTGAAATATCTACCCATTGTAAGTTAGAAGTCAAAGGGGGCCATGCTTTATGGTCTTTGTATTGAAATGGCCTACCCCCTTTGCCCTGGTTCCCTTTTCCCAAGGGGTAGAGGTGGGAAATCTAGCCTATTATTTCTCCCAAAAGTGATCTCCTGACTAAAGTAATAACTAGAATACAATGGCAATATATAATGTACCACACACAACAAAAGATTTTCAGAAGAAATCACATAAATTCATCAATAAATTCATAAAAATATGTAATCTTATATTCATAAGATTGATGCCAAAAACTCCCTGTCGTCTATTACTTTTATCTAAGATATGTATGAGATGTCTATTTATGTTTTTTGTATACATATGTTCATAATTCATAACTATGACGTCATTACTATTTCATACAACATGTCACAATTAAAATATCATTGATGGCCCCCTAGGCAGCTGATAAATGATCCACATTTATAAATATCCAGTAGAAATTGGTGAAAAAGTGACGTCACAACCATCACGACATGACGTCACATATGCACGTTTTATGAAAAACTCGACCACTTGCCGCAAAAACTGTTCATGCTTCGAAAAACTAGACGTTCATACATTTGCAGCGATATATTATTTGTCTCTAGGAATTTAAGGGTCAACTAACTCCTTAAATAACGTCAATTTTCAGATTTCCTCCTCCACTAATCGACATAATTGAAACTTCAGGAATGTTGTTATAGGCCCTATATCGTTTCTGGCACTAAAAATTACTTTCAATTTATGAGAACATTTGTATTGACATTTGTCTCGTGTTTTGCTAGGGTGATATTGGACATTTATTTTACATTCAGTTACCATTGTGACTGATTGGAAAATTTACCAAACCGTTTAATGACGTATCATTATGAGGTGAGGTAATAATATAAGGTTGAGCTCCCTTATTATATAGGCTTACATCGTCCATACATGCATCGTGTTATTACGACACAGACCTATCTATTGTGATTTTTGTCCCTGAAAACGGTTTAATTATAACGCTTAATACTTAAAGGTATCTTCTTGTCTCATGGACTCTTGTTTCTGGAAATCGTGTGGTAAGTTTGTGGTTAAATTAAATTTAAAATGTGTCATCTCAGATCGGGGCTGTGGACTGCGGATGGGGCTGATGGGCAGCTACCCCCCCCCCCCCATGGAATTTTCAAATCATGCCTTATTCTTAGTAAAAAATTCACCTGGGTTAAGATAAAGACCAATCTTAATCGACCCCCGCAAGGTCAAAATCCCTGCAGATATTTCCTGGTACAATGCAAGAATTCGCTGCGCAGTAGTCTATTTTTTCAGCAGAATGATTTATTGTCTACTTTAGGTGCAAAAGTCATTGATCCCAACCAACTGATTTAGGCAGTAACTGACTACGTAGGCCTCTAGGATAGGATTCGGATCTACGAATGTATCGAATCACGTTCGTTCTCCTTGGCGCAATGGATGACTTATGTCTAAAATGAGGGACAGAATAACGCATAATAAATTTAGCCTTCATCAGCCACCTGATTTCTTATGTCTATCATACCCCTTTCTAAATGTAGTCGTACAATAAAAATATTGTAAAGGAAAATGGTTGTCGTCTCGAAAGCTCCACACCTACAATTTGTAGGCCCTATTACTTCCATATTAATAGCAGTGATTCATATGATGAAACTCAAGGTCAAGTTCAAAGATGGGTGACATTTACCTATTTTTCAAGGCAAATAGCTAATAAAGGAAAACGTTTGTCACCATGATTTGATGATAAATCTTGGTTCATACAATTTGTATCGCTTTAGTATCCATACAATTGATAGAACTGATAAAACTGTATCTCAAATTCGAATATATCTTGAGCTTTTTTGTTATCAAATATTGTCATTACGATATCTCAGAAAACTCCAGGTCAGGGGGGAGAGTTGATAGAGTAAGCCTACATAGGCCTCATGTGATGGCGGAGGCATACAATTGACGCATACATGTATCAAATTCCCCTTCTAGTTTGACTTAATATTACATCTGAAGCAATATTGTTACGTTAAAGGCTAGATATGTGGCAAAAAATTACGTGCCACTATTTGGGCAACATGAATAATTACCTAAATAAAGAACATATATTGGCCTAAATATATGCTCTAGAATGCATCATTTTAAGCCTTAGATTTCATTTTATTCAGGGGGGGGGGGGCATGCCCCAGGACCCTCTAGAGCATATAGGAGGCTGGATGTGCCAGCTGTCGTTTATATAAATTATTGTGAAAAAAATTGTGTATCCTCGTCGTCTGTCAATTCCTGGATCCACAACTGTCTTTGGTTGTTCAGGCATACCCCAAAACAGCATTATCTACAATCTTTAGTAGAATGCATACTTCTGTCCTGGCATATAATATAGCTAATTAAATACATGAAATTACACACGAAATCATTAATGAATCCTTTGTCAAGTGAGTCAGCTAGGAAACGCCATGATATGTTTTGTGAGCTCACATTCGCAAAACGGAATTTATTCATGTTAGTAGGGGAGACCGGGGCTAAATGAGTCAAGGGGCTAAATCAACAGGCCTCTAATAGGAAATTCCATGATATGACAATATCAGTGGCCTCGTTTTCAAGAATGAGGGGATACCCCCTTCCACTTGAACTACAATCCCAGTGGAACTAGCAGAGTTGTGTGAGCAGGCAAAACTAAATGTATTTGTTTGCCTTTCAAGTAATTTTTCACGTCTCAATTACGAATCTTATAAAACTTAAATTACTGTAGTTGTATTATACTGAAATATATCACTGAAAACACTCATATTCACTGCCTAATTTACAATTGTTAGATGTTCGATGCTGTACCATACCCACATGCCAGGTCATATTTTTCATAAAAGGTCAACCCGGGGCTAACTAGGACAATTCTGGCGGGGCTAGCTGCGACAGTCCCAGTTAGCCCCGGTGTGTCCCAGTTTGCCCCAGTTGTAATAGAGCATTGTGGCCCACTTAACCCCTGTGGGTACTGACATGTGACCTAAATATATGTTTGCGCAACTCAATTAACATTTGTTAGGCCTACTTTAGATTGTATGTATTGGGGATGGACACAATGTGGGTGTTACGTAGTATCAACACATTAGGCCTATAGTGCATCGGGGATCAGCTGTTATTTTCTGCATTATTTTGTTGCACTTTAAACCTTTGTGTTTAAACGGCATATATATGTTTATTTATAGCTCACCCCCTTCAAACTATTTGGAATCATCACAGGATGCAGTATACCTTGTTTAATCTCTATAGATCCTAAATTGCTGTTAGCCAGTTAGCCCCTGGCCTTGTCCTACTTAGCCCCGTATACGGGGCAAACTGGGACATAATTTTTTTTTTTTAATTCACCAAATCTGTATAGGTTTTAGTTGTCATTTATTAAAGGCCCTTGTGAGAATAACAAATATCACACCTAGGTTGAATGATTGTTTTGAATCTCTACCTCTATTATTGTCTGCCCCAGGGCGATAAATGATAAAAGTGTCCCAGTTAGCCCCGGTCTCCCCTATAACTATTCATGTTGAAATATACGTTCTTTTTCATTCAAAAAGCATGTATTAAATTGATCAACATCATGACATCTATTCAGTGGTAGACACATAAATACAAAATGGCACGTGATCGTAATACTATGTTCCAGTTAGCCCCGGTCTCCCCTATAACTATTCATGTTGAAATATACGTTCTTTTTCATTGAAAAAGCAAGTATTAAATTGCTCAACATCATGACGTGATCGTAATAATATGGATTGATTTAGCACTTTAAAGAGTAAAAACTCAGCAGAAATTAAAAACACAATTTATGTTTAGGCAGGAAATGCGCAATATGGGTTTTTATATTAATCCCTGTGCTGCTTAATTGTTTGTGAGTATTTTTCAATCATTTGAAGCTCAATTGCTAACGCAAATTGCTAACGCAATTTCCTGCTTCAAATGAAAATAACATTATTTCTAAAAAATAGACAACTTCCAAATGTTATTTTATTTAGTCTGAAATTTGCTTGAAACGTATATATTCTGACTTATCAGCACAAGGGTTTAAAATAAAGTCGCGTGAGCATGTCCCCGCACCCCCCCCCCTTTACCGACAGAAAGAAAAGTACAAAAAGATCCACTTTTTGCTCAAAACGACCCCCCACACAAAAATCCTGGCTACGGGCCTGTTGTATGAGGTCAACCTATTTCAGCCACTGTGGCTAGAATGGATTTACCCTCTGTTAGGCGCCTATTGTTACTCTGGGGACTATCCGACCCGAGGATATCGGAGCTGTGTGAAAAGCCAAGGTGTGTCAGCATTACATTGCATAGCAAAACCCAAGTAGACCGTCCGGGAGTAATTTCTCTATAGTCAGATTCACATTAAATTCATCAACCAGGGTGAATGAATTTTAGTCAGGCAGTTAAGCACTGAAATATCATTGAATTGTTCAAATTGTGATAGAAGTATGAAATTTGGTGCACTGATACTTCGATATATGTAGAATCCAACAAGATCAAGCGCGAAGCCAAATTTTCACCGCTTCATGGTAAAAGTCGCAATTTATCGCCGCCATTAGCGAAAAATAGAAATTATGATGTAACTTTTTTTCTATAGATGGTAGCCTCATAAAAAGTATGTGTAGCCCCATGTTTCAAGGGTCAAGCATTTCAATAAAACCCTTTGTGTACAAGGTAAATGCATATTTAACTTCATAATAATAAAAATGCTGAAATTAGTTATGTTTTCGCTGACTTATTTCAGTTTGTTTCATGTTGTGGTAGATCGTGTAGTGGATGTAGTCATTAATCCAGGAGATATTCCCACAGACTATTTGGTGATGGTAGCCTATAGAATTATGTGTCCCTAAGAACGTACCATGGAGTCTGATGTTACTACAGCCGGCTCGAGAACAGACCATCCCAGAATGATGATGCCATTTACTGGTCACTTTGTATTTCATGTGAGAAAGTCACAACCGAGAAAGTGATCTGCCCATCAAAATCCACAGGAAAAGACTATGACTCCGTGTATAGAAAGTTGGCCAGAAACATTTGTTGTTTACAACAGTGGGATAATATGCCTATGGGCATTAATGTATCATGGCTCAATGATGGTCGGGGTGTTGCAGACACATTACTTGTGAATAACGGTTAATGACACAAGTCATGTATTACAAAGTTTTCGGATCTTAAAGTAGAACGAGCAGTGAAACGAAAATCAGATGAAGATGCTGAAGGAGTGAGTCCTGTAAAAACTAGATCCAGTTTAGGTATTGTAGGTAATGAAGCAGATGCAGAACAATTACGATGTTTCTTTTGTGAAAAACCAGGAGGCTCATTGCACAGAGCTTCCAGTTTTAATTTGGATCGGGATGTCAGATGGTGTGCATTGGAACTGCAAGATTGTAAGTTACTAGCTGAACTGTCGCTCTGTGACATGCCTGCTATTGATGCATATTATCACAACATGTGTTTGGTAGCTTTATATAACAGAGCGAGGAGTGTAAAGAAATCGCCAGATTGATAAAGTTTCAAAGGAAGCCATTGCTTTTGCAGAGTTAGTGAGCTAGAAGAGGCAAGACATTCAAAAACTATATAGCTCTACATTCAAATAGTCCGAACTGGTGAAACTTTACACTTCTAGGTTGCAACAGCAAATGCTCCCAAAAGAGTAAATTCTACAAGGCTTAAAGAACGATTACTTTCCCAAGTTTCAAACTTAAGGGATTTTAATAAAGGTAGCGATGTAAGTCTAGCGTTCGAGAGTGATATTGGTGCAGCATTCCAATTTGCGAGAGAAAACAGCTCCGATGGAGAGGCTATATACCTCGCTGGCATATCACTTGCACAACTGTAACACTGAACATGCTAGAGCTATATCATCTGCAACCATTCGACATAACCAAGCCAAAGAAACTCCCCTTGCCATCTACATAGCATTGGTCATCTATGCTGAAACACGAAAGATAACTCTTATTGATAAATTTCACCAACTTGGCTTGTGCATATCGTATGACAGGGTTCTATAGATCTCTACAGATATGGCCAACAGGGTCTGCCAATTGAGCGAACAAGAAGGTGTGGTATGTCCAATGAAGCTTAGAAAATATATATTTACAACTGGGAATGTAGATAACATAGATCACAACCCTAGTTCAAGAACTGCTAATGATTCATTTCACGGCACTGACATTTCTTTGACCCAGCATCCAAGTAAAGATTTAGATGGGGTTGACCGAAGTTCTGTGATTCAGGGTCTACCTACTCAAAAACAAAGGAAGATATCTGAACTGCCAATCTCTTATACCAATATTGATCCCTGTATCACTTCCAAAGATAGACGACTACGTACCAGCGGCCAACAGGCCACTAAAACCGTCTGCTAGTTTGATCAACGAGGCTATGAAATCCGCAAAAACTGGATGGAAACAGCCCAATAACTTACATCTTTATTTCATGAAAATGCACAAACAGGGTCTATGATTATCCATTCAATAAAAATGGTGAAAGCAGCAGCAGATCATGTAAACCCAGGCCAGGTACCTATCATTGCCATGGACCAGCCTCTCTTTGCCCTCGGTAAACAGTTATAATGTCAGATATATGGTGAGGACAGATATATTGTTATGATGGGCAGTTTACACATCGAGATTGCTTCATTGAATATGATTGGCCAGTGGCTGACAAATAGTGGGTGGGAATGTGTATTAGTTCAGGCAGACATCACAATCCCTGGAGGGGGGGAAGGGTGTCACCTCCGCGTGGTCCCCCCTGGGCAACTTCTTAGAAGGCCAAGCACACCCAAACCTTTCATCGAACCAGGTTTTTCTATTTTTTTGACGTGAAGTTTTTTTTGTGTTTGCTTTCCGGTGGTTAAGGGTTTTTCACTGAGGTTGTTATGTTTATTTTCGAATAGTTTTTAGTTCAAATTCTTTATATATTCTTTATATATTCATATTTATATATTTTATATATTTTTTCATTGTACTCATAGTTTCTCTGTGGCATCCTGGCGGATAATGCAGCATGTCATGGAGAGGCCATTGCCGTACAATTAGCCTGTGGTGACTTACGGTGTGCTCACGGTTCGTGATCGCTCTGTGATGTCCTCCAATATCACAGACCTTATTACCAACTGTGGGGGCACTGTAAGTCTTTAATTTTTTAGAATTTTTTGTGGTTTCATGATTTCTCTGGCCATACTGGCCGAAAAGTGCAGTAAAGAAGACATTTACTTACTTACTTAATGGTTTCTAGAGCTGTTCATTGTTTATGTCATTCATATTTATGTCTAAATGGGTTTACTTTTTTGATTATAGTATATAGTATTATAGTATATATTATATATTTGTTTTGACAATGACACTGTTTTGACTTAGACTTAGTTTTTACACAATCACTCCAATTTCATGGAGATATAGTGACTTGAAAAGTCGTTCATTTTATAATCACTTCATATTTTACATTATTTATACTGATATTTTTATACCCATTAAACTGTGTTGTAGTGCAGGCGCTTCAACATGTCATCAGACTCGTTACATATAGGTGCCAGGAGCATCGTCATCTTATCATATCAAACACTTTAAACTGAATATTTTAGTACGAACACGCTTTTATTGGCTTTGTCTTTCCTTTACTACTTTAACTATACAATATGGGACATTTTAATACCTGGAATTTTCACTTAAATGGCCATACTGGCCGAAAAGTGAAGTAAAGCAAATATTTTACTTACTATCACAATCCCTGGAAGGGCAAATGCAATCTTAAAAGCATCACATGTAACTCGCTCACGTTATACACATCAAATTACAGCTTGTGCACTGCATGTCCTCCAACGAAAATCATATGAAGCAGACAGTAGCATTACTAATCAACAAATAGAGTTTAAAGACTGGGTAGAAGAAAAAACTGAGAAGTATCCACAATTTAAATTTTGGTCAAATGCGTTGAAAATGGAGCTTGCTGTCTTGCAGCTAGTGGAATCACTTAGAGAGGGAAACTTTGCTTTGTATATTCAAATCCTTGGTCAACTGTCGCCCTGGATGTTCGCTCTTGACCATATCAATTATGCCAGGTGGCTTCCCGACCACATACAAGACATGATTTATCTGAGAGATATCCATCCTACCGTGCACAACGAATTCTAAGCCGGCAAGTTTGTTGTGCAAAAATCACGTCATGTATTCTCATTGCTAGCTCTGGACCAAAAACATGAGTAGGAATTTTGTTTTATTAAAAGTGGTGGAGGGGGCCAAAACCATGAGTAGGAAAACAAGATTATTAAAGGTGGTGGAGGAGCGGTTGGTCTCACTGATAACCCAGCTGCTCTCAAGCACTGGATGGTGGTTCGATCAATCAAAGAGTTTGAAGTGACATTTCAGACACCCACAAACCGGTGATACTCGACACCACAAACAAACTCCAAGCACACAACGTGCTTTTGCGAATGATGTCATATCTTTAACCTCAGTCATAGAAGAAATGGGAAATCCCTTCACAGAAGACAATCTAGACTTTTTGGTATTAGATAACAGGGAGATTATGCCTAAAACTGTAGTAGACACAGTGAAATCAATAGAGACAATAGGACAGCAACAGTATAATTCGTATGGTGTTAATAGACTTAAAAAACACACGGTTGCAATAACGGACACAATCCATAGAAACAACTTTCCGCTATTTGGAACATCTCTAACTTCTCGTACCAAAAACCAGACTCATTTATCGTCTCTAAAAAGTGATTGCAATCTTTTCGCAAGATCATACATATAGCGTATCAATCAAGAGAGGGTAACCTTGAAGACTTTTTTTCGACATGAGAACCCGTCCTCTCCACCGCCCCTGTCTTCAATGGGAAAACGTAGTATTGGCCAAAAATCTGTTATGCTTCACTGCCTGGAGATTTATACCGCATATGATTCTCCAGATGTCGACATGAAAGTCATTGATGGTCCAGTATTAGTTAACAAGCAAAAACATTTAATGATTATAAAACAGATGTATTCCAACCATATATAGTAAGCCAAGCGGGTACAGTCAGACGACTTGACATTGTGTAGGATAGATATCTACCTGATAGTCTCAAACATAGCACAAGAGAAGCACAAGGTCAAGGTGTTCCTCGACGTATCTTACCAAACTGTACCATACCAGGAAATTCGAGCGGTTCCCTGCGCAACGAAAACAGCAAGATCGAATTATTCACCTTTCTGGCTACATGCGTAGCTGACCTCCAAGCTGACCTGAGTGCAGATAATCAGCTCTTGCAATGAAGACATAATCAGCTATATGCCTGTTGATGAGAGTGGTATATCACCATGTAACCACGAAGAGGGCGATACCATCGTTTTCCTTCATGCAGCTCACGCAGTAAAGATGGGCTGTAGCAAAATTTTGATCAGAGCTGTAGACACTGATGTAGTGGATCTGGCAGTGGCATATATGCAGCAAAGATGGGCATCGAGGAGTTGTGGTTAGTATTTGGGGTAGGAAAAAAATTCTGATACATAGCAGCCCACAGAATTGCGATTCATCTTGGCCCAGATGTGTGTGCAGCGTTACCCTTTTTCCTGCTGTATCTGGGTGTGATACGGTGCTATCAGCATTGGCACTCTAGTGATTAACTAGTTTTATTTCGATGCTCACGTCACCTGATTTTGTTAAATGTTACTCATTTAAATCATAATTAGACATTTTCTACACGATACATTGACACAACTGTTGATATTAAATCACAAATGTAATGACATTTATTATTTCTATTTGATTTTCTTCAAATACAACATACTGTACAAACATGCGGTGTAGACAGTAGTTTTTCGTCAATAACTTTATTTTGACTGAGGAAATGGATTTAATTAATTTATTGAGAGTTATAAGATTTTTCAAAATTATATATCTTTTTTATTATATCATGATTCTTATTGTTTTATTGTAATATTTGACCATACAAACATAGGTGTAGACACGATTTTATCTTTATTATCGTTAATTGTGACGGAGATAATGGATTTAATCCTTTTTCCTTTAACGGCGGAACTATTTCTTTAAATTTACATATATTGTTATTTTATTTGCTCATTATATTATGATTCTGACTGTTTCATTGTAATATTTGACCATACAATCTTTCATATCTCTAATATTGACGGAGATATAGGATTTAATTATTTTTTCACCAATGGCGGCACTAATTTTACCAATTTACATCGATTTGTTTTAAGTTTGCAATAAATTATAATTCTGACTGTTTTATTGTAATATTCCACCATACAAACATAGGTGCAAACACATTTTGTTCTTTGTTATTCCAAATTTTGGAGGAGATAATGAGTTTAAACAATTTTACGCTAATGGCGGCATTAATTATCTAAATTCCGATCTTTAAATTTCGAAATCGTCTTGGGGCTTGCTTGTATATGAATCTGCATACCAAACTCTACACATGGGCGAATTTTCATGACATTTTGCACAGACAATTTATTAGCCATGGGCGACTACTCTGAAAAGTTTTACAATGTAACAAGTTAGACCCTTTGATGTAATGAAATTATGAGACGAAGCTAATGGGTTTATAGAGGGCGATATATACAATATTTTTCAATGAGAATACTCTCAATAATCCACCATGCCCTATCACTCCACGCTCTCATCATCATCTGTATATCATTCATCTCATCAATTAACTGCACTGTTTTTATCGTATTGAAATGTCACTTAAATGACTGTTAGTCTACTGTCAAAAAAGGACGTACAGCAGCAATTTACAATTACATGACTCAGACATCTATATGTATAGGCTACCATATGAGTAGTTCACTGGTCACGACGACCATACATTTATTCTATTTAAAAGACGTATGCCTATTTCTTATTTTACATATAGACGGTTTCCGATAAATTGATTAAATAATATTTTTTAACCACCCGAAATATTTACTTGTGAAAGTTGTGATATAATGCATATTTACCTACTACCACAAACCATGCACTTAGACTTTACATTGAACAGAGAATAATGTCATAGACCACATAAGATAAAATAATTGATATTTATACATCTATATCACTCGTTTTTTATATGGTATTTCGAACAACGTACCTCCTATGGAAAGTAAATATAACTGCAATATCTAGGGGAGACTGGGGCACCTTGAGACGGAAAAATTCAAACCTCCCAAACACAGATTTAATTTTCAAAATAAAATATTTTGACGACACATATGGATACAGCATCCAGTGGGGTATATTTGAGCAAGAGATGAAAATTATCAGAAATGTGTAACCTTACATTTTTTAACAAAACAGATTTTCAGAAAAGTGTCTCAATGTACCCCGTACTCGGGCACCTTGAGACACCACATGGGGTACCTTGAGACACCAAATAAGGTACTTGAAAACAACGTGGATCTAACTAAAATCAAGATTTGAATACTGCATATACCTGTAGCTAAAGCCTGCAGTTGGCTAATGTTAGATGTTGCAGTAAAATATGTGCCTGAAAAAAGTGGGGGTACCTTGAGACACTTTCGGGGCACCTTGAGACAGACTTGGGGCACCTTGAGACAGTTTTGGGGCACATTGAGACAGCGTCTCAAGGTGCCCCACCCTGACTGACCTCACATCTGATATCATAGTTTGTGTGCGGGGTGTATTTGAAGCAAACCATTATACATAAGTTATAAAGTGATAACACAGGTGTAAGATACAACCAAAATCATAGGGAAATCAAGTATTATGTGATCTATAGAACTAAATATTGATCATCCCAAAAATCTACTTTTCATGTAAAAAATGGACCTAAGGTTATATGCATGCCAAGGATGTCCAATAACCATTAGCAATAGGGTGGAAAATAGAAATTGGTTAGTTTTGGTATCATTGACCAGATGGCGCACAAATCGCAAAATAATATCTGTGTCAAACAGGCCTGTCTCAAGGTGCCCCATGTCTCAAGGTGCCCCAGTCTCCCCTACAATTTAATGAGTCCTCAAATTGATCTAACGTCATTAATTTTACGCTCAGAAACCCACTGGGTACACAACGTTTTTGCGACATTAAATCAAAGTCATTGACGTTGATCCAACGTCGTGTGCCCAATTGGAACTGAGAAATAGTCACCCGTACTTTCTAAACATAGGACCTTCTGAACAAATATTTCTGAACATAGAACCTTCTCAACATAGAACCTTCTGAATATAGAACCTTCTGAACATAGAACCTTCTGAACATAGGACCTTCTGAACAAAGGACCTTCTGAACATAGAACCTTCTGAACATAGGACCTTCTGAACATAGGGCTGTCAGTCATACCTGCCAACCCTACCGATTCTGGCGGTAGGCTACCGATTTTACGGCCTATATCCACCGCCTACCAATTTTATAGGCTTATCCTAGACTACCACATTTAAAATTATCAGCAAATAAGACATAAAAATAAAAACACCTGTAGACTAGATCTAGCCTAGATCTAATTTGTAAATCTGCCCCAGCTAGGCCTAATATAAAACATAAAAGTAGACTAAAACTATTCAAAATAAATGGTGAAAATGTGGCTAAAATACAGGAAATCGCGCATGCCATATGTAAAAAAATTCCGGGGGCATGTTCCCCAGACCCCCTCCCTCCCTAAGGCTTAGCAGCCCGGGAACCCCCTCTACGCACCCGGGCCGAGGGCCTGCATCCTGCGGGGATTTCAAAACCTACCGATTTTTTAATTAAAGGGAATAAAGGTTGGCAAGTGTGGGCCTAAAGGTGGGCCTATCAGTAGATCTATGCACAGCCACAGTCAGGGCAGTGACAGTCAGTAATAATTGTCACTGTCAGTACTCAGTAGGCTAGTACGAGTATGACAGTAGATCTATAGCCTACTATCTAGGCCCGGACTAGGGGGCCTATAAGCTGATAAGTAGGCATATAGGCTATAGGCATAGCCCATACTGGGCCATAGCCTCATAGGCTATAGGTCGTACGACCAATAGGCCTATCGCGAACAACGTTTTTTGCCATTTGAAAAATAGGCCTATTTGGTGACTAAATTTTATTTTTTTCAACTCCATTCAATTTGCCAAGTTATAGTCTACGGCCCCTAGTTCTGCCGTTTTTTCGGCAAAAAATACTTTACATCGTCCGATTCTTTGGCTGCAGGGAGACGAGGAGGGGTCATTTTGGTGAACCCCGGCATTTCGGGCGTCTTTTTAAAGACGGGACCGGGCACTCCCCTGGGAGTTGCTTCATTGAACTTGAACTTGAACTTTCTTTGTCATGTATGATGACAGGTGCAAGTCATTCATCATTAGAGCGGTGAGCGATATTAGCCTAAGGGAAATTCGGGAAAATCGGTATAGTCTACATATACTATATAGTCTAGGTCTATATTCAAAGAAAGGATTTCCCAAGTTAAAATATTTTTTAACCGAAAATTATACCCGGAGATCGCTGGACATGTTACTGTTACTGTTAGTGTTAGTCACTTAGTGAGTTGAATAGAAGTAAAAAAAAATAATTTCAGCAAAAAGTCTAAATATTTTTCAAATGACGAAAAACGTGGTTCGCGATATTGGGCGTAGACTACGACCTTATACTCAGTTATAGACTAGTAACGTTAGAATTCCAGTTCTGTGGGCTAGCCTAGCCCTAACGACGTTAGACAGCCTGAGACTGAGTAGGGTAAGCCTTCACCCAGAATAGCCTACATAAGGGACGCACCATTTGATATCCGGGGGGGGGAGCTAGATTAAAATTGAAATAAATAGTTTGTCACCACAAAAGTCAGAGAAAAAAAGTTTGTTGAAAATGTGAGCAGAAAAAAAAAGTTTGTTGTCGAAATTGATGAAAAATATGTTGACCAGAAAAAACAACAAATGGTAACGTACATAATAGGGAAAGCATACGACAAAAAAATCTTCGACATAGGCCTAACATAAAAAAAAAATTGTCGGGCGTTGATCGGCCGAAAAAAGCTTGTTTTCCACCGGAGGTAAAAAAAAAAGTTTGCAAGCAGCTCTAGCCCCCCCCCCCCCCCCAGATAGCAAATGATGCGTCCCTAACGTGCAACATTCAATGCCCTGTATAATTTGCAAAGTAAATGTTACCTCAGCCAGATTGAAAGTGAAAGTGAAACTTGTCTCTCCCACAAATTAATTTATAGACTCCCGTCTTGTTGCTCTTTTCTCTTGTTGTTTACAAATTGGAACAATGGATACCGTTACCAGGTGTTTACTGTAGCTAAGCGATATAAAATTAAATAATAAATTATGACGTTTCTGACATATGTCAATACAGCACGTGCGTTTTCAGACATGTTTCTAATTATACAGCCTAGTCAAAGCGTTTTACATGTTTTAAGCCAGCCCATCAAACACGATATAGCCCTAGTCTACACTAATCCGACAGTCCGATGTTGGCTCAAATTTGGGCCGCATTCTACAACGCTGGCCCAGTATTGAGCCAACATTGTGCCAATGTATCGTGTAGGGTCAAATGTATGGGTCAAACCCAGGGGCGTGCACAGCTTTCCGTCGAGGGGGGGGGGGGTCAAGAGGTAAAATTTTGAAAAATATGGGGGTTCCGGAGGCTACGAAAATTTAAAAAAATCTTCAGCTCAAGGGGGGTGGGGGGGGGGTCAGGACCCCTCTGACCCCCCCCCCTGTGCACGCCCCTGATTAACCTGTCTTCAATCACAAGGATTTCTGAATTTAGAGGCACTATATCTGTATATAGGCCCTGTAGACCCTTGTCTATAGGCCTAGTCCGAACTAGACCTATTAGGGGCCTATACCTTGTTTCGTTACATATAGGCCTATAGTCTATAGTCTAATGGTTTTTTTTAGATTTTTATAGATTTTTTTGTGCTGAATTAAAATTCGATGAGTGCCAGCTTGGTACGTTTGAGCATTTTTGTATATTCAAGGTCAAAGGTCAATTTCAAGGTCTTAATATAATTTTTCAGCAAATTTTTCAACTTCAAGGTCAAGTAAGCGAAATTCATTTTTAACAAGTAGGCCCTAACGCTAGAAACATGTGTAGACCGTCCTAATAGGGTCTACCTCTTTTTCATGGGATTTTGACCGGAAAATCCATTTATGGTATTATTTTAGCGATTCAGGTCATCTTTAAAGTTGTAATGTCAATTTCAAGGTCAAAAAAGTAAAAAGCATTAATTTTAAGAAACACATATAGGAGGAAGTGTAATACGTCTTTTTCATGGTATTTTGACCTCTTTTTCGTATCATTTTGACTAAATAAACTATTTCTGGTAGTATTTTGATGATTAAAGGTTATCTTCAAGGTCAAAAACATCTTTTTCGTGGGGTTTAGCCAGAAAAATCAATTTCTCCTATTATCTTGGTCATTTGAGGTCATCCTCAAGGTCGAAAGGTCAATTTCAAGGTCTCCATCAAAATGTAATGCCTTCCCATCGAGCTTTAACGACTTACCATCGTCATTTTACACACCTGCGGCACCTATTAACGCCTCTCCATTATCCTTTAATGCTTCCGTCATCCTTTAGGGCCTCTCCGTCGCCACGTTGAGCCTTTCAGTTGCCCTTTAATGCCTCTCCACCATCAATTGTGACGTACCATATCAAAACCAGTTCTATGTCGCAAAATATAGAAAATGAGTTAGTAAGTGACATTTGAAGAGCCAGCGCTCAGGTTTCAAATGCACCAAAAATTATAAATATATCTCAACTATTTAGGAAATTATCTATAAAACAAGATTTGGAAACTTAAGCCCAAAATATCCCAAAATGTTGAGAAAATGACCTACAAAGTTTAAATTTAATTGACAAATGGTTTAAAAAGTTCAAATTAAATAATTTTTTATATAAGAAATAAAACTAGGGTATCTTCACTATTTTGTACTTTGAAGTTGTATTTTTGATCAGCGTTAAAAAAGAAAATTAGCCAAGAAATATTATTTTAACAAAACATGGCCATAATTCAAAATCTAAAGCACCGACATAAATTACATCCACAATTACGTCCCTCCGTCTCCCTTAACACCTCCTCGCCCATGCATACCAAACATCACCCTTTAACTCCTCCCCATCGCCTTTAACGCTTTGTCATCACCATTTAACGCCTCATGCTCGCCTTTTAGTGCCCCCTCGTCGCATTTACCGCCTTTCCATTGTCATTTAACGCCTCTCTATCGACCTTTAACTCTTTTTCTTTGCCTTTTGAGGCCTTGCCATCGCCCTCCCTAAGTAGCCATTTAACGCTTCTTCGTCACATTTTAGTGACTCTCTGTCGTTTTTAACGCCTTCTCCTTGCCCCGCAACGCCTATCCATCACCTTTTAACGCCTCCCAATCGCCCGTTGACATACTTCTATTGTGATTTAGAGCGTCCTCGACGTCACCTTCAAACGCCGTTCCATAGCCCTTTATTGTCTCCCCGCCACCTCTTAGCGACTCCGGTCTCACTCTAACGTCTCTTCTTCACCCCTTAGCACCTTCATGTTGCGTTTTAACGCCTCATTGCCCTTCAATGCTGACTCAGTGCCCTTAACGCCTCCTCATTAATGCCTCCCCATCGAACTTTAACGAATTACCATCGTCATTTCACACACCTGCGGCGCCTAATAATGCCTCTCCATTGTCCTTCATGCTTCCGTCATCCTTTAGTGCCTCTCCATTTAACCTCTTTCCGTCGCCTTTTAGGACCAATGAATCGCCTTTTTGTGTCTCGTCGCCGCCCTTTAATGCCTCTCCATTGTCCTTTAACACCTCCCTGTCGCCTTTTAACACCTTTCCATTACCCTGTATCGCTTTCCCATCGCTCTTTAACGCCTCTCCACCACCCTTTGATGACTTCTCGTCGCCTGATCATTTCACTTTGATGATGTTTAATTCCAGTCAAAATTACACCAAAACAATGTAGGCCCCTATTACACGTGCTCCAATTGGTAGCATGTTAAAATCATATTTGACCTTGAAATTGACCTTTTGACCTAGAGGATCACCTAAAATTATAAAAATAATACCAGAAATGTTTTTTTCAGGCAAAATCACACGAAAAAGAGGTATTGCACTTGTTTCTAGCTTTATTTGTTACAAATCATATTTTTTCTTACCTTACCCTGAAATTGACGCAATGACTTTGAAAATTACTTTTTATTATCAAAATAATAACAGAAATGGATTATTCAGTCGAAATGACATCAAAACGACGTACTGCGCTTATTTTGCTATTTGTGTTTTTTTTAAATCGTATTTTCACATTTTTGACCTTGGGATTGTCTTTTATATGACCTTGAGTTGGAAATGACCTTGCAAATGATCTTGAATCACAAATATAATACTTTAAATGGATTTTCCGGTCAAAATCCCATGAAAAAGAGGTAATACACATTTTCTTAGCTTTATTTGTTAAAAACTCACTTTTTCTCTTACTTGACCTTGAAATTGACGTTTTGGTCTTGAATCTTGAAGATTACCTTGAATAATCAAAATAATTTCTGAAATGAATGATTTCCCAGTCAAAATAACATTGTTCCTAACTTTATGTATGGAAAAATAATATTTGACTTTGAATTTGACCTTGAATCTACAAAAATGCTCAAACTTTTCAAGGTGGCACTCATCGGATTTGAACTCTATAAAAAAAAAATATAGGCCTATAACAAACATAAAAAAAAAACATTGTATATAGTCTATATGTGACAGCTCGGACTACTAGACTAGGATATTTTAGTCATAAACAATTTATTTTAGTGGGTCCAATTATAACTGCTGTAGCCTGTAGACCAACTGACTGGGGGGGGGGGGACGTGCCCCGATGTTGGGCCAACGCTGGTCCATCGTCCACGACGCTGACCCAGCATTGGCCCAACATCGGGACAACGTCTCGTGTTTGCTGCGTAGTCTAGGCCTACTCCCATACTTGGGACTGGGCCTATTAAACTACTGACAGCACAAGAAAAAGTGTAGGCCTACTATTCAGGGTTACCACTAGGCCACCGCCAGTGTAGGCTAATAGGAAATGTTTTGAGTTAGGGATCCAAAAAATGGTGGGGATTTGCGGGGCCTCGCCCAGGGGGGGGGGGGGTGGGATTGCAACAGGGGGTGTATCCCCCTGAGATAGGCCTACTGAGTGGGAATCCGGTGACACCCTCCGCCCCCCCCCCCCCCTAGCGGAAACCCTGCTATTTCATGTAGGCCTATTTAGCCTATCGATTGAACGGGACGCATGAACGAAATTCACGTCAAATTCACATTAACCAGGTTGAATTAATTTCGCTAATGAAAAAAAAAAATTACGTAGGTGATGTAGGCTATCTTGAGCTTATAGCATAGCACTTGAAAAGGGCTGGTTTATTTTGAACGAACAAGTGAAACATCTTCTGAATTCGATCGATGTCATCAGTGATGGATGTTCCTGTGGTATGCATGATGTGTTACGAGCGTGGAAACTATGACAACGGTCACGACTCATCGACTGGTACGATTACAGGGAAGTATCTGGACCCCCCTCATCCTCCCCTAACCAGTATAGGGGAAGGACGGGCTAATTGAGCCACAGGGTGAAACAGCTGATAATGCTTTGACCAAAGAGCATATACCCTCTTTGCTTTGACCACGTCACTCAGTCAACATTGTTTTAATGTTGGACAGGCGTCTGTCACACCTGTCCTACAATAAAATAATATTGAGTCAATTTATGGAGCAATTTATTGAGGTTATTTTTCTACTCGTAAATTAAAGCAGGTCGTTTGATTATTAATAGGACCTACCTACCTTGTGACGGACCCTACTCCTTAAAATGTTGAAAATGCTATAGGCCTACATACCATGACGCCGTTATCAATCAATCAAGCAAGCAAGCTTCTCGGTTGTTAGAAGCATTATTGAGACTAGCACATTAAGATATTTAGGGTTTGATCGCCTGATAGCCACGGCTAATCAATCAATCAATCAATCAATCAATCAATCAATCTAACAAACCTTCAATCAATCAATCAATCAATCAATCAATCAATCGATCAATCAATCAATCAATCAATCAATTTATCAATCAATCAACCAATCAATCAATCAATCAACCAATCAATCAAACAAACAATCAATTATTCGATCAATCAATCAAACAAGCCTTCAATCAATCAATTAATCAATCAATCAATCAATCAATCAATCAATCAATCAATCAATCAATCAATCAATCAATCAATCAATCAATCAATCAATCAATCAATCAATCAATCAAACAATCAATCAACCATTCAAGCAATCAATCAATCAATCATTCAATCAATTAATCATTCAATCAATCAATCAATCAATCAATCAATCAATCAATCAATCAATCAATCAATCGTACATAGTATATACCGGTTGCATATTTGCATGGTTATAATAGGCCTATACGTTAATATTGTTGGTTCAAAATGAACAACCCGTCATTCAGTTGTAACTAAACTCTTCCAAGGCTGAAATATGTTTGTATAAACCATGGAGACCAAAAGGTTTTTTTCAATTTGTAATCATCATAAATGTTTTAGTTAGCTCTCTCTGCTTCATTCGAGTACCTTTGTTATGGGTCTACGGTCAATGTAATGTGTTTAATTCCTTCGTCTTTAAACGTCAGAATCTGACGTCTACAGAACTTTAATACAAACGTCAGATCTTGACGTCTAAAGACAATCCCCGAGCTGAAAGGTTTAAGTGGGGATAGGTGTTGGACCTTTTGTCTGCAACGACCTGAAAGGTTGACTTTAATAATCTACTGTCACAGTGTGATACACCCTTAACATACAGAGGGATACACAGGCCTGGAAGGCAGTCGATATACTTTATCTGTACTGTGAACATGATCACTGGCTGACATGACGTGCTGCATTATTTGCATCTTTTAAACCTTTGATTGCTTTACGTTGGGTACGTTTTCGATCGGTTTTCAAAAAAATATCAATGAAATCAATGAAATAGTTTTTGGTAAGTGATCAGTTTAATAATTTAATTTTGAATAAAATAAATAAAAATACAGATATTTTCCGTAATTTGAAACCGGGACTACGCTAAATTCAAATGACGATAAATAGTAACAATCAACTCGGCAGGAATAGTGCAGTGAAGCACCAAGACAGCATCCGCTCCCGATGCTGGTTCAATTTTGGACCACTGTCTAGGACGCTGATCCAACATCGGCCCAACGTTAGGCAGTTACTGCTGCTTGCCTTCACATGTTAGTCTGTCAACATGACCAGGGGTTTTATTGTTGAGCCAATTGTCCTGCTGACTGAATTGTTTATAATGTTTTTCATCAATTTGCAGCTGGAATTGCTAACGCAATTTCCAGCTACAAATGACGAAAAATAGGCCTATTACGATTTCTGAAAAATAGACATCTCCCATATTTAATTATTCGATTAACAGATCACCTTCAACAAACTGCTTGAACAATTGTAGTGGTATTTTATTTAGTTTTGTTAGACAGATAATAGGTGAAATACAGTATACACTATATACATACAGGCCTAGCAGTAGCATACAAGGGGTTAATGGTGTTCGGAGACAAAATATCTATTATTTATTGTTGTGCTGTGTGACAGTGGTCCGTGCGTTATCATCACAATAGCCTGACCTTTACCAGAGGTAAGTCATGTGGATTCTGCCGTGCGAACATAAACAACAGTAACTGGATGCCTGAGAAGTCAGCAATTACTGCTGTTTACATTTGCACAGCAGTGTATTTTGTTCATGTATAGTCGAGTAAAATAATAGTGTTTTTAAACATAAAGATTTGCAAATGTTTGGACTCAAATTAAACAAACATGAATAATTTTAACCCGCGTGAAGTTGTGGGTCGTGGTAGCGAGACACATCTTCAAGACCGTGAAAAATTAAATGATTTAATCAGCTAATTTAGCGTTTTTATTTAAGGCCTAACCGTAGTAGACATATACTGATGTTTACATTTGCGCGGCAGTGTATTTCAGTCAGGTGATAATCTACATTAGGAGTGTTTCATATTAAATAGCCTAAGACAGGTTACAGCTCTATGTTCAGAAGGTCCTATGTTCAGAATGTCCTATGTTCAGAAGGTTCTATGTTCAGAAGGTCCTTTGTTCAGAAGGTCCTATGTTCAGAAGGTTCTATGTTCAGAAGGTTCTATATTCAGAAGGTTCTATGTTGAGAAGGTTCTATGTTCAGAAATATTTGTTCAGAAAGGTCCTATGTTTAGAAAGTACGGGTGACTATTTCTCAGTTCCAATTGGGCACACGACGTTGGATCAACGTCAATGACTTTGATTTAATGTCGCAAAAACGTTGTGTACCCAGTGGGTTTCCGAGCGTAAAATTAATGACGTTAGATCAATTTGAGGACTCATTAAATTGTAGAAATTGCAGTTATAATTACTTTCCATAGGAGGTACGTTGTTCGAAATACCATATAAAAAACGAGTGATATAGATGTATAAATATCAATTATTTTATCTTATGTGGTCTATGACATTATTCTCTGTTCAATGTAAAGTCTAAGTGCATGGTTTGTGGTAGTAGGTAAATATGCATTATATCACAACCTTCGCAAGTAAATATTTCGGGTGGTTAAAAAATATTATTTAATCAATTTATCGGAAACCGTCTATATGTAAAATAAGAAATAGGCATACGTCTTTTAAATGGAATAGATGTATGGTCGTCGTGACCAGTGAACTACTCATAAGGTATACATATAAGTTAGATGTCTGAGTCATGTAATTGTAAATTGCTGCTGTAGGCCTACGTCCTTTTTTGACAGTAGACTAACAGTCATTTAAGTGACATTTCAAAACGATAAAAACAGTGCAGTTAATTGATGAGATGAATGATATACAGATGATGATGAGAGCGTGGAGTGATAGGGCATGGTGGATTATTGAGAGTATTCTCATTGAAAAATATTGTATATATCGCCCTCTATAAACCCATTTGCTTCGTCTCATAATTTCATTACATCAAAGGGTCTAACTTCTTACATTGTGAAACTTTTCAGAGTAGTCGCCCCATGGCTAATAAATTGTCTGTGCAAAAAGTCATGAAAATTGGTTCAAATTGACTGAGGAATCCGCGAAATTGTCAAGCAGATAAGCTGATAGATTGTTCAAAATGTGATAGAAGCGCCAAATTTCGCCCATGTGTAGAGTTTGGTATGTAGATTCATATACAAGCAAGCCCCAAGACGATTTCGAAATTTAAAGATCGGAATTTAGATAGTTAATGCCGCCATTAGCGGAAAATGGTTTAAACTCATTATCTCCTCCAAAATTCTGAATAACAAAGAAAAAAGTGTGTTTGCACCTATGTTTGTATGGTCGAATATTACAATAAAACAGTCAGAATTATAATTTATTGCAAACTTAAAACAAATCGATGTCAATTTGCAAAATTAGTGCCGCCATTGGTGAAAAAATGATTAAATCCTATATCTCCGTCAATATTAGAGATATGAAAGAAAAAAACGTGTCTGGACCTATGATTGTATGGTCAAATATTACAATGAAACAGTCAGAATCATAATATAATGAGCAAATAAAATAACAATATATGTAAATTTAAAGAAATAGTTCCGCCGTTAAAGGAAAAAGGATTAAATCCATTATCTCTGTCACAATTAACGATAATAAAGATAAAATCGTGTCCACACCTATGTTTGTATGGTGAAATATTACAATGAAACAATAAGAATCATGATATAATAAAAAAGATATATAATTTTGAAAAATCTTATAACTCTTAATAAATTAATTAAATCCATTTTCTCAGTCAAAATAAAGTTATTGACGAAAAACTACTGTCTACACTGCATGTTTGTACAGTATGTTGTATTTGAAGAAAATCAAATAAAAATAATAAATGTCATTACATTTGTGATTTAATATCAACAGCTGTGTCAATGTATCGTGTACAAAATGTCTAACTATGATTTAAATGAGTAACATTTAACAAAATCAGGTGACGTGAGCATCGAAATAAAACTAGTTAATCACTAGAGTGCCAATGCTGATAGCACCGTATCACACCCAGATACAGCAGGAAAAAGGGTAACGCTGCACACACATCTGGGCTAAAATGAATGGCAATTCTGTGGGCTGCTATGTATCAGAAATTTTCCCTACCCCAAATACTAACCACAACTCCTCGATGCCCATCTTTGCTGCATATGCCACTGCCAGATCCACTACATCAGTGTCTTCAGCTCTGATCAAAATTTTGCTACAACCCATCTTTACTGCGTGAGCTGCATGAAGGAAAACGATGGTATCGCCCTCTTCGTGGTTACATGGTGATATACCACTCTTATCAACAGGCATAGAGCTTATTATGTCTTCATTGCAAGAACTGATTATCTGCACTCCTTGAATTTGGAGGTCAGCTACGCATGTAGCCAGAAAGGTGAATAATTCGATCTTGTTGTTTTCGTTGCGCAGGAAACCGCTCGAATTTCCTGGTATGGTACAGTTTGGTAAGATACGTCGAGGAACACCTTGACCTTGTGCTTCTCTTGTGCTATGTTTGAGACTATCAGGTAGATATCTATCCTACACAATGTCAAGTCGTCTGACTGTACTCGCTTGGCTTACTATATATGGTTGGAATACATCTGTTTTATAATCATTAAATGTTTTTGCTTGTTAACTAATACTGGACCATCAATGACTTTCATGTCGACATCTGGAGAATCATATGCGGTATAAATCTCCAGGCAGTGAAGCATAACAGATTTTTGGCCAATACTACGTTTTCCCATTGAAGACAGGGGCGGTGGAGAGTACGGGTTCTCATGTCGAAAAAAAGTCTTCAAGGTTACCCTCTCTTGATTGATACGCTATATCTATGATCTTGCGAAAAGATTGCAATCACTTTTTAGAGACGATAAATGAGTCTGTTTTTTGGTACGAGAAGTTAGAGATGTTCAAAATAACGGAAAGTTGTTTCTATGGATTGTGTCCGTTATTGCAACTGTGTGTTTTTCAAGTCTATTAACATCATACGAATTATACTGTTGCTGTCCTATTGTCTCTATTGATTTCACTGTGTCTACTACAGTTTTAGGCATAATCTCCTTGTTATCTATCACCAAAAAGTCTAGGTTGTCTTCTGTGAAGGGATTTCCCATTTCTTCTATGACGGAGGTTAAAGATATGACATCATTCGCAAAAGCACGTTGTGTGCTTGGAGTTTGTTTGTGGTGTCGAGTATCACCGGTTTGTGGTGTCTGAAATGTCACTTCAAACTCTTTGATTGATCGAACCACCATCCAGTGCTTGAGAGCAGCTGGGTTATCAGTGAGACCAACCGCTCCTCCACCACCTTTAATAATCTTGTTTTCCTACTCATGGTTTTGGCCCCCTCCACCACTTTTAATAAAACAAAATTCCTACTCATGTTTTTGGTCCAGAGCTAGCAATGAGAATACATGACGTGATTTTTGCACAACAAACTTGCCGGCTTAGAATTCGTTGTGCACGGTAGGATGGATATCTTTCAGATAAATCATGTCTTGGATGTGGTCGGGAAGCCACCTGGCATAATTGATATGGTCAAGAGCGAACATACAGGGCGACAGTTGACCAAGGATTTGAATATACAAAGCAAAGTTTCCCTCTCTAATTGATTCCACTAGCTGCAAGACAGCAAGCTCCAATTTCAACGCAATTGACCAAAATTTAAATTGTGGAGACTTCTCAGTTTTTTCTTCTACCCAGTCTTTAAACTTTATTTGTTGATTCGTAATGCTACTGTCTGCTTCATATGATTTTCGTTGGAGGACATGCAGTGCACAAGCTGTAATTTGATGTGTATAACGTGAGCGAGTTACATGTGATGCTTTCAAGATTGCATTTGCCCTTCCAGGGATTGTGATGTCTGCCTGAACTAATACACATTCCCGCCCACTATTTGTCAGCCACTGGCCAATCATATTCAATGAAGCAATCTCGAAGTGTAAACTGCCCATCATAACAATATATCTGTCCTCACCATATATATCTGACATTATAACTGTTTACCAAGGGCAAAGAGAGGCTGGTCCATGGCAATGATAGGAACCTGGCCTGGGTTTACATGATCTGCTGCTGCTTTTACCATTTTCATTGAATGGATATTCATAGACCCTGTGCATTTTCATGAAATAAAGATGTAAGTTATTGTGCTGTTTCCATCCAGTTTTTGCGGATTTCTAGCCTCGTTGATCAAACTAGCAGACGGTTTTAGTGGCCTGTTGGCCGCTGGTACGTAGTCGTCTATCTTTGGAAGTGATACAGGGTGAATATTGGTATAAGAGATTGGCAGTTCAGATATCTTCCTTTGTTTTTGAGTAGGTAGACCCTGAATCACAGAACTTCAGTCAACCCCATCTAAATCTTTACTTGGATGCTGGGTAAAAGAAATGGCAGTGCCGTGAAATGAATCATTAGCAGTTCTTGAACTAGGGTTGTGATCTATGTTATCTACATTCCCAGTTGTAAATATATATTTTCTAAGCTTCATTGGATATACCACACCTTCTTGTTCGCTCAATTGGCAGACCCTGTTGGCCATATCTGTAGAGATCTATAGAACCCTGTCATACGATATGCACAAGCCAAGTTGGTGAAATTTATCAATAAGAGTTCTCTTTCGTGTTTCAGCATAGATGACCAATGTTATGTAGATGGCAAGGGGAGTTTCTTTGGCTTGGTTATGTCGAATGGTTGCAGATGATATAGCTCTAGCATGTTCAGTGTTATTAAACATCAACAGTTGTGCAAGTGATATGCCAGCGAGGTATATGGCCTCTCCATCGGAGCTGTTTTCTCTCGCAAATTGGAATGCTGCACCAATATCACCCTCGAACGCTATACTTACATCGCTACCTTTATTAAAATCCCTTAAGTTTGAAACTTGGGAAAGTAATCGTTCTTTAAGCCTTGTAGAATTTACTTTTTTGGGAGCATTTGCTGTTGCAACCTAGAAGTGCAAAGTTTCACCAGTTCGGACAATTTGAATGTAGCTATAGTTTTTGAATGTTTTGCCTCTTCTAGCTCACTAACTCTGCAAAAGCAATGGCTTCCTTTGAAACTTGATCAATCTGGCGATTTCTTCACACTCCTCGCTCTGTTATATAAAGCTACCAAACACATGTTGTGATAATATGCATCAATAGCAGGCATGTCACAGAGCGACAGTTCAGCTAGTAACTTACAATCTTGCAGTTCCAATGCACACCATCTGACATCCCGATCCAAATTAAAACTGGAAGCTCTGTGCAATGAGCCTCCTGGTTTTTCACAAAAGAAACATCGTAATTGTTCTGCATCTGCTTCATTACCTACAATACCTAAACTGGATCTAGTTTTTAAAGGACTCACTCCCTCAGCATCTTCATCTGATTTTCGTTTCACTGCTCGTTCTACTTTAATATCCGAAAACTTTGTAATACATGACTTGAGTCATTAACCGTTATTCACAAGTAATGTGTCTGCAACACCCCGACCATCATCGAGCCATGATACATTAATGCCCATAGGCATATTATCCAACTGTTGTAAACAACAAATGTTTCTGGCCAACTTTCTATACCCGGAGTCATAGTCTTTTCCTGTGGATTTTGATGGGCAGATCAATTTCTCGGTTGTGACTTTCTCACATGAAATACAAAGTGACCAGTAAATGGCATCATCACTCTGGGATGGTCTGGGATGGTCTGTTCTCGAGCCGGCTGTAGTAACATCAGACTCCATGGTACGTTCTTAGGGACACATAATTCTATAGGCTACCATCACCAAATAGTCTGTGGGAATATATCCTGGATTAATGACTACATCCACTACGCGATCTACCACAACATGAAACAAACTGAAATAAGTCAGCGAAAACATAACTAATTTCAGCATTTTTATTATTATAAGGTTAAATATGCATTTTCCTTGTACACAAAGGGTTTTATTGAAATGCTTGACCCTTGAAACATGGGGCTAGACATACTTTTTATGAGGCTACCATCTATAGAAAAAAAGTTACATCATAATTTCTATTTTTCGCTAATGGCGCCGATAAATTGTGACTTTTACCATGAAACGGTGAAAATTTGGCTTGGGGCTTGATCTTGTTGGATTCTACATATATCGAAGTATCAGTGCACCAAATTTCATACTTCTATCACAATTTAAACAATTCAATGATATTTCAGTGCTTAACTGCCTGACTAAAATTCATTCACCCTGGTTGATGAATTTAATTTTCACACAGCTCCGATATCCTCGGGTCGGATAGTCCCCAGAGTAACAATAGGAGCCTAACAGAGGGTAACTCCATTCTAGCCACATTGGCTGAAATAGGTTGACCTCATACAACAGGCCCGTAGCCAGGATTTTTGTGTGGGGGGTCGTTTTGAGCAAAAAGTGGACCTTTTTGTACTTTTCTTTCTGTCGGTAAAGGGGGGGGGGGGGTGCGGGGACATGCTCACGCGACTTTGTTTTAAACCCTTGTGCTGCTAAGTCAGAATATATACGTTTCAAGCAAATTTCAGACTAAATAAAATAACATTTGGAAGATGTCTATTTTTTTAGAAATAATATTATTTTCATTTGAAGCAGGAAATTGCGTTAGCAATTTGCGTTAGCAATTGAGCTTCAAATGAATGAAAAATACTCACAAACAATTAAGCAGCACAGGGATTAATATAAAAACCCATATTGCGCATTTCCTGCCTAAACATAAATTGTGTTTTTAATTTCTGCTGAGTTTTTACTCTTTAAAGTGCTAAATCAATCCATATTATTACGATCACGTGCCATTTTGTATTTATGTGTCTACCACTGAATAGATGTCACGATGTTGAGCAATTTAATACATGCTTTTTCAATGAAAAAGAACGTATTTTTCAACATGAATAAATATAGGGGAGACCGGGGCTAACTGGGACATATTATTACGATCACGTGCCATTTTGTATTTATGTGTCTACCACTGAATAGATGTCATGATGTTGAGCAATTTAATACATGCTTTTTGAATGAAAAAGAACGTATATTTCAACATGAATAGTTATAGGAGAGACCGGGGCTAACTGGGACACTTTTATCATTTATCGCCCTGGGGCAGACAATAATAGAGTTAGAGATTAAAAACAATTATTCAACCTAGGTGTGATATTTGTTATTGTCACAAGGGCCTTTAATAAATGACAACTAAAACCTATACAGATTTGGTGAATTAAAAAATAATAATTATGTCCCAGTTTGCCCCGTATACGGGGCTAAGTAGGACAAGGCCAGGGGCTAACTGGGACACTCCTAAAATTTCAGCAATTTAGGATCTATAGATTCCAAATAGTTTGAAGGGGGTGAGCTATAAATAAACATATATATGCCGTTTAAACACAAAGGTTTAAAGTGCAACAAAATATTGCAGAAAATAACAGCTGATCCCCGATGCACTATAGGCCTAATGTGTTGATACTACGTAACACCCACATTGTGTCCATCCCCAATACATACAATCTAAAGTAGGCCTAACAAATGTTAATTGAGTTGCGCAAACATATATTTAGGTCACATGTCAGTACCCACAGGGGTTAAGTGGGCCACAATGCTACAACTGGGGCAAACTGGGACACACCGGGGATAACTGGGACTGTCGCAGTTAGCCCCGCCAGAATTGTCCTAGTTAGCCCCGGGTTGACCTTTTATGAAAAATATGACCTGGCATGTGGGTATGGTACAGCATCGAACATCTAATAATTGTAAATTAGGCAGTAAATATGAGTGTTTTCAGTGATATATTTCAGTATAATACAACTATAGTAATTTAAGTTTTATAAGATTCGTAATTGAGAGTTGAAAAATTACTTGAAAGGCAAAAAAATACATTTAGTTTTGCCTGCTCACACAACTCTGCTAGTTCCACTGGGATTGTAGTTCAAGTGGAAGGGGGTATCCCTCCATTTTTGAAAACGAGGCCACTGATATTGTCATATCATGGAATTTCCTATTAGAGGCCTGTCCGAGTTAGCCCCTTGTCTCAGTTAGCCCCGGTCTCCCCTACTAACATGAATAAATTCCGTTTTGCGAATGTGAGCTCACAAAAAATATCATGGCGTTTCCTAGCTGACTGACTTGACAAATGATTCATTAATGATTTCGAGTGTAATTTCATGTATTTAATTAGCTATATTATATGCCAGGACAGAAGTATGCATTCTACTAAAGATTGTAGATAATGCTGTTTTGGGGTATGCCTGAACAACCAAAGACAGTTGTGGATCGAGGAATTGACAGACGACGAGGATACACAATCAATTTTTTTCACAATAATTTATATAAACGACAGCTGGCACATCCAGCCTCCTATATGTTCTAGAGGGTCCTGGGGCTTGCCACCCCCCCCCCCCCTGAATAAAATGAAATCTAAGGCTTGAAATGATGCATTCTAGAGCATATATTTAGGCCAATATATGTTCTTTATTTAGGTAATTATTCATGTTGCCCAAATAGTGGCACGTATTTTTTTGCCACACATCTAGCCTTTAACGTAACAATATTGCTTCAGATGTAATATTAAGTCAAACTAGAAGGGGAATTTGATACATGTATGCGTCAATTGTATGCCTCCGCCATCACATGAGGCCTATGTAGGCTTACTCTATCAACTCTCCCCCCTGACCTGGAGTTTTCTGAGATATCGTAATGACAATATTTGATAACAAAAAAGCTCAAGATCACTATATTCGAATTTGAGATACAGTTTTATCAGTTCTATGAATTGTATGGATACTAAAGCGATACAAATTGTATGAACCAAGATTTATCATCAAATCGTGATGACAAACGTTTTCCTTTATTAGCTATTTGCCTTGAAAAATAGGTAAATGTCACCCATCTTTGAACTTGACCTTGAGTTTCATCATATGAATCACTGGTATTAATATGGAAGTAATAGGGCCTACAAATTGTAGGTGTGGAACTTTCGTGACGACAACCATTTTCCTTTACAATATTTTTATTGTACGACTACATTTAGAAAGGGGTATGATAGACATAAGAAATCAGGTGGCTGATGAAGGCTAAATTCATTATGCGTTATTCTGTCCCTCATTTTAGACCTAAGATAAACTTTAATAAGAGAAGTCATCCATTGCGCCAAAGAGAACGAACGTGATTCGATACATTCGTAGATCTGAATCCTATCCTAGAGGCCTACGTACTCAGTTACTGCCTAAATCAGTTGGTTGGGATCAATGACTTTTGCACCTAAAGTAGACAATAAATCATTCTGCTGAAAAAATAGACTACTGCGCAGCGAATTCTTGCATTGTACCAGGAAATATCTGCAGTGATTTTGACCTTGCGGGGGTCGATTGAATCACAATGGATAGGTCTGTGTCGTAATAACACGATGCATGTATGGACGATGTAGGCCTATATAATAAGGGAACTCAACCTTATATTATTACCTCACCTCATAATTATACGTCATTAAACGGTTTGGTAAATTTTCCAATCAGTCACAATGGTAACTGAATGTAAAATAAATGTCCAATATCACCCTAGCAAAACACGAGACAAATGTCAATACAAATGTTCTCATAAATTGAAAGTAATTTTTAGTGCCAGAAACGGTATAGGGCCTATAACAACATTCCTGAAGTTTCAATTATGTCGATTAGTGGAGGAGGAAATCTAAAAATTGACGTTATTTAAGGAGTTAGTTGACACTTAAATTCCTAGAGACAAATAATATATCGCTGCAAATGTATGAACGTCTAGTTTTACGAAGCATGAACAGTTTTTGCGGCAAGTGGTCGAGTTTTTCATAAAACGTGCATATGTGACGTCATGTCGTGATGGTTGTGACGTCACTTTTTCACCAATTTCTACTAGATATTTATAAAGGTGGATCATTTATCAGCTGCCTAGGGGGCCATCAATGATATTTTAATTGTGACATGTTGTATGAAATAGTAATGACGTCATAGTTATGAATTAGGAACATATGTAGGCCCCCTATACAAAAAACATAAATAGACATCTCATACATATCTTAGATAGAAGTAATAGACGACAGGGAGTTTTTGGCAACAATCTTATGAATATAAGCTTATATATTTTTATGAATTTATTGATGAATTTATGTGATTTCTTCTGAAAATCTTTTGTTTTGTGTGGTACATTATATATTGCCATTATATTCTAGTTATTAGGGCCTACTTTAGTCAGGAGATCACTTTTGGGAGAGATAATAGGCTAAATTTCCCACATCTACCCCTTGGGCAAAGGGAACCAGGGCAAAGGGGGGGTAGGCCATTTCAATACAAAGACCATACAGCATGGCCCCCTTTGCCCTCTAACTTACAATGGGTAGATATTTCACACACTAATCCCAGTGAACGAAAGTATTTAGTATATTACTTAGTACTTAGTATGTCCAACAAAGCATGTCACCATATACATCAAATGAAAGGTTTTTATCATATCTGTTTTATCAGGCTTACCTCAATGTACATATTTATTAAATTGATTTGTTTTTCCATTCTCGTATTATGTATAGTTCATTTCTTAGTCACCCTGTCCCAGAGTGAGGCGAGAGCATGTACCATAGAAAACACTGAGAGCCGAACAAACAAATCCCCAAATACAACAAGAACAGTTGCCTGCACAACGCTTCTGACCCTTCAATACTTAAAACATATATCAACACTAAAATGAAATAAAATTTAAAGGCAATATTTCTGATAAACGTCAGAGTATTTTACTGTATTACATCTAACCTTTATCTTATAAATCACCTGCTACATCATTTTATAATGTGATATTTTCCCATCATTTACTGTATCACACATACATACAATCAGTTCTATATAGCTGGAATTGGTGACGTGATTGTCAGCTTTAAATGACGTCGCGTCAGTTTTCAAACACATTATTTGATCATTGTCGAAACGTACCAGCGCGACGACGTACGCGAGCGCGATAGGCATCGCGACCATTTTCAAAACTGTTACATTTTACATGGTGAGATGAATGAGATGACTGTCCTCCAGACACAGGATTCGAAATTCGAGCCCTGGCGGTCTGAGGCCGAGCACGCTACCTCTCGGTCACGTAGGCTCCCCACAATACTGAGTTTTACACGTGGATGGGGGAGAAACATTTTTGTTTCTTTCAAACCCCCGAGACCGGGAACCGAACCCCGAACTCTAGCGTGAAAGGCAGCGGTGCTAACCACTACCCCAGGGCCCCCGCCCGCCGGTTGTCGCGCCTCACATGTCGCGTTGGTCGTTGCGTTGGTGTGTGGACAGTCATGTAATTTTCGCGTCAGTCGTCGCGTCACTCGTCACGTGCCTAATCGCGCTGACGTTCGCGTTGGTGTGTTTTGCACTTAAAGTGGAGAAATGTAAATAACTCTATATATTATTTTAACCATCAGTCTGTTCTCTTTCAATATAAAACATAGCGAGAAGCTCGGCAGAATGGACTCTGAGTTTGAAACCATCACTGTAGTTGTTGGAGGAAATGACTGCTACTCAGACAGATTGATCCCTGACATAAGCAAAAATTATGATAAACTCACCAAGAAAGCAAAATCTATGTGCCAGGGAAAAGTGACTATGTCCAGTATCTGCCCACGACTTGATACTGTAGACGTCCAAAGAAAAATTGAACTGACCAATACAGCCTTAAAAAATCTGTGCGACACACATAGCTGCAGATTTGTCAACAATGACAATTTCTTCAAGCTGGCTGACAAGACGGTAAACGACTCCCTATTGATGAGAGATAGAGTACATCTGACCTGGCAACCCAGTAATAAATTAGCACTAAATCTGAAGCTCAAAACAACTGAAAAATGTGTGTCGCTGTACAGATCAAGAGGTAGACCAAGACAGACTAGATATGCCAGTAACTATACAGGCGCTCTGATGTAAACCAAACCAGGCCGACAGAAAGAGAATACAATGCATTAAAACATTCCCAGAAAGATGAACGACAAAACCACTATTACAGACATGATTCCTACCATCACAGAAGTAGCCAGAACAGAGAAGACCACCAGATACTAAGACAGAGGCACCAGCAAAGAAGTGACGCATATCATCCCAGATCAACACGGATATGACACCAACACTCGTAAAAACACTAGACATGACACCAATAACCGTCAATGTGACCACTGCTGGCAATTTAAATGTGAATGCTACTGAAAAGTACAGGAGGAAAAAGGAAATCAGGACATAGGCCTCATGCCGTCAAATGTTAAACAACCTTCTAGTAGAAAAACTTACATGGATGATAACAAAATAGACTATAGTGACACAAATAATATAAAAATGAAACACTGCAACACCAAGACTGAAATATATAATCGAAAACAAAACAAAGGAGTGAAAATTGGACATTTGAACATACGAAGCTTATTGAAAAAAATAGATGAAATTAAGATTTTAATACATCAGAATAGTTTTGACATTCTAGCTATATCTGAAACATGGTTATCGGACAAAATACCGAATGAACTTCTAAATATACCTGGTTTTAATGTATATAGAAAGGATAGACCGAGTCATGGTGGGGGTGTTTTAATATATATAAAAGAGACTTTACCTCATACATATTGTCCAGATCTCACCAATTTTAATAATACTGAAGTGGTCTGGGTTAGGATTGATAATAAATCTTCCCCTTCTTTTTATGTATCATGTGTATATAATCCCAAAGCGGACGATGAGAACTATTACCAATGCATGTTAAATAATTTTGAAAATGTTTTAGCAAAGAATAAGGAAATTATTATCCTTGGTGACTTAAACATTAACTACATCTTAGACGAAAATTTATGTGAAAATCAAGCTCACTTTATAGAAACACTCCTTTGTTGCAAACAATTGATAGTTGAACCTACTCGTGTTACACAATCATCTCAGTCAGTCATTGATCATATATATACCACGATGCCTCACAACCACTTGGATCACGGGATACTGAAATATACTCTTAGTGATCATTACTTTATATTTACAACTCTGAAATTTAGGCGCCAAGCTTCTCCTCCAAAACTTATTCACAAAAAATATTACAATGGAATAAATATAAATGATTTTATTCGCGATTTAATGGATATTGGACTATATAGTGGTGTTATTGATGCTAAATCAACATCTGATGCCTGGAGAGATTGGTCTAATGCATTTAATACAGTGGTTAGCAAACATGTCAAAATTAAAGAAATTAGAGTCAAAGATAGGTCAAATCCATGGATGACCAACGAAATTTTAGCCTTTATATATAAACGTGACTATACTCACCGCATGGCATGGCCGCATTAGCTCTTCTGACAAAATGAAAGAATATAAAAAACTGAGAAATTTGGTCATCTCAACAATTCGAAACTCGCAACGATCCTATTATAAGAAAACAATCACAGCCAATAAATCTTGTGACGTTTGGAGAGCAGTAAACCTATCCCTGGGAAAAAATAGATAAAGTTCCATAACATCAGATCTGTCACCTGATGCGTGGAATGAACACTTTGCGTCCGTTGGAAATAAACTGTGTAGTAAATTTAGTGAAAATGATAAACTAATATGGAGAAATAACTCGAGTATTTATAACTTTAAATTTAAAAGCCTTCTTGAAGAAGATGTTCTACATGTAGCATTTATAAACAAATTGCCATCTGAAACCAATGTTGATATTCTAGGCTATGATTCTTGTATTCTCAAACTTAGCAGTGAGATTAGCTGTAGCAGTCTAACAATCTTATTTAATATGTCACTTTATAATGGAGAAATTCCAAATGAATGGAAGAAAGCTCGGGTTACTCCAGTTTACAAAAACAAAGGCTCTAAACAAGACCCTAACAACTTTCGACCAATTTCTGTAATTGGGCATATTCCAAAATTATTTGAAAAATTAGTTGACTCTCAATTGAGAGAATATTTACAATCTCACTCTTTCATTACACATTTCCAGTCAGCTTTCGTGAAACTCCATTCAACCCAGACGTCTTTGCATAATGTGATTGAATATGTGCTTGACAATATTAACGAAAATGAAATCAATGGTATTTGTATGTTTGATCTTGCTAAATGTTTTGACACAATTGATCACAAATTACTTTTAAAAAAATTAGGCAAATATGGCCTTAATGGCGCTGAATTATAATGGTTTACAAATTATCTCAATGAATGAACTCAAGTTGTTACCATAAATGGTAAAATGTCTAATACAAAACTCATTGACAAAGGTGTTCCACGGGGATCTATACTTGGTCCTCTGCTTTTTACTATATTTATTAATGATTTTCCCTCATGTCTATCTAATGCCTTCTGTAATATTTTTGCTGATGATACTATGATAGGTGTTAGTGATAAATCTATAACAAAAATACAGCAACTACTTCAGAATGCTGTAAATGAAGCTATTAAATGGTTTGGACGAAATAAGTTAACTTTAAACATAAACAAGTGTAATGTACTAATTATATCTAACAAAAATATAGTAGAAAGCATAGATATTTTTATAAATGGTGTTAAGTTACCCTTTGTTAAGTCCGCTAAATATCTTGGTGTAGAGATAGATAGTAAATTATCCTGGTCTAACCATATAAATGGATTGTGTAAGAAATTGTCTTCACAACTTTATATCTTAAGAAGGTTGAAGCAAATTCTCCCAACGGATGATATTAATTGTGTTTACTACGGTATATTTCTGAGTATTTTTGATCATTGTATCACTGTCTGGGGCTCTGCTGCACAAAAATATTTATGTAAAATACAAAAATTACAAAATAGAGCAGCACGACTTCTTGCACAAAACTTTGACTGGAACATTCGTGGTATAGATATTGTGAGAGGTCTAGGGTGGCAGAATGTTAAAGAAAGATATTGTTTTTTATCATGTTGTCTCACTTATAAATCTCTAAATAATCTAGCTCCTTATTACTTATCTGATCTTTTTTCCTCCGTTTCTGAATGGCATACTTTTTCAACACGTAATGCAACAAGTAATACTCTACAGCAGCCCAGGTGTAATAATTCTTTATATAAATCATCTTTGAGTGTGAATGGGTCTAGACTTTGGAATAGGCTACCTTCAGAAATAATAAGACATTTTCTGCTTTCAAATATAACCTTAAACTATATATGGCTAATAATCAAACCATTACTCAATCATAGTTAGGGCTGCAATAAATGTCTTATCGCTTTCTCCAATTTTTGTAGGTTTTTGTTGGAGTTTTAGTGTGGGGACATTTGTGTTTTCTTCTCTTTTCACTTTGCTATAAATGTACATGTATACACATTTGTAAACCTATTCAATTAACGCAAAGGCATATATCATCGAATTATGATCTAAAATGTCTAATGTACCTTCTATTTTTGTTATTGTAACTATTGTACATAATATGATAATTATTGTTTAAATATGTGTTTTCACTTTTTATGCAAATACTGTCATAAAATACTGTCATAAAACAGGGCACATATGCAAAATAGCCAAAGGCTTATAATGTTTTTACCCTATATAAATATGTTTGAATAAATAAATAGAAAACGCATGTGAAACTGACGTATTTTTTATTTGGGCCATAATAACCTCTTGCCCACTCTCCCCTGAGCGACCTAGCAAAAAAATGAGTGCGGTTTTGAGAAGAGCCTAGTTACTGGTAGCGCAAGGACTTCCTGCTACCATATCTTTGCTTATTTCGCTGCTTTTGCTACATCAAATCATCACAGAATCGATTCTAATTGGTAGCAAAATGATATATCTGTAATATTTACCAAAGAGCCACAAATTTAAAAAAAGGAACTATGCGCGAATGAATTTGTGTGGTGAAACCTTAACGTTCGATAATTTCACATTGAAACACATTTGCGATGCTGCCCCAGCATTAATCCACTGCGACTTATCGCAAACTGTATAAATGGGCTAAATATGTAACGTGTAACGTTCTGGTCTTTAACAGCTACCTGCACATTTGATTAATGTCAGTTGACGTGCTATGGAAAACATTTCAACTTCGCCTACCTATGTTATGGGTCTACAGTCATTATAAATATTTTACTCTTTCAGTGCGGGGATCGCCTTTAAACAATGAGCTCTGTATGAGCTCAACAAATATGACAAATAGATGACTATTTAATTTCAATATTTAATTTATTTGCAACGGAATGAAACATTTTAAAAATTCCATAAAAATGAAAAAATATATAAAATCTGTCTGTATATTTCATCACATAAAAAGTATTTCTGAACCAGGTGTTACGGCAGTTCGGTTGAATACGGCCAAACACGAATTCCAACCTCTCAAGCATGACGCCTGGTCATCTAGTTTTGCGTCATCTTCAGGTATAATGACATAATTATTAGTTTTAACTGTAGAGGTAGCCAAAAATATCTGTAGGGCTGCCAACCTCTAGAAAAATAAACCCATTATTTTTTCTTATTATTATTTTTTTTTCCAGCAAACATAACTATACTGGTTTATTGTTGGTTTAATGTTGGACCAGATATCCGTAAAATGGTCCAACCAGAATGTGAACATAGGCCTATAAAATTATACCTACGTACAAATTCTGACATAAAGAATGATAAAATAAAGTCAATTATTATCGTGCAGCGAGTGCTAGGAAAATCTTACTCAATTTTATTATTTTTAATGATATGGTAAAATAAAATTTTCGTATGAGCTGAATAAACAGATGAATATTTAATATCATTATTAAATGCATTTTTCACAGAAGAGAAACACGCCGGTTTCTTGTAGATTCAAATACATGAACTATTTCTAATGTGATTTACTTTTACTAATAAATATTACCGCCGCCTTCAAATTGTATAGATGACATTCTACACAGGTGAAATCTCGTGCCCGCGACCATATAATAACTTTAACTGGCAAAACAACCTGATCAAGTTGTTCATGGGGGCATGACGTCGACCGTACCCTTAGAAATTTTGAATGCCATATTAAAATAGAACCCACTTCTGTTTACACCACTGCTATTTAGATCATTACATATGAATTTACGACATAATGAATATATACAATTATTACCAGGTGTGCGTAGTATGTGCTGACACATTAAGAATCGACACCGCATCATACTAATACTGAGCAGTGACTTAAACATGACCCCTATTTCGTAGTTTGTCTTGCCAATTTGGTTCATAAAATGACGTCATTGCCATAGCGACATGACGTCACAAACGTACGTTTGAAAAAAATATCGACCACGTACGGCAAAAACGATATACGCCACCATAAACAAGACTACATAAGTCCAGGAGCTCCAGCTCCGAATTAGAATTTGATTTAGGCAATTTTGTGTAGGGTTATTAATGTAGTCCTAGGCTAGGTCAAAAATCAAGACGCAAGACCACTAGGTCTAAGAAGCCCAGTCTAAGAGTAAGATAAGAACTAGACAGTCTGTCTGAGATTGCAAACCTCCATTGAAATTAATGATCCTAATCAGTATCCCAGTAATGGTCTACCTATCTGGCACGGTTTACCCGATATCAGGCCAATCGAGGTAACTAATAGCTGATTTACGGTGATTTTGAATTCGCTATAAATTAGTTAAAAACTTAGGGTGCATCCTCCCCCGAAACCTCAAATTTTGTTTTATAGTAATGGACTAACATCTAACAGTTTGCAAAATATTGGGCATGTGAAAGTAAATGATGGCCGATAGGGGGCCATTTTGAATTTGATCAAGTCGAAATTTTCCAAGATGCATCCTCAGCTGAAATCTCACATTTCATTCTATAGTGATGGTCTAGCCATCTAGCACGGTTTACCATTACACATTACCATTACCAAATATCGCCCATGTGAAAGTGAATAATGGCCGATAGGAGGCCATTTTGAATTTGATCAAGTCAAAATTTTTCAAGATGCATCCTCTCCTGAAATCTCACATTTTGTTTTATAGTAATGGTCTAGCCATCTAGTACGGTTACCAAAAACCGGCTATGTGAAAGTGAATAATGGCTGATAGGCCGCCATTTTGAATTTGATCGAGTCAATTTTTTTCAAGATGCATCCTCTCTTGTAATCTCACATTTTGTTTTATAGTAATGGTCCAGCTATCTAACACGGTTTACCAAATATCAGCAATGTAAAAGTAAATGGTGGCCGATAGGCGGCCATTTTGAATTCGATTGAGTCGAAAGTTTTTAAAAGGCAACCTCTCTCGAAACGTCACATTTTGTTTTATAGTAATAGTCTAGCTATCTAGCACGGTTTACCTGATATCAGGCCTATCGAGGTAAATAATGCTGATTGTCGGCCATTTTGAACTCGTAAGTTAAAAATTTTCAGGGTGCATCCTCCCCCGGAAACTCACACTTTGTTTTATAGTAATCAGGTAATGGTCTAGCCATCTAGCACGGTTTACCAAATATCAGCCATGTGAAAATGAATAATGGCCGAAAAGGCGGCCATTTTAAATTTGATCAAGTCAATTGTTTTCAAGATGCATCCTCATCTGAAATCTCACATTTCCTTTTATAGGAATGGTCCAGCCATCTAGCACGGTTGACCAAATATCGGCCATGTGAAAGTGAATAATGGCCGATAAGCGCCCATTTTGAATTTTATCAAGTCGAATTTTTTCAAGATGCATCCTCTCCTGAAATTACACATTTTGTTTTATAGTAATCGTCTAGCCATCTAGCACGGTTTACCAAATAACGGCCATGTGAAAGTGAATAATGGCCGATTGGCGGCCATTTTGAACTTGGACGGGTTGAATTTTTTTCAAAATGCATCCTCTCCTGAAACCTTACAATTTGTTTTATAGTAATGGTGTAGATATCTTAAGCGGTTTTCATGATATTCCACAATATCAGGCCTGTCGAGGTGAATAATGGCCGATAGGCGGCCATTTTGAATTTTATCAACTTGAAAATTTTTCAAGATGCATCCTCTCCTGAAACCTCACAATTCGTTTTATAGTAATGGTGTAGCTATCTTGAGCGGTTTTCATGATATTCCGCAAAATCTTTCAGTCGGATTTACCGATGTTATAAATTAGGTCAAAGTGCTGGGTCAACTTCTAGGTCCAAAAACCTGAAAATGCACAACTAGGGACCTTAGAGAACATGTATGTGCAATATGACTGTCATCGGCCCAGTACTTTTCGAGATCTGCTCCGGAAACGAAGTGCGCGTCAAAACGTCTAAATAGGTCATAGTTCTGAACCAGAAGTAGGTCAAAGTTCAAATACCCCAAAAGGCACAACTAGACCCCCTAGGGGTGTTGTGTGTAAAATTTGAAGACAATCGGACAAGTACTTTCAGAGATATGCTCCGGAAACGAATTGTTTACGGACGGCCCAACGCCGTAACATCATCATTTTCTCCTCTGCGACCTTGCGTATTGAATTCAGATTAAAAATATTTCAACCTGTTCATTATCATGATTATCCACCTGGAAGTAACCCACATACCAAAAATTGTTATCCTAGCTTATTTTCTTACAAAGTTATAGGCAAAAGAAGAGGCAAAAAAAACGGAGGTAGAATCCATAGCTCCCTCCGTCTCACCTACGGTGACGGCGGGAGCTAACTAGAGACTTAAACCTTTCCCGTGATATATTTTTTATCTCTAGGAATTTAAGTGTCAACTCAACTCCAGAAATGGGTTCATTCCTCTTGTACTAGATGTATGGCCAAAATGTGGACCGTCAGGGGGGGAGGGGGTCGTACGACTCCTCCGACCCCCCCCTGGCTACGGGCCTGTACAAAATCGTGGGACGGACATATCTAAGAAAATAGTTTTTTTTCGAATCAGTAACATTTTAGCTACGATGGCGCATGCTCAGCTCATTTTCCTCACAGTCATTAAAACGTTGTGAACATTTTTCAGACCTTGGGGTCGAGATCGATCTCAGTCACCGCCATGTTGAAAAACGTTGATTTTTTCAGGTGAAACGAATCAATCCAGGGCTAACTCCATCCCACGCTATACATTAAAACAGAACTAACCAGTAGCGCATGTTTTTCGTTAATTACTCCGTCAATTATCAAGCGATTTTCATGAAATTTTGTGAACGTAAAATTATATGCATTCTGGAATTCTATTACATGTCGAGTGATCTAACTAAACTGTTACCGGTGTTAGGATTTGACTTGAAAATGATCTGTGCAAAATTTCAAATAAATCGGGTCAAAATCGTTGAGAAATCGACATAAAACATGTGCTACAGATTTGCAAAACTAATTGTGGTCCATGGTAGGCCTATAGGTAAAACAAGGCTCTAATTGGTCAAGCCAACAATACAACGCATTTCAGGGATATGCAGTGGGTTACAGACACCCCCACCCCCTGGAATAGACTAAAATGAAGAAACAAAAATGAAAGAAAGAAAAGTGTCAATGGCGCCGTATATAGCTCATCTTTGTAATTACATGTGTTTTTTGTTTGAACTTTCTACAAGTTCAAACTAGCACCGGATTTAGGTGGATTCGAATTCAGATATAATGTAGATTTGGTAATATTCGCGTGGTTTTAATTTTCGCGAGGAGGAGAAATACGAATTCCAGAATCTCGCGAAAATTACTATTATAATATCACTTCTAAAGAAAAATGAAAATTCGCGAATTGTGGACGGACAGACGACGGACAACGCGCCATGACAAAAGCTCATCTGACCGAATGACCTCAAATGAGAGCCTGTAATTTGTTATCTTGCATTGTAGGCCTAATTTACAGGTCGAAATTGAAAGATGTATGTTTTTCCCTACATAAAACAAAGAATTTTCTGAATATAGGACCTTCTGAATATATCTGAATATAGGACCTTCTGAACATAGAACCTTCTGAATATAGGACCTTTTGAACAATTTTTTTCTGAACATAGGACCTTCTGAACATAGGACCTTCTGAATATAGGATCTTCTGAACATAGAACCTTTCGAACATAGGACCTTCTGAACATAGAACCTTCTGAACATAGGACCTTTTGAACAAATATTTTCTGAACATAGAACCTTCTGAACATAGAACCTTCTGAACATAGGGCAGTCACCCCTAAGACAATATAGTCGTTTCCGTCCGTTTTATTTGCCGATTACATCACTGTTTTGGAGAATTAAATGTGTATTTAATCAAGTTTTTCAAAGGTTTTGTTTAAAATTGAACAAATATGTGTAATTTTCTCACACTTGAAGTACCGCGACCCACAACTTCAAATGGGTTAACGTTAAAAAACGATAAGTTAGCGAAGAGAAGCAGAGGTTACAACCTGGTAGGCCCTAACTAGATTCTTGAGAAGTAGGCACTTACTGCTGTTTGCATTTGCACAGCAGTATATTTTGGTCAGGTAAAATAATCTAGTAATAATCACTCTATCTATTGCTAAGCACGACTATAATCGCTTTTAATCTGTTTTATTACTATCAGGTTAAATAATGGGAGTTGAATGTGTGTCAAGTCAGAGTGTGTCAACATGCTATATTCTTGGAATTGTGCTTGGTAGATTATTTCATGCACACACTATTCATGCAGATCACATCCAATCTCTTTGACTGTAACTTCATGCTCCCATTACAGCACCAGTGTCAATTACTACATGGACAGCATCCAAGAAAGGACTTGCATGATCTATGAGTAATCTCAAGAAACTTGCGACGTCAATGACAAAGTGTCGTTCTAGAGCTTATAGAGATTCTTTATGTTGTACATCTGATGAGTTGCGATGGTTTTGTACACTTTCAAATTAATTAATGAATGTCAGGTGCAGCTAGCATGTACAATGCAATAGAATCAGTATCGTCATACAGATCTGATAAGCAACCACCACCAGCTTGTACTACCGATAGCTGTGTTCATGAGACTGATCCATCAAATGAAATTTATAAATAGACCGTGAACAACGAAAATATCAGAATGTACAGAAAACCACATCACTAAATTATTTACATGGTTCGGTAACCATCTGGAAAAAATGGTGCTGTCAAACGCTAAAAACCAGCAACACAATTCATCCAACGCATTGAGCTCACAATTCAACTTTTGATCGAAGATGACGTCATATTCGTCATCCTCGACCTCAAATACCCCAGAAAAGAGGTATTACATGTGGTTCTCTGATGATTAGTTAAAAAGTTAGCATAAGTAATCCATTACAGTGGCGGCCCTTTTGAAATTGCCCAATATGGCCGCTAGAGGAAAAAAATCGCTTGTCTGTCGGCATATTCTGAAATATTCAGGATTCTGAAATATACGAATTTATTCAGCTTTTTAAACATCGACCAATGAGAAAAAACAGTATTAGGCAAATTCTAAACGATTTTGACCTTGATGTTGTTATTTGACCTTGAAATTTCAAGTTTTGATGGAAACTGATGTCATTATCGTCATCCCCGACCTCAAATACCCTGGAAATGAGGTATTACATGTGGTTCTGTGATGATTAGTTAAAAAGTTATGAATGTGTGATGCATTGCAGTGGCGGCCATTTTGAAATTGCCCAATATGGCCGCTAGAGGAAAAAGATCGCTTGTCTGTCGGCAGATTCTGAAATAGCCAGGTCATGTCAGCTTGTGACAAAGACTTTTGCAACGAAGTGAACGATTATTTGATTAAGCCCCCTACTATAATGTTAAACTCTACTGCTTGCTGATCCGAACGTCTTAGGTTTAGCTTCAAAGAAATATATCTACACTCTCTGCTCTTCTAGCAGTGTCTGGTCCTTAAGTACTGCCGCACCACTGCTCACTGATAAAATAGTCCTATCATTGGCTTAGCTATGCCTGACCTCAGGTCTAGCCTTAGGCCTTACCTTACTAGGCGACACGAGATCATGTGTGATATAAATATATCTTACTTCGATAATCTTCGACGCATGTTCGGGTACCTTCGTAGCCGAACGCCACGTCGCCTAGCTGACCAGATCGACAGATCCATAGATTACTTATAACATCCGTCTCATTATTGCCACCAAACTGCTAGCCAAAGTTGTCCTTATGTTGGAGGCTACTGCGTACCAGAATCTGATATCTACACTCATCCACAATCTGACCAATCTTTATATTTAAGTTAGTTTAAAGATACACTTTCTATAGCTTGTAGCTAATCCATCCATTTAGATAACCTTATTAATAGGCGGTAAATAGGTTATTAATATACTCCTCTACTTTTGTTTCATAGCTCCTGATATGACAATTTAAACTAACGCATTAATATTAACTAACGCTCTAAAGTGACACTCGTAAAATACATAAAAAATTGCATGCAACATCAAATATTTCAAACTAAATATATACCATGAATATATACAGATACCTATTACAGAATCTACTTATGTTTTGCACAAAGCTTCTTAGATCATGAAATTTCCACCATGGTAAATATTCTTAACGTAAATGTCATACCTGTGTCTGTTTTTAATAAGACATGGTATGTCCTGAAAATCTTAGATAACCGTCATTACGACACATCTGTTAGAAATGATATATCTTTGTGAAATTTTGTCATCAATATCTAGAAAGCTTTATACATTTATACAATAAAAAATAATATACAATAAAATATACAATATACAGTAAAACATACATTACGGAAAGAAATATTTTAGAATACAGTTTAGTATAGGTTATACTGCAATACTTCTTTAATTAATGGAACATTATAAATCCTGCTGTGTTTTGCTACTTTGCTACATAGGTAAACTTATTGTTCGAGAATGAGTGATCTCTTTGTTATCTTATTGTTGTTCATTGTCATTCCTGTATCGATTCACACAATTCAAGTGTGACAGTAATATGAACGTTTTAGATTCTTTTATTAAATATTGTAATTGACTCTTTCAGAAATAGAAAACAGTTTTTTGTATCACTGACTCTCAAATGTACACTATGTGTCATAATCTGATAATCATTAAATATTGCTTAATTTTAATTATATCTTATGAAGTATTTTAACATATGTGATTGTAAAATAGAATACAATGCATTTACATGTAAAAAAAATACCATTTGTAACTTATTCCGTGGTTTATCAACAATAGATCTCACTGTTGCTATACTATTATGCCTGCTTTATACATATATTTTCAATCAAAGTACTTTTTGTTCCGATCGTGTGTAACTTACTAATATGGACATTATTATCCGTAGTGCAATAAATAGTATTGTTGGTTTTCTTTACCATACCATCACTTCAAACATATCATCGTATTAAACATATCATCACATTAAACATCTTATACACTCTATTATTCTGTAGTATCCTTATTATCATTAATATTACATGCATTCGCAAACATCATTATATACAATTTGTATTTGTCGCTCCGATATTTGTGATACAAATATTAATAAACACTATAATCGTTCAATAATTTGAAAATTATGAAAATGGTTAATTTATTGTTATTGTCCTATATAATTCCAAACACAATCTCCTCGCTCTATATCAAGTTCCGTTTTTCTAATACAATCAAAAATAGCATAAATTCTAGCTAGTGCGATTAACAATATAATTTCCTCTATTTTCGATTTATAAATTAGCTTTGTCACAGTATAATTCAAAAAACATCATTTTGCAACTTAAAAACCTTACTAATACATTATATGAACATATACTTCTAAAGCAAAATAATTGTACATGCAATTTATAATTCTGCATTCGTCTCAATTGTTCATAATGTGTCTTATATTAACTAATTACTCTCGTGTCAGTCTATAAATAACAATTCAGATTGTTTAATTCAACCATTTCTACTTCTACTTTGTGGTAAACATGGTTTCACAATCATATATGTAATCTGGATATTACATAAATCTATTTATTACAATGTTAGATCGTATAATTTGCTTGTATTCGGTTAAGCCGTTTGATCTATATACCTTCTAATAATCATACATAAGTAAAATAAATTACTATCATGTCATAGCATCATTATAATGGAGTTTTTCATGCATATTTATATATATTATTAACCAATAATCAATTGTATCCAATTTACTTCTAATGACAACACACTCTCACACAATAACTAATAATTCTAAACATGGTTATACGTTGTAACCCTATTACTTGACGCATATACATGTATGACCATTCTGCATTATACTTCTTAAATATCTTTATACGCTAACTACTTGTCTTTATCACTATAATACATATTATATTGAGCCGTGTTCACTGAAGGATTAATAACGATGTGTTATTACCTATGTGTCATGCGTTCGTGTCTTCCAGTTCTGGTTAGTTTCTCATGTACTCAGTATAGTTCATTTACAATTATATTAGTCATGACAGAACTCCGTCTATTGTTTGCTAATCATTCTTGTTAATGATTGTTAGTTGGTTATTTAGTTATGCTACTTCTCATAAAATATTTAGTAAATGTTTCTCTCACTTCGTGTCTGTCCATGCTTAATTGTTACAACCCGGTATTTTTCACAATTGTCCATTTCACGGGAAAACTACCTTATCGTTAATATTTCCCGTTTTTTCATTGTCTCTGTCATCTATTTACTGTTATACTACTTGTCTGCTGATTTAGTTCAGTCAGTCAAATGTAGTCACTATTTCAGTCTAGTGACAACCTTACAGTTAAGGTAACTATATATCTTTTTTCTCTCAGTGTGCTTATGTGGCTGATCGTGTTCTAGGTATCTAATTTAGGTCAATATGTCATGTCAGGTCGCATGCCTGTTCATCTTGAGCGGCGGTAACCCTTCATGCTCTAATGTCCGCTTAGCGTTCCCATTTATCATTATGTTAGCTAATGGCTAACTTCTTCAACTCTGTACATTATTTTTTTTTCACTTCACATCTTGCTTGTATATTAAAGCGTCATCACATAGTATATCTATGTTACATATTTTACTTTATTAAGTAATTGCTAGAAAAAAAAACTCTGATAAATATTCAGTTAAATATTCTGATAAATATTATACCAAATTATGTTCTTGTATTCATCTATCACCATGTGTTTTTCCGTATTCGTGTTGAATACCTAAATATTTACATTAGGTAAAAATCTATCATATTTGTTAATTCCTTTAGTTTGTTGTATTTTTCGACTGAATGATAACCGTTTGCTTTTTCGTGTTAGAGTATAAATTCTAATTTAAATGGTTCATTATCTCATTTTTTCACATTTTCTTGTTATTCGACATTTCTCAATATTCGAATTGTATCGTCGTATATTTCGACCGCTAATATCTATATATATATATCGCGAAGATGTCTAGATGATTTATAAACGCGTTGTAATCTGAACAGATGTATGTCTGTTGCTAATCACCGCAGCACACGAGCTGCTATCTCTTGCCTGTACATCTCGTTTACATGTCTGCGCTCCTACTAACCAGTTGCTTGGTCCAGATAGTCGTTTAACCCTTAGGTGTTAGCAAGGTCCTTGGTGTTAGCTATCCATATTTTCATGTTTTATCATTTTATAACTCCTTGTTTTTCCTTATTTATATTGAACCAATATTCAACAGTTTAACTTTCAACTATGTCTTTATTTTCTCCACCCCTCGATTTTCTTAGCTCTGTAGCTTATTTTAGCTGTCTCTGCTTTCAACTCTTGTATGACATATTATATCATGAATCATTTGTTAGTGCAGAATGAAATAACTCAACTCGAATATCATATGGTCTCACCACCCTAAATGAGCCGAAATCCAAGAGGGGTGGCTACTGTCTAGAGAGTGCGTACACAAATTACTGCTTTATGTGGTTGTTTTTGCTTCTGGTGAATTAAAAAAAATACGGGAATGTTGCAATTTTGTGTATAATTTGCAAGCACACATTGTTTTCTTCATGTGTGACATGAGGTATAACCGTGTTGTGAGATTTTCGGATGGTTACAGGGGGTGAGAAGGATGTGTGTGTTTTCTGTGAATATGCGTAAAAAGATTTGGGGAGGTCTGGGCAAGTTTGAGCATTTTACCTTCAAGGGAGAGTAGCTCAAAACGGTACTTGATACCATACCATTTTCGGACCTGTTTTTGAAAAAGGACAGCTGAGGGATTATTATGGTGTTTCACATAGGGGGGTAGTTAGGGACGAAAATGGTGAATTCGTCCCTTAGAATGTTGGCATTATACATGTGTTTCAATGGAACTGGCATTTGGGGTGGTGGGACCATATCATGGTCTAACATACAGTTAAATATCTATATGCTATATTTCACAATATCTATAGTATCATTATATGTCTGTAGTTCTACTCAGTCTTTTTCGTCAGACTAGGCCGTTAATTATTCGTCTTATGCCATTTTAATATATTTACTCCTTAACCTTTATAATTAATCTGATCCAATATAAATGATATGCGATAGAAATATTACGTCCAAAAGGTACTAAGTCCTTTTGATTGCAACTGAAGCCACCACACAAATCTCCGTATTCGATCATTGTTCCCACAGTATTATCTTTCCCTTCATTATTCATTCACATAATTTTATATTCACACTTATATTATTTTAGCGGCTTCACATTCACAGATTTATACCATAAATCTATAATAATTACATATACACGTTTCGTTATTCGTTCTTATGTAACTGACAATAATGTAATCCTAACCATATTCTATTTTATCCGCTTTTATCTCATATAAATCTTTATTTATTTATTTATTTATTTATTTATTTATTTATTTTTTATTATTTTTTTTTTCAATGTATTCGCCTTCCGTTTTTATTGTGTTTCATTTTCCGTTTTATTTGTTTCTCACTACTGATTTTATATATTTGATTACATAATATAGGAACTGTCTTTTATTTCAACTATTTAAATTTACCGTTTTTATTTGATTTGATTGACTGGTATTAGTTTTCTAACGACTATTTACTCCTCTTCTTTTTCGATATTATGGTGGGATTTTATGGAGGATCTCAGAGTTGCTAAGTCAACCGATTTTCTCTATGAGGTCGGGAATGTTTTTTTTTCGCTTTCAACTCCGAGTATGTGTTACTAACTAGGTCGTGAATGAAATGGTGTGAACTAAACAATATGGTGAATTAAAATAAGCTGCTATGTTTTTTGTGCGAGGTCCATGTAAATAATAAATCACTAGTTAATCATTAATGCGATTATGGGATTGCCATATCCTGCGTGGATGGCTCACCTAATTATTATCCCACCTAATTATTATCATACGTAATAGCTATTTTATCGCTGGTTTTGGTTTTGGGGAAACAAAATGATAGACCTCCAATGTTCACATATTTGCCTTGTCCAAGTATTAGTCAATTATCTGTTATTTTATCGCTATATCCGGTGTTTTACTATGGCAATGCCCTTTTAACGTGATTCTAATTCCGTATGATACCATATAAATTGTCGTGTGATTTTAGCAAATTAACCATCTTGTATATATGTACATATATTCTACCATATTTTTTTTTGTATGACAACTAAGTCAGTAATGACTTTTCTTTATGTCAATAAAATATATGTCTGTATTATTTTTCATTATTTCAACTCCTCTACTTTTTTTGTAATATAACAGAACATAAAAAATATCAATGTTATCCTACAATTTTTTTTTCTCTTAACGTTTCCTTTCAAATAATTGTATTTTATCTTAATTGTGTTTTAATTTTTTTTACTTTATTAGATAGCAACCCATTAATGATTACGTAATCTTCTTCCCTTAATATTATAGCTCTAGCTTCTTTTTGATCCCTCGGTAGTATTTTATATTTTAGATACTCTAATATCGGTTTGCAAAATGAATCGTTTCCCCGAGCTCTTAATATCTCTGCGGGATTTATGTCAATATCATCATTTGTATCATCTATTGCTTTTTCTCAGTTTTGGAAGAAGTTTTTGTTTTCTCTTGTCTGACTTACTTTGTCTATTGCCTATGTTTGTGTTCGCAATTGTGTTTTGTGTGTCATTATTCTCTGCTGACGTGTCTGTACGAATGATATTTACCTCACCGTCTAACACATTCTCCTTTCTTTTTTCCCTTTTACTTTGCTATTCTACTTTATTTGATAATTGTGCCATGGGTGGTCTGTCTTTATCATATTCGAGTATCTCTTCGTCGGTTCTCTAAAAGAAACTTTCTTCCGACTTACTTGTTTCGTTCCATCTGTTTGGAATAGTCGCCTCAGCGCACACAGTGTTTCGTCTGTGTTATCTGCATCGGTGTTACGTTTAGCGTGCGTTGTTAACCTTTTCACTACCATACATGACGGAAATTTCCGTCGTCATTCGTCAATGAACGTAGCCATAAAATGACACAAATTTTCGTCAAATATATACTACATTTATATTTTTTCGTCATTTGAAGCTGGAAATTGCGTTAGCAATTCCAGCTTCAAATGACGAAAAATAGAACTCCTACACCAGTATATCTGGATCCTGGTATGCACCCCGGACTGGAAGTCAAAGGGTTAAACAACGTTGTTTGTATTAGTTTTACACTGTTTAGGAATATATAATGGGTCAAAATCGATATAATCAATTTCAAGTTCATTTTTCTTACTATCCTCGCTATATGTTTGTATATTCTCATCACGTATTTGAATTTTATCAATATACTTATCTTGTTCGTCTGTATCGCTATCTGTTTATACACTCTTATTACACGATTTAGTTTTCAATAGTTTAACGACGTTTATGTCTGGAAAATTATCAATGTAATCGTCAACTTTTGACCTGGTATAGTCGTATTAACGTCTACTCATTGCGTCTGGTACATTATTTTCAGAACCCTTTACGTGTTGAACTTCATAATCATATCCCTGTATAATCAATGCCCATCTGGCTAATCTAGGTGTTAAATTTTTCTGACCTGATAGGTATTTGAGTGCTGAATGATCAGTTTGTATTGTAAATTTCTGACCCTGCAAGTAAACTTCAACTGTTTAAATGAATGTATTACGGCCAGTAACTATTACTATTGTACTATATTTGGATTCTGCTGGTGTTAAACTACGGCCTGTGTATGATATTGGTCTAATCCGACCACTTTTATCCTTTTGAGATAAAGTTCCACCTAGTGCGATAGCACTGGCGTCTGTAGCAAGTATAAAAGGTTTTGTAAAATCTGGATAGCCTAATAAACTATCCCTTGTTAATGCATCTTTTAGTGTATTAAATGCTTTCTGACATTCATCATTCCATGCGAATTTAACATCCTTTTTAGTCAAATAGTGTAATGGTCTAGTTATTTTTGAATATCCTTCAATGAATCGTCTATATAAACCTGTTGCACCTAAAAATTGTCTCACATTTTTGACAGATTTTGGTACTCGATATGTTTTGAAAGCTGATATTTTGTCTGGGTCAGGTAATATACCTGCCGGTGTCAATATATGACCTAAAAATGGTACTTTTGCTCTGGCGAAAAGACATTTACTTGGTTTTAATTTTAAATTAGCTTTTCTCAACCTTTAAGACACTTCTTTTAATAATGCAACAGATGAGTTTCAAAATCTCTACTATAGCAACATATATCGTCCATGTATGCTAGGCAAAATTTGAATCTAATGCCCGCTAATACTTGGTCCATTAACGATTGAAAACTCATAGGTGACCCTTTCAGTCCCTTCGGTAATCTTGTATACTGAAATTTCCCGTGTGGTGTTAAAAATGCTGTAAGTGGTTTCGAATCTTTATGTAGCGCTATCTGATGAAATGCCCCCTGAAGATCAAGACTTGAGAAAAATTTGGGGTAATCTTGACCTATGTCATCTAAAATAGAATCTAGTCTTGGTATGACAAGACAGTGGTCAATAGTTTGAGCGTTGAGTCCTCGATAATCGACTACTAATCTCATTCCATCGCCTCCTTTTTTTTCACTAATAATGCGGGTGATGCATATGCGCCTATTGTTGTTTCTTATATAATGTCCTGATTAACCTGCTCTTGTACTATTCTTTCCATTTCAGTTCTCATTTTTGGACTAATCCTATAAGGATATTTATGTATTGGTTTTGAATCTGGTTTTAATTCAATTTTGTGGTAGCTAAATTGGTATGCCCTAATTTATTTGTTACTGGGTCTACAAAACAAACTTGAAATGAATCATATAATGTATCAGGTTTCACAAAAGTATCTGGATCTGTTACTTTAACTAATGCTATTCTTTGCCCTTCAGTAATAACTTGTGGGTGATCTGAAAAATTTGCATGACAAATTACTTTCGCCTAGGATAGGTATGACAGTTTTGTCTGCCAAACTACATGTCTTTCCCATTTTACATTTTCCCATTTGTAACGTTTTCATGCCGTCAATTTTTTCTAAGAAATCTTACTGACATGAAAGATGTCACTGCATCAGTGTCAATTAAACAGTCTGTACTCACGTTTTTAATTTTGATAGGCATTGTACTTCCTTTGAAATTTGCTGTATGAATTGCATTGTTCGCACACTGTTGTTCACGTTGTTTGTCCTGTTATTTAGCTATCTGTCCTTCACGTCGTTTTACGCCTTATGAATATGGCTCATTTTTCACTGGGCCTGTCCGTTTCCCTGATACCGATTGTATCGTCTCTTCTGTTGTTTCCACTGTTGAGCTTGCACATGGCGTTTACAACACTTATTTTGAATGTCGTTGCTCAGTCCGCAATTTGCGCAAATTAAATTAAACTTACAGTTAAAAATATCGTGACCGAACCGGTTACACTTATCACATCGCAGTCGCGTGCGAATCCTTCTGGATACAGATCCTGCGGTGTGCCAATCGTCCCATCTCTCGTTTCTCCTCTCTCGTCCTGGACTCTTTACTTGTGGTATTGTGAGTGAGCCCATCTTCTGTGATTGTCTCCTCTCCCGTCGTAATGCGACATCGTCTCGTCTGACTGCGGGTACTGCTGCACTGCGTCATCTGGCGTCGCGTACTGCATCGTCTTACCTGTCAGTGTATGTGTGGCTGACAAGTTCATGTGATCATCAGTCCGTGATAAATAATTTTTACATAATTTATTTATCACTTTTTTACATGTTTCTCGAATCGTCTCTTCTTGTATAGAATAAATGTGCTCTCCTTCTATGGCTAATTTCTCTGCCTCGCTCCATGTGGCTGCACACTTTGACAACACGTATGGCTTTAGTGCTGTTTTAAGTCCATTTATGAATATTTTACGTGACTCATCTTCTGATATGCCAGCCAAACCGAATCTTCTCTCCATTTCTTGGGCATATGCGCGTACTGTCTCTTTTTCCATTTGTTTTCTATCCAGCAAAATTGACTGTTCAACAAATGTTTGTGCTGTTGGTCCATATTTCGTATCAAATGCACTTTTAAGTTCAGTCCAATCTGCTTTAAATTTATCGCTCAGATTGTGATACCACTCATACGAGCGATTTTTCAGCTGTAGCGGAAAAAAATGATAACTTATCTTTATCTGTAATCTTTCTATAAGTCACATATTTTTTCGAATCTTCTTATGAAGGTTTTAGAATTTTCACTAAATTCTCCAGAAAATTTATCTGGTAGTAGATCATTACAAATGAAATTTTCGTTACCTTCAATTTTGTTTGTCGTTGCTGAATTGTCCTATTTGTCAGGTAATTTTCATCCTTTTGATGCTGGCGTTGCACTCTCAAACATTCTGGACGGGGGCCCTAGGGTAGTGGTTAGCACCGCTGCCTTTCACGCCAGAGTTCGGGGCTCGGTTCCCGGTCTTGGCGGTTTGAAAGAAACAAAAAATGTTTCTTCCCCATCCACGTGTGAAAGTCAGTATTGTGGGGAGCCTCCGTGACCGAGAAGTAGCGTGCTCGGCCTCAGACCGCCACGGCTCGAATTTCGAGTCCTGTGTCTGGAGGACAGTGTCATCTCAATCATCTCACCATCCTCAGGAGGTTCTCCTGGCCCAGTTTAGCCTATATGTGCACAAACGTGGCCTAAAGCCCGATTCATTTCATTTTCTCTCAAACATTCTCATTCCCAACGTCAATGTGAGCTTCATGATTTATCCATAACTATAAAGCTCTGCGTTCTCACACAAAAAATGTTGGTCCACATCTCCACTGGGTTTAGAGCCCGAGGTTCTCACACCAAATGTTAATTACCGACTGGGGATTTATCGGCAATCAACTACGATATGGGATCTTTATTTACAAGCTCGTCTGATAAGCGTGGAACGTCCGTTTATGAATATAACTCATGATTGATCGGAATGTAGAGGTAGACTTTGAATAATTCTTTACATAAATATATCCTTTATTAGTTCATGTTATACACTTGAGTGTCACGTTATCACAACTACAACTAATAATGTTAAACTCTACTGCTTGCTGATCCGAACGTCTTAGGTTCAGCTTCAAAGAAATATATCTACACTCTCTGCTCTTCTAGCAGTGTCTCGTCCATAAATACTGCCGCACCACTGCTCACTGATAAAATAGTCCTACCATTGGCTTAGCTATGCCTGACCTCAGGTCTAGCCTTAGGCCTTACCTTACTAGGCGACACAAGATCATGTGTGATATAAATATATCTTTCTTCGATAATCTTCGGCGCATGTTCGGGTACCTTCAACAGACCAGATCAACAGATCCACAGATTGCTTATAACATCCGTCTCATTATGGCCACCAAACTGCTAGCCAAAGTTAGTCAGAGCGTTGGTTAGTTTTAAGATACACTTTCTATAGCTTGTAGCTAATACATCCATTTAGATAACCTTATTAATATGCGGTAAATAGGTTATTAATATTCAGCGCCACTATTATATCGTGTAAGCACAAAAGGCAGTAACTTCTAAATATAATAGTAAGCTGAATACTGCAGTGTATTAGTCACGACATGTCTCATTTTGTTGGAAATAGTGCTGCTGTCAGAATCGAGCTCGTAAAATGATTAATAATGCACGTAAATTATGAGATTTCCGTTGGAAAATTCATCAATAATTTGCTACAAGAACTAGGTATGCCATGGTAGCATTTGTTTGGTAGAAAACAAAAGTCTACATAGTCCATTTCTCATTTTAAAATGACGAGGACTTGAAAGTTTTCTTCCCCCAGTAGAAGTATAGACATAGCAGTGATTGTCACCGCATAGACACATCCCAATTTCCCGTGGTATGCGGCATGCGTTATGCATTATGTGGTATGCGGTACCGTATGCGGCATGTGTGATTCCTTTAATTCGGAATGCGGCGAGTTTTTCGTTCTTTTTCTGTTGAGCCTTCCCCGGAATAACCAAATAATCAACCAACCAACCAACCAATCAGCCAACCAGCCAACCAGTCAACCAACCAACCAACCAACCAACCAACCAACCAACTAACAAACCAGCCAGCCAAACAACCAAATAATCAATCAACCAATTAATATTCAACTAACGGTATTTACTATATAGTTTGTTCGAAATGCAATAAATTATGTGTGGGAGAAACTGGGCTCTCCTTCAGAAAAAAGGATAAACATACATCGTTCGGATGTACGGCTTAAGAAGGACACAGCAGTTGCCACACACTTTAATTCCAGGAGCTGCAGGGCGACCCATCTGAGAGTGTTGTATCTCGAAGTATTAAAGAATACAGGAGACATAACTCTAAATAAGATTGGGCGACTTGAAGCGGAAGTGGCAATTAGCCCTGAAAACGTATTCTCCATTCTTAAATACGGTACCTTCCCCTAAGGATAGTGGCGTCACCCCCTTTGTTATTACCATGGACATTTGCTCGATTTTTTTAAAATTGATTTTTAAGTAACATCCAACATGAATGCATGTATTATATTCCAGTCAGACATGAGTTTAGTCCAGTGTTAGCTATTGGTCGATAATACGTCAATGTGCTACAAAAATATTTGAAGCAAAGCCAAAATGAAAAATAGGTGTCCATGGTGCCCCGGTCTCCCCTACATATCATAAATAGACCATTACCTTCCGTGTAATTACCTTAATTTTTAAAGACTTGTCTACTTTACGACATTTTGAAAGTGACTTTTTAAAATAGCAAAATTAATGGATATGCAATTGGTCCATAATAACGGTGCGTGACAGAACAGTCACGCACAACGGGCTGCTCTGCCTGACACAATTTATTCATGTCTAGCCAGCAACGGGATAAAATATATTGGCAATGTTCGGAAATACCCCCCCCCCCCCCCGTTCGGAAATACCCGAACCCGCTCTACCACATAGTATTCAAGTCATAGTTGTTTGCGTCCTAGTTTGAAGACAACAGATCGCCAAATGATGCGTACATATTATGCTGCTTCTAGAATGAAAGGGGAGTCAAAATAAATATTTATTAAATAGACCCTTGAATACAGCCGCAGTTACTGTATGTATGTCAGAGACTGACCTTCATCAAGGTCAGTGCATGACATTTGTCAACATACCTTATTAAATATGAACTGTCACCAAAAAAATGTTTTATTTTTTTCCAGGGACAAAAAAAATGTTTGTTTCAAGGTCGGTGCTAAAAAAAAAATTGTGTGCTAATTTTTCAGAAAAAAACCATAACTGAAAGTAATAATCTAGCCCCCCCCCCCCCCAGAAATCAAATGGTGCGTCCCTTACCCGACCCTAACCATGGACCCCAACTCTCACCCTGACCACAAAACCAACCAACAAAACAACCAACCAACTAACCACCAACCAATCCCCTTCAGACCTGAGTTTTTACAGTACTTGGGCCACAGTAATTAAATAAACAAAGTGAATGGGGATTTTCTGGAATGTCATTGTTAGGCCTAATTGACGTCATTCGCGGATTTCCCCGTCCGATTATGCATTGGGATGCCGCATCGATCGCTACATAAAGGGATTCGATTTGCCGCATGCCGCATAAAGCATGCCGCATAACGCTTAATAACGCATGCCGCATACCGCATGTAAGGAATCTTAGCTTTAGGCCTACTCATGCGCTACTCCCACGCTGGTAGTCGCTGGCGATCGCCGGCGGTTTGTCTGTTTGTTTGTTTGTTTGTTTGGGTTAGCTAGCCCGGAAACTAGGCTGCCTGGGGCTTCCGATAAACATCGATTGTTCAACATCACCGCGGTCGTAGCTGTTTTCGTAAGATCGGTGTGCTATGAGCCGACTACACCCTAACAAGACAGCCTGCCCCCCCCCCCCCTCCTCCTCTCGGTGCACCTCGGTAGAATCACGGATTGTGTGAAGTGCGTTCTTCAGTCGTCAATCACGTTACTCTAACGCTACTCATGCGCTTATTGAGCGCTAGACAATCGTTCTGGGGCTCGTTTCACAAAGAAAATCTTTTCTTAATGTTGACCTATTTTAGGTCTTTTATCAGCGTTTTCAATAATTTTTAATATTTTTTCCATGCGTTACGCGATCGTTGACGGTGATCGCCAAGGTGTGACAGCCAAAGGTGATACATGTACTAGTACTATAGTAGAGGAACTCTTTTTCTTGGTGTGCAAGGTAGCAACGGCTTAGTCGTGGACGAGCCCACATTGCAGAGGTGTGGGTCGTGGATTGCTGTATTCTTTTTACCCGGGGAAATCAGCGTTTTTCAAGAGAGATCTCGACCACAAGCCGCAACGTCTGAAAAATGCCCATAACTTCTTAATGACGTTGCGACAAATGCTCTCAGCATGCGATCATGTAGTACCCTGATGACGAGACGTAGTTATCTGTTATAGGCAGCCCGGCCATGCCAGCCTCGTTCGCAGGCCAGCTGTCACATAATTATAGGCCTACTGGATCTGATGAATGAGAATGGGCCATGCCGGGTAATCATGTATCTGAAATGTTAATACTCATTATAATCAGATTGTCGACCTGATTAAAGCCCCTCCGTCAGGCCAAAAATCATCATTTTGAAAATTACTCATATTTGCATGCATCCATGCATCCATTTTTTGCAAGCATCCATTCATTCATTCATTCATTCATTCATTCATTCATTCATTCATTCATTCATTCATTCATTCATTCATTCATTCATTCATTCATTCATTAATTCATTCATTTATTCATTCATTCATTCATTCATTCATTCATTCATTTATTCGTTTATTCATTCATTTCCCCTCTGCTGTATGCCCATGTGTAGGCCCTTATTTTAGTAAGACCATTGCTGGACGCAATGTGACTATAAGGTAGGCCTATATAGTTGCTCTGAAATATTTCAAAAATTATTTAATTGCAAAGTAGGCTATAATGCAACTATTTGCAATCACCAATATTGTTACCTATATATTCAATATACACTATAGACTATATGTAGACCTATGTTATTCAATATACACTATGTAAGCCTAATTCCCTTAATACATGTAGATATATTCGTCAATGTGTCAATAATTATTTTAACAGGTATTTATATTTATAAGTGAGCAATGGATAGTGTCCAAGATACGAAAGTTGCGCCACCAGGTGGCAAAAAGTCATGGCGAAACGCTGTGGACAGGGGAAAGGAGAAAGAAATGATAAACAAATTTAAATGGGATAAAGCTCAAAGAGAAGCCATGAAACTGAAGGTGAGTGAATAGTCATGTACTTTAGGTCCTGCCGTCGTCCTTATTTCGTTATTAACCCTTACAACGCTGAATTATTTTTGTATAAACCATGAAGACCAAAGGGTTTTTAATTTAAAATCAACATAAATGTCTTAGTTAGCTCTTTCCGCTTCATTTGAATACCTATGTTATTGGTATATGGCTATTAGAGAATTTTAAGAGACTGTCTTTATACGTCAGTATCTGACGTCTATAGATGTCGGATTCTGACGTATAAAGATGATCCGCAATGAAAGGGTTAAGTCGCCCACCCCAAGGTGGAGGGGGGATAAATTAATTTGATCAAATTGTCATCTAAGTAATAAAGAGATGTATCTGCCGCTTGAGGCAGTGGCAGACACAACTCTTTAATACTAAGACTACAAAATGTGCTGACGATTACTCAGTGCGACTGTGTAAGATTCCTGATATTTCAGTGACATGTGATCTCTTTAATAAGTGTTTCGTATAGCGGCTCCGAGATGCAAGTGATCATAAGCGGGAGATTCGCTTATGATCACTTATGATCAGTTGTTATTAACCCTTATAGCGCTGAAATATTTTTGTATAAACCATTGAGACTAAAGGGTTTTTCGAATTTGAAATCATCATAAATGTCTTAGTTAGCTCTTTCTGCTTCATTTGAATAGATGTGTTTTGGGTCTACGGCCATTAGAAATATTTTTACTCTTACAATGCGGGGATCTGACGTCTAAAGTCAATCCCCGCGCTGTAAGGGTTAAATGCTAATCTATTAGGCAGGTTATTATAATAATACTTGGTCAAATTTTGACAAAAGTATATTATTGTCTAATTGCAGTGCAATGAGGAGAATTTCGTAATTGACATCATGCAGAAACATATCGCCGTAAATTTAAAATGGACACCCGAAGTACAGGAGCTTTTTGAGGACAACATTTTTTCTGAAGAGCAAATCCACATAATACAGGTTGGTATATTATAAAAGTTCATTTACAAAACCGAACGAATTAAATTAGTGTCACTTATTTTTCTCATAAAGTTTATCCCACAGACAGACAGACAGACAGCAGACAGACAGACAAACAGACAGACAAATATTTTATTGACATAAAGAGAAGTAATTACAGACTTGTATGTCATAGAAATGAGAGAGAGAATAAATGTAAATGTATATACTGATATATGAGATGGGTAATTTGTTAATATGTTCACTGTGATTCTTAGTCGGTCAACAATATATGATCTCATCACAGTGAGCTCACCGTGAGCTCACCATGAGCTCACCATGGGCTCACGTGGAACTCGCACTGTGCTTCTTCCTCCTCTCCCAGTGAGCTCAAAATGACCTCACACCAGTGTTTCTTCCTCCTCTCACAGCGAGCTCACAATGAGGTCACAATGACCTCACACCTCTTCCTTTTTCAGCAGGAGGTGCTGTGTGATCGACCGAGTCAATGTGTGGATGAACTGATGAAATGTGACAAGCCTGTCCTAGATTACGTCATTCAGGCTCTGGAAATGCAAGATTCTCGACACCTGGCGAACCGCCTGACAGCAGAACTACAAGCTGTACGTGACAAATTAGAGGTAATGTTGTCTACTTTTTTGCATTTCCCGTCCACCCCTACCACAGTGTGTACATTGATTTTTTTCGGGGCATTGCGGATAACAATACACCCATTGACAAAAATTAAACTTTTCAATGTGCAAAATTTAGTTGTGCGATGACAGGCCTACAGTTTGAAACGATCAATGGTTTGTTCTTTTTAGGTTGGAAGTTGTGATAACCTGCATGTTTTTTTTTCTTAGGGGGGTGGTGGGGGGGGGGAACTAATACATATATTGTCACTGGACAGTAACAGCTTATCAGTACAGTATGGCACACCGTTCCAGATTAATATACGTTTTTTTGGACCCTATGGTACACCAATATATTGTTTGTTTCATTTATTTTTCATTCTTTTTTTTCAGTTGTCTTCCCCCGTACAAGATGAAGCAGGCCACGTGGTGCACAATGAACATGGCCATGACAAGCGTATGTCAGAATATGACAAGCGCAGACTGAAGAAGCTGCTGGCAGTCAGGCTACAGTGTACACGGATGTCAATGGAGAATCATGTGGACGTGAGTGGGGGTTAGCATCGTTTAGCCACGACGTCGTCTCCTAGCCGGGGATTGCTGTATTCGTTGTACCCGGAAAAATGAGCGTTTTTCAACATACAGTGACCCCATGGTCCGGAAAATGTCCATAACTTTTTAATGACTGTGTGAAAAATGAGCATCTTCCCGTCAGGCCAAGCCTTGCTGTATCAGCCATATCAGCCATCATAGTAGGGGGGGGGATTTAGATATTGAATATTCATTGGTTTTTCAACAAAATGTCAATTTAATGTTGGCCGCTGTCTGCGACGTTGGCTCAACAATAATGCAACCCTAGTAGCGTCTAGTGTCTGGTGGGATACGGTGGTTGTTGTCTGTCACATTTGTGGTGAAATTCTTGGCCAGCAGACATGTGTTGCTTAATGTAGGGCCGGTGTCGTAGACAGTGGCCCCACATTAAAACAGCACTCTTGCCAGAGGTCAAACTAGGGTCAAACAGAAAAAAAATCTTTCTAGAAAGTACCCACTCCAATATGTGGTTTTAACACCGTTTCAGTAAGCTCAGTCTGCGACCTCAGGAGTAGCAAGCCATGCGTGGGAAGATGAAAGTGAGCTGAGTATGCGATCTTGTAGCTGGAATGTTACTGATTATAAAAAAACTGGAAATTGCATAGCAATTCCAGCTTCTAATGAATGAAAAATTGAAACAAACATTTCGACAGGACAAGGTTTTTTTAAAAAATTTCTTCATTTTCCGTGATTTTTCAATGTTAAAATTTATATTTTCCTGTGTTAGATTAGAATAATTTAGCTCCACTAACCCCTCTAGCCACGCGAACACCTCCTAATGCAGAATTTTGTTCATGAACCTAATTCACTGAAAAAAAAATTGAAGAAAATTTAAACAAAAAATGTTAGTGTATATATATCCTTTTTCTGTTCTTGAATAGATTTCTGAGTACGAAATTGTGTGCAACAGCTTCATTAGATGTCCAAAATGTATATGTATGTATGTACATGTATATCCTTTTTCTGTTCTGCAATAGCATTCTGAGTTGTTTGAAATTGCATAAAGTGGATCATGTCCTTCCACATGATTTCGTATGTTTTTTTTTTATAAAATAACCGAAATTTGAAGCGCATGACATCTTTATTGTTGGAATATCATGTGTTTATCAATGAATGTTAGTTATTCAAACACCGATGGAAACTGCGAAAGCAACATTAATCCTTTAAGCCCCCACGATGCATTAAAGCGACATTTTACATCCCTGAAAACATACCTAATTTTCCTACAACTAAGTTTTCTGAAACAAAATTTTCATGAAACTGGTTTACCAATACGTGGTAATTGTATTTAATTTTTAAACCACATCAAATCATCTTCATCCACTTCAAGTCGAGAATTGCGATAGCGATTCGCGGCTTGTAGTGGATGAAGATGACAATGGTAAATTCAGGCTTGAAAGGGTTATTATAAGCATAGAATGATTTCATAGTGTCACAGTGTTGCCTTGACACTGTGAAATAATGCATAGATAATAATACACATCACTGTGGTATTTTCAAATTCAAGGACTTTTAAGTACTTTGTATCCCTATTTTTCAAGTACTTTCAAAACCTTAGTTATTTTCTGTAGAAGGCAAGCATTTTCTACGAGCCCTGGTTATTGCACAGAAATTCGACAATACGAGGGTAAACATACGTAAAATTATGACGTCTAATCTCCACGACGTTGAATTATATTTTTAATATTTCTCAGTTCTTAGAGGAATCCATGAGGCAGTCTATGTCAGTGACAAAGGCGACTGATGAGTTGACGGAGAACTTGTTGATGACGACAGATGTGATGATGTCTGATTTACGGGGTACAGTGAGAAAGCCCAGCGTACAGATGCTCAGCACTAGAGACCACCTCAAGGTATAATATCAACAGATGAAGCGTGGATTGATACAACTCTGAAAATTTGAAATCATCATAAATGTCTTAGTTAGCTTTTTCCGCTTTATTTAAATACCTGGGTCTACGGCTATTATAAATTTTAAATTCTTTCAGTGTGGGGATCGACTTTAGACGTCAGAATCTGAGGTCTATATAGACATCAGATTTTGACGTCTAAATCCAATCACTATTAAAATCTTAAATAACTTCTTTATTGTCTAATCTAAGCGTTTAGTTATATAATTTAATTAGGGCCAAATGAAATTGTGCCTCGTTACCGCGACCCACAATTTAAAGTGCCTAAAGAGTTAACTGCCTAATATTCAAGTAATATTAAATCATTCCGTATAACCGTCAGATCTGTGTTCTGCTTTCTGAGCCTGTCGTTTTTGTTATATGGGTCTGTATCCTAGAACGTGTTAAACTCTGCTTCTTTTGATACGTCACACGATGAAGTGGGTCAAACATTTAAAAATCCTGTGTTCGTATTTTCGCAGGCCCTAGAGCCGTCCAGAAGTCCTGCCCTGACCCGGCTCCAGGATGAAATGTTTGTTTATTTGAGGACCGCCTCACAAGCCATGTGGGATCTGGACAGGATGGTGGAGGAGAACAACCACATCTGGGGAGTCCTGGCTAAGGTCGCTCCTCATTCCGTGAAGGGCAAAGGCAAGGTATATCGGCTGTACATTTTTTGAGCGATCGCTTATTATCGGAAGGCCCTGACACCCTGGCTGGTTATTCCAAACAAACAAACAAACAAACAAACAAACAAACAAACAAACAAACAAACAAACAAACAAACAAACAAACAAACAAACAAACAAACAAACAAACAAACAAACAAACAAACAAACAAACAAACAAACAGACAGACAGACAAACAAACAAACAAACAAACAAACAAACAAACAAACAAACAAACAAACAAACAAACAAACAAACAAACAAACAAACAAACAAACAAACAAACAAACAAACAAACAAACAAACAAACAAACAAACAAACAAACAAACAAACAAACAAACAAACAAATAAATAACCAAACAAACAAACAAACAAACAAACAAACAAACAAACAAACAAACTCATTATTGGCCTGCTATGTTGTCAACTAAATTCAGCAGGTTCGTAAAGGTTGTGGTTATAACTGCACGTAATTCTTTATATAGTGTTGTGTATGAAGTGAGAACTTCTCTTGTATGAAACTCGTTTCCAACTGCATCACCCGATTGTCATTGATAAATCGTCAGACAGCAAAGCGATCTTCATTTCAAGGATCCGTATGTATATAAAAAATATTATATTAAACTACAAAAATGCATTATTACCAATACCCCATTCAGTCAATCATACTAAAATTATTGGCCATTATTAGGGAAATCATAAATTTCCAAGATATACCGTCATATATGTTTATTAATTTCTGAACAATCCTGGATCAAAATACACAAAAATATTCACTAAATATCTTCCATAGTAAATGCTTCCGAAGAAACACGTGGAAAAAATAGTTTAGATTGAAAATAATTCGTGCAATCAGTTTATCAACTTGAATTTTGAACGAGAAATGTCTGCCATATCTCTTGAGATTGTAGCTTTCGATAGCACGGCACACCACAGAAACTGTAGGCTACAGGCGCGGATCCAGAGGGGGGCGCAGGGGGCGCACGTCCACACGTTTTTGCGCCGAATTCTTTAAAAAGTCCCCTAAATTGGCTTAAATATGCCTAAAAACTCGCCCCCGAGCCACCTGCGCCCCCTCCTTTTTCCAATCCTGGATCCGCCCCTGCTGCACGAAGCTGGAGCAACGTGAAGATATGTCAGTAGCAGGGGGGGGGGGGGGGAATCGCTACCGGTTACCGGATTCTATTTAAATGTAACATGGCCTATGGCCAGCTTCATTTACGGAATGACGGCTCTTATTGATTTCCTATGTAACTCTGCTATACTAATACACTCCGTTTTGTAAATTCTTCCGACCATTGTATTTGGTTTACTAAACTTTACATTTCTTGTTAAAGGGCCGGTCGCTCGGGAAGAACCAACCGCCCGGTAGTCTCACAAACTGTGTAAGGCGGGCTTTGCAGACGCTCCGCGAGGATTTGCACCAAAATCAAATGCAGACCACAAAGAAAAAAGAAAATACTGCTCAAATTAAAGGATCCATTGAGGTGGAAAAATGGAAATGCACCAGTACAACCAGCTTCACGGGTAGAAACCTGCAGGTGGTTCTGATGCAAGACGCAGCTGTGCAAGAACAGCTGGCAGAGCTTCAGAACGACGTGGATGAGATGCGAGGGGAGCTAATAGCAGCCAAGAAAGAGCAGAATATTTGGAGAAAAAGACGTGAACAACTCGAGAGAAGCTCTCAGGTGTCAAATATCCACACTCGTCAGGTGGTCAGGCCGTGCACCACACACAAGGTGCGACCTGTGTGTAAAAAGATATAAATACCAACAAAAGTATCACAATTATTATGCAAGACGGCATTTATCATCTCGTAATAATTATATGCCAGCTACACGAGGCATTGTGTTTGTACACTTTTCAGCTAGATTTCAACCCTTTCACTATTAATCACGACTCTAGTTGTTTTTAATCCATTTTATTCACTGATTAAATCACTTTTGGAATGAAATGTGTGTTTAAACATCAATATGTGCAAATGTGTGGGCTCAAATTGAACAAATATGGGTGATTTTCAGCTACTTGAAGTGCCACAACTTCACGTGGGTGAAAAAATAAGATAAATAAGATAACTTAGTTCTGTATGTGTAGTTATCATGTGCTTTTTCAAAATAGCCTGTGATTTAAACTGATTGTATTATTTAATTATTTAAATACAAGTGGGTGCAAATTTAAAATAAAGTAACAGGCAAAATGTTAACAATTGATACATACATTTGCAGATATTGTTTTAAAGCTAAACATTTGCGTAAAATGTATGGATTTAATATTACACCTGAAGCTATAGTGGGGCCTATCATAATGTTGGGAGCTAGATGGGTTGTGAAGAACATTTAATTCAAAAAGCTTTACACAAATCATGAATAATAATTTGATTATATATTCCTTTCATGAATTAGTTTGATGTTGTAGTCTAGCTGACTTTTTTATTCCCATGATTTATTTTATTTCTGATTTTAATTTCTGTTCTTTTTAGTACATATACTCCAATACAGCATCATTCACCATGACATTTTAAACGTGTTTTTGTGTATTGTAGATCAGCACCATTTACAATAAATAAATCTGTCCTTTTATAGGCCTGTAAAACCATAAAAACATTTTAATATAGAGGATGTCTAAAACACCCTTTTTATTCATATTGTATAAATTTCAGTGTTTTATCTAGCTCCGAACATTATGAAATGAATCGGGCTTTAGGCCACTTTTGTGCACACACAGGCTAAATTGGGCAAGGAGAACCTCCTGAGGATGACACTGCCCTCCAGACACAGGATTCGAAATTCAAACCCTGAAGGTCTGAGGCAGAGAACGCTACCTCTCGGTCACGGAGGCTCCCCACAATACGAATTTTACGAGTGGATGGGGAAGAAATATTCAAACCGCCAAGACTATGAAACGAACCCCAAACTGTAGCCTGAAAAGCAGCGGTGTTACCCACTACCCTAGGGCCCCCGGCCAACATTATGATATAGCTTCAGGTGTAATATTGAATCCAAACATTTTACGTGAATGTATAGCTTTAAGGGAAAAGTACATTATTACCTCTTCACAGCTTTATCAATTTCTGTCTTTGTATGTAGTTAAACACAGTTAACTTATCAATTATATATACATAAAATAACCTGTGATTCTAAAAAAAACAAAAATTTTACATGTACCCTATAATATTTATGACAAATAAGTCCGAAATGACTTTTAATTATGTCAATAAGATATAATTATGTATGTCTGTAAAAATGTTGGGTTAATGCTGAGCCAGCATCAATTTGAACCAGCATTGGTTTTCTTATCACTTTTTGTTATTTAGTAAACATATTATACATTCAAACACATAGTATTGTGTTTTCAAAATATATTCAATATAATATAATGCTCACAGTTTATAGCTTGTGTGTGTAATGTCTCTGTCGTTGCACTATGTGTCCTAATAAATAATATTCTAAAATCATTGTAATTTCTCATTTTGTAGGTATTATATCACCCTTTCTGCTATTCGAAAAAAAGTGTATAAGCCAACATCTATACTATAATAGAATACTGATTTTAGGCTTAGTCGGTCGTTGAACGAGCCCCCTGACCATATCGCTATTTCCCGTCACCCACAATATATCTCATGCAAAGCATTGACATTCTGACATGGTTGTAAGGTTTTGTAAAACTTTATAGGATATGTTTTGGTGCCGTAATTTGACTTTTAATCAATGGTCATCACAATTTCTGGCTAATGTCTCTGTGCAAGACAAGTGAGCACGACACTTACCCAATGCCTGTTCAATGATGGTCCACCGTCTCCGGCGCCGGCCAACACCTACTTGTAAGCAATGCTGAGGAGTGCTTCATGCTGGTATCAACGTGCCCACAGAGTACACACTGACACGGACGACCCAATATCGGTTAAGTGCTGGGCCAGCGTTGTCGGCGCTGGCCATTATTCATTCAACACCGGGCAGTGCATCTTACTGGCTGTGCGCGTGACTACAATGCGCTGTGTATACATGATACACCAAACCTAATGCCGGCTCAAAGTTGGACCACCGTCTTCAGCAGCACGTGTCTTCAGCGGCATAAAAAAGCTCTGGGCATTCAATCGAAAAGTTGTGTTGATGTTGGGAAAGTGGCGTAAACAGCGGCCCAACATTAAACTAGCATTGCGTCAACATGTGGGTTAATTCTATCTTCAATAATACCCCACCTATTCTGCAGAGATCTAAATTATTTTTTTACAATATCAAACTTGCTCATGCCCGTCACTGTTACACGTGTTTGTGTCTACAGCAGCAAAACGGGTTAGGTTGGTTAGTAGGCTCTATTATAAAAAATTATAAATTTCAGCTCCTTATACATTGTCAATATCAATATTTCTATTTCCTGTGGTCAAGACCATGTGTGATTGTAATGAAATCAACTGTTCTCCAGTTAAGTTTTGTGGAGGTGTAATTGTAAAACGTATGAAATTAGTTTGTTTTCATTCTAAGACGATATTTAAAACATATCCACAAACTTATATTATATTATATTAATTGTCTTTTTTATAGTATATGCCCTTATGTTGTTTCGCAGAATTTTTTGGTACATTTTTCAAAATTATATTTTTTAGAAAGATTATATGATGATCTAACAAAAAAAATATGGTTGGCCTTTTTTGGAAGCCATTTTGAATTATTGGCGGCCATTTTGATTTTTCCATACAAATAATCTTGTTTTCTTCATATCTCGGCAATAACGAACGGATTTTCGAGATTTTAATGTCTAAACATATGTTTTCAAGGGCTAGTAATCGTTTAATACACAGACATTTATCGTAAATATAATATTACGCTTTAAATTATATAAAATTTAAATAATGATATCACTTTTTTAAATCTTATTATGTTAACCATGCTTTTGGCAACATTGAAAATAAACCAAATATTCAACAGATAAAACACAACCTTCTTGAATACAAAAGAACAGGCAAAGGTGAGCATTTACAGCCAGAATTGTAGTGACAAGTGGATCGAGTTTTCAGGCCAATTTCACACAGTTTTATGTGTTTTGCGATGCCTAGGGCACACAGTTGAAAGCAGTGGCTTAGATCAAGCATGGGTTGAATCTGATATCTATAGTAATGTCACTGTTCTGCAAATTATAAATGGCAATCACCATAACAGGGCAATCGAGTGTCATCTAGTAACTCTACAAGTATTATGTGATCTCCGCTATGATGCTTTCTTATCTGCATGATAGTCTTGCAGAAACGGTGAAGATACAAAATTTAATGAGGCACATGAAAAACGGCTCGATACAATGAATACATTGAATCTAGAAAAAAACAGCTTGATGAATTTAATTCCTTGAACAATACGTATCCCATGTATAGATGGGTTATGATGTATATGCGACAGGTAACGAATCTTCTTCAGTTTGTGCGGGGAACACGTCAGAGGAATTGGAACTTGCACTTAGCCACATTAGAAGGGCTATGTATATGGTTCTTTGCATATAATAGACTGGACTACGTAAAAAATATACCTTTACATATAGCGAGAATGTATTATTTCAAGCCCACAAATCCCCAGGTCAGAAACGAAATGGAAAAGGGCGGATTAGTTATCAAGAAAACTGCTTGAGTATTCCAAATCTGAGAAACTGAGAAGATGTTGGACATAAAGTAAAAAAAAAAAATCACCAACACTTCCTCACAAACAGTACAATTACCCGTCAAGAAAAATATATATACCAGTTAAAATGGTTTTGAAAAACTCGAGCTCATTTTCGCTGTTTAAATGTAACGATGGTAGTGGAAGTAAACTTTATATTTTCATGACAAAAGTAATAATGCCCGACGATGTCCAACATAGCATACTCCGTAGAAAAGAAAGAGGCGAAGATGCATGCAAATAATGTATGAAGGAAAGAATTTGTGGAGAGAAAAATATGTGACACAAAATGAAAAAAATAACATATTTCGGCTGGAGCGCAGGGTGTAAAACAATATAAAGGTTGATATGGGATCAAAAGAAATGATGATGAAGACATCGAATTCCATGATGACACGTTTCCTTGTCATCACAGGGATACAGGGACATTGATCTAAAAGAAGTCATTGGAAAGTATGAATTTTAAACTACAAACCAGAAGCTGATGTGTTCTGATGGTCAATTACGTAGATGTTCAGATAAAGCTTTGCTGATGCATCATCTTGAAAACTCGAAAATGAGCAAAGTATATCCCGAAAATGTCTAGATCAAACATGTATGTTATTTGACGGAATGACTGTGGTTAATGAACAAGCTTTTTACAAAGATTTTATCAATAATTGTAGTGATCTGGCCGACTCCTTTGTGAATGCAATTGGCAAAAAAGCACATAGTTATGCTATATATTATGTACTGTTTGATAAATACACTGAGGTGTCATCGATGACAGATGATACAAGACAACAACGAACAGGTGGAAAATCATTGTACAAGCCAGAAGTTGAACACTCCATACAGATCAGAGATTGTTTGGCAGGTGAGGCAATCAAAAAACTTCTAACACTTGATTTAGCTCAAATATGGTAGGAATAAGTAATCAGCAGTCACAACAGTAACCCATAAAGGTGTATTATTAAATCAGCCCGCAGAAAATGTTGTAGATCTGAATAGTAGTGAGGAAGAAGCAGACACTCTTCTTATTCTTTATGCTGTTGGGATACATAAAACAGGATATCATGTACATAATTATATAATGGATCAGACACAGATGTCATGGTTTTGGCAATTTTAGCGATTGAAAAACTGAGAGATAACACATCAATCATAGCAGGAACTGGCCCAAGACGTCGCATTGTGAAGCTGCAGCCAATCTATGATGCTCTTTGTGAGAATAAAGTTCAAGCCATTGGTGGTTGTGACACCACAGGCCATATCTTTGAGACAAGCAAAACATCGTGGTGGAAGTGTTTCTTCAAATCCAATGATAGCGTAATCAGATCGCTTACTGCCTTGGGAAAAGGTCCAGAACCAACAAAAGAAGTATTTGAAGGGTGTGAGGAATTAATGTGCAGAGTGCTGAGAGTAAAAAAAGAAACATTTATTACAGCGAAGAAGCTACAGTGGCATGTATTCCGTGGTCGAGATTCTAATAAAGGTGTTGAGAAATTATCACCAACTTAAGGAGCTGTTCACATTCGTCGAGCACATCTACAGTGCAATGTTTAACAACATGCTATTCCAACGCCACTGCGGCTAGACCCCAGACAGCTTGGCTGGTCGCTGGAGGCCTCAGGAAAATTCAAACCCATTCTATCGCGACTCCCACCAGTACAGATCAGGCACACAGTGAGTTAGTAAGTATGTGTTAAGTATGTGTGATGCTGGCTGTTTCTGTAAATGAAATAGTATTGAATGTAAAGGGTTGCGCAGACCTGAAGCAAATCCTAATACGTGTAAAAATGTGCAGCATCTCAACATCGATGACATAGAGATGGGTCACGAATAATGTACGCTGAAATCTTGTCGGTAGTATTGAATATCCACACACAGTATACATAACTATACTTTCATGTTTTTATATTTTGGAAATATTGTGTGATAGCTTACATTAGTATTGAATATACACACACTGTGCCAATAATGATACCCCACTATCGTCTCCTTGGGTATGAAAAGGTGTACCTGCCACTTCTGGGAAGTGGCAGGTACACCATTCCATATCCAAGGGGCTGTTATGTTTATCACAACTTCATTCACCCTATTGTTCCGTTACGATATATTATCAGATAATTATGGTCACGCGATTCTGTTATACTCAGTTACATAGACCATTAGCCTGTTATAATCAGTTGGCAATAAATTGGATAAATTTATCCACTTGGGGTACAGTTACCTTTAGATATATGCGATGATCAGGTTAACATTTTAAACACTAATGCATATAACAGGTTAATATTTGCTTAGCCTAACTGCGTCCATTTATAAAAATACATGTTTTAGTAATATTACTATACACGTGATACAAAAAATTGAGTATTTCTGTTTTTAAATTGTATAACTTTTTTTTCATTTAGAAGTAGTAATTTACACATTAGAAACTCAAATAAACAATAAAGACCTGTGAGGCTAAGGGGCTAGGTAAAAAAAATATTATATTACTAGTCACATAAATGTTCAGTGAAGTTGTGCTTTATGTGTTGAATATTTAGTTTATTTTCAATGTTGCCAACATCATGGTTAACATGACAAGATCTAAATAAATGATGTCATTATTTCAATTTTTTTCCCTGTATTTTATATAATTGAAAGCGAAATATTATATTTACGCTAAATATATGTATCTTAAGCGATTCCTAGCTCATGAATAATATATGTAAACATTTAAATCTCGCAAATCCGTCAATTAATAGATAAAATATATGACAAACTCTGTTTTCAGTAAAAAAAAAATCTAAATGGCCGCCAAGCATCCAAGATGGCCGCCAAAAAAATGCCAACCATATTTTTTCCATAACTTGACATCTAAACTACATAAAAAAAATCGGTTTCGGAAAATGTACCAAAAAAATCGACTTAAAAAACAACACTTAAGGGCATATACTATTAATTATGTATGTCTCATGAGTATATTCATGGTATTTTTGTACAGGCTGCATTGTTTCAATTAGGCCCACTTATACTAGCTTCACCCGTGCGGAGCACGGTTCAAAGCTAGTAAACATTATATTATGTTTTAAAACTATTCAAAATAATTTTATAATGTTTCAATCATGCAATATCTTCAGTGTGTATTAAATGTTTGATTACGTGCATCAAAATTGTATTTGTGGACAACAAAATTATTTGTTTGTGAAAAATCGATCGATATAATTTAAAGATATAAAAAGTAGATCCCCGGGATGTAGTCCAAGCTAGTGGGCACTTGACCTTGTTTTTAGACATATATAAAGTTTTATGACGGTTTTTACATAATTCGATCATGCCGATTCCAAATTCGATGAGTGCCAGATTGTAAACCTTGAGCATTTTTTACAAAACGCTAAATACAAAATGGCCACGAAAATGTACTACAAAAATTGAATTTCTATTGATTTATCACATTGCTATGTGTGAATGATGGTTTCTAGGTGATTTTACATCGAGAAATTCATTTCTTAGCTTTTTGAGATAGTTTGACCTATCTTTTACTTACATATCCAAGATGGCCGCCGTTCTTTTATTTCTGAAAATAAATCTTTGTTTGCCACCTAAATATGTGTAATTTTTGGTCCTTATGTGATTTGTGGTCGAGAAATTCATTTCTTTTGAGTTTTAGATAAATTGAACAATATTTCACCCATAAATCCAAGATGGCCGCCGTTTTTTTTTCACTTATGAAAAATAATCTTGTTTTATCACCCAGATAATAAAGTTTATCGTTTGTAGGTAACTGTGGGTCGAGAAATTCATGTACATGTATTGTGTCTTTTAGATAATTTGACCAATATTTCATTAACACAAGATGGCAACCGCTGTTTTTTTTCATTTGTGACATAGTATTCTTAGTGTCCATACACTTAAAGCAGCTCCTTGGGATGACATCAATTTTCGTTTGTAATTCCGTACTGAAGTAATGTATCCCACGGATCATGTTTTAATTTTTAATCAACATTTTTATGAATCCAGAAGTAACCCAAACAAACTATTTGTATACCTGAAGGACTATTGAATGTTCTCACAGCATTGGGCCACATGCTGATGGCATCGGCCCAGCGTTGGGTAGACAATCAGTGCTGCAGGTGTGTCCTCCCGTGTCCTGACTATAAGACACCAATTAGCGGCGACTGCTGTGATCGTACCGTCTGATACGTGGGAATATGTGATGTAAAGTGCTAAATATCGCTGACTTGTTTTGTTTACATGGCAATATACGTCCTAGAAATACAACTATTTCACTCTTTTTCGGTGCTTTAAAATTGTTGTTTGACTTTTCGTATTTTTAGTTAAGATCAGTAGGCTATATAGCTTCATATAAATTAAATTTTCTAAATTGACAACATTGAAAATGTCTCATCCCAAGGGGTCCCTTTAATTACTAGAGATATTTTCTTTAAACAAATGAATGAACATGATTTTAATTTAATGAGTATGTTTACCAGCAATGAATGTGTAAGCGTTTTAGCTAAATCCTGTTATGATCAGTGGCGGATCCAGGATCTAAAGAAAGGGGTGGTTTGGGGGGCCAGGGTTTTGTTGCGTAAAATTTAGCCAATTTAGGAGATTTATTAAAGTATTTGGCCGCGCACCACACAAACCCCCCCCCCCCCCACCAACACTCACCTCTGATGATATATTGAACCGGCGCCGAGCCGTATTTTTTAATGTTTTAAGTACGATTATATACTATATTTTTTAAAATGCCTCTCATAACTCCATGTAGAATGGTTCGGTATGTATACACACTGTGACGACCTTTTATGAATAATATGCGTAGGCCTATGTGTGTACTGAGGTGAGACATGAATAAATAAATGTATATAATAAAATAATACCAAATCTAAATTAGGTGATAGAAATCTTAATCAAATTGTTTTCATTTAACACTTTAACACTTGACTTGCTATGGTGACAGTGCTGATTAATAAACTATTACTTTAATTTTGTTACTCTAATGCCATCTGGTGACTGTTCATTTTGACTGAACTCCATCTGGTGACTGTTCATTTTGACTGAACTCCACCTGGTGACTGTTCATCATTGAACTATAACTTGAACTCCACCTGGTGACTGTTCATTGATTTCATTACTAGCTGAAACTAGCTGACTAATTTGGGTTTTGTTATCTTTTCCTGCATGTCCTGTGGATTAGAATTATTCTTTGCCTGGCGAGCCCGGCCAATTTCATTTATGGCCGGGTATAGGCCAAGGGTCTTAGTCACTGACCTTCATGCCTGTGCTATTGAGGCCGGTGAATAATTTTCTGGGTCAAGTCATAGGAAATGCGTCAGAGGGGAAATACAATACTGTGAACAACTCTTCATCCCGGGAAGTGACCTTTCAAAAATGCCTGAATTCGGGGATTACCCTATTTTCATCTAAAAATAGCAACAAGTCACAAACATTCCCCACTGGGGCATACCAGAGGCTACATGAAGCTCGGCCACGCCGCGTAGTGTGGCTCTGTGCACCAGAGTAAATTATTCTCAGAAACTGAACGGCCTTGAAGGCGCGACCTTGTGTGCGAACTAGGTGATAGAAAGGTAGGCACTAAATAAGAGACACAGGGCGCGTTTTTGGTACGTTATTTTCCAGATTTCTCGTGACCTAATTCCTGCCGCTTACAAAAATTAGAAAAACTCGTCGATTTTCCTCGTTTGACTCCCTCTTCAACATGTATAGGGAGGATACGAGCACTCTGACCCACTCGTTTAATCTCAACGATCCTCATATGCAAATGAGCAGCACTTTTGTTATAACTAATACATGATGATGTAACATCCTAGTGATGTCATAGCTGCTTCTACATCCCAGGGACTTCATAGCACCTTTGAAATAGTCATCCCAGGGATGTTAAAACTGTTACGGCCACGGCCGCTGATCTACAACAACAGTATCTGGGGAGTGGCTGTGTACGCTCTACTTTAAGAAGTTACCGCTGTAGCTGTATCGGAGTAGTGAACTATTGACACTGTTGAGTTGACCGCTATAATCAGCAAGTGAACATTGCGTGATTATGTGGGCGGGCTCGGGGTGTATAGAACCCCGTTTCGTGAACAGAATTCACTTTCTGTTCACCCCACTAGCGGTAAGGCGTATTTTAGATTTTGGAATTATTGTGAGCTTCGGCTATTGAAATTATAACTTCACCTCATCAGACTTTTCATCATTTTGTATTTATCTATTTTTGTTTCGGAATTCATATATAATATTATATTAAATTCTTTTCATTTCTTTCAGAGTTCGTGTTGTTTGTTTATTCTCCGTTCGCTCATCGTTTTATGTTCAAACCATTTATCAACTCTTTATTATAATTTTATATTGTCATCTCGGCGATAGTTATCATTGAGACATGACATATATGGGGGCTCAAGTCCGAGACATAAATAGTGTTTGAACATAGAGCCGTTGAGCGCCGGAGTTTAAATAAAGAACATGGGAAATTTTGACGTGGACGAATTTGTAACGAATTTCGAAACCAACCCTAAAAAGGAATTAATAGATAAATTGAAACATAATGAGTTGCTAGAATTGTGCAAGCATTATGATTTGAGCTATACAAAGAAAAATCCTAGAAAAGCTGATTTGAAGGAAGCAGTTGTGAATTATTATGTTACCGAAGAGTTGCTAACTGATGGTGATTTAGTTGAGTTTGAAGTTTTGTCTCAGTCAGATCAGATGACTCTGGCTAGAGAAAAACTACAGGCTGATTCTGAATTAGCTAGGATTCGGTACGAACATGAAAAAGAAATTGAATTAGCTAAAATTCAACTCGAAAGAGAAAAAGCCAATTTGCAGCATAAATTATCTATGGAAAAGGGTATTTCTAGTACAAGTAATTTTAATCCTTATCAGGCGGAGAAATTTGTGCCTGCATTTCAGGATGATGACATTGAAAAATGGTTTCAAGTATTTGAAAAAGCTGCTTTATCTGCTAAATGGCCTGAATCGAGCTGGGTTTTACTTTTACAGAGTAGGATGAAAGGTAAAGCCCAGGAAGCTTTTGCCGCACTGCCTGCTAGTGAAATTGGGGATTATCAAAACGTGAAAAAGACAATATTGTTAAAGTACTCTCTTGTACCTGAAGCGTACAGGCAAAAGTACAGAGAATTAAAGAAAAAAGAGAATGAGACTTATGCTGAATTTGCTTATGAGTCTGAATTATTATTTGATCGTTGGTGTACATCTGTTGAAGTTGGTACCGATTTTGATAAAATGAGACAGCTGATTTTGGTTGAACAATTCAGAAGCTCGGTATCGAGTGACATCAGCGTTTATTTGAATGAAAAAGAGGTATCAAATTTAAGGGATGCAGGGGTTAAAGCAGATGAGTTTGCTTTGATACACAAACGATCAAATATACATAAAAAGGTATGGGTAAAAGGATCCCCTAGTGCGGGAGATTCTAATTCAAAAACCTATGCTAAGTCTGGTGGTTCAAGTAGGAACACACAGAATGATAGTGATAAATTGAAAAAATATGAGAAATTACCATGCTGGTTTTGCAAAGCAATTGGGCATCCATACTTTAAGTGTAAAAAGTGGGAGGAAGCCGGCAAACCTACCATGAGTAAACCCGAAAAAGCAGGAATGGGTCACCTGGTGAGAAAAGTAACAAATGATAACGTGAAAATGTGCGATAAGCTTAGTAAATGTGTGACTGAAAAACAAATTAATGTGAATGTTGACAAAAGCTATGCGCCGTTTATGTCTGTTGGCACTGTGTCATTGTCCGGGTCTGAAGCCCATAAAGTAAATATACTACGTGATACTGGGGCACAACAAAGTTTACTGTTATCATCCTCACTTCCTGTACCGATGTCGCAGATTTCAACTAATGAAAGTGTGATTATTCAGGGTGTTGGGGGGAATAATCTCAGTTTACCATTAATTTGGGTTAATTTACAGTGTGGTCTTGTTAAAGGCAAAGTGCAAGTGGGTGTGACTAAAACTCTGCCAATGAACGGGGTAGAGTTCCTACTTGGCAATGACCTTGCGGGTGGCGAAGTGTCTCCTTTACCGCACATGTGTACAATACCTTCTGAAGTAGATGAGGATATCGGGAGGTTGGGTGAAACTTATCCCGAATTATTTAAATCATGTGTTGTTACACGCTCTCAGCGTAGGGAAATGCTAAAAGATATTGACAATAATGATGACCTAGAATTGCCAATGTTATTTGATGATAAAGATGAGCACATAATTGCAAGGTCTGGGAATAAATCATTGAATGTTGATAATGATAAAGTTGACGTTGATCCTGTGACGGCTGATGGGACCTCAGATCGTAAATCCACTGAAACAAATACGGGATCAAATATTAATGTTGGAAAGGACGGGTTATCCCTAAAACCGGGTGGTCAATTTAATGATCTTCCATTGAAAACGTCTGACCTGATCGCCGCACAGCATGGGGACCCTAGCTTGAATAATTTGTGGGAGAAGGTGGTATCTGAGGAAGAAATAGAAAATCAATCACGATGCTATTTTATGAAACATGGGGTTTTATTAAGAAAATGGCGTCCACCCGATGCCCCGCCAGATGATAGCTGGAGGGTACATTATCAGATTGTTGTCCCGACCCAATATCGTGACAAAATTGTGAAATTAGCCCATGACACGCCTATGGCAGGACATTTAGGTGTCAGGAAAACATATGATCGCCTATTGCGTCATTTTTTTTGGCATGGTGCTAAAAAATATGTTTCCAATCATTGTAAAACATGTCATATCTGTCAAATGGCTGGTAAACCACATCAAAAACCACCACGAGCGCCATTGCAACCAATCCCTGCATTTGAAGAGCCATTTTCCACTTTGATTATTGATTGTGTTGGCCCTTTGCCTAGGACAGGTTCAGGAAAACAGTATATTTTGACTATTATGTGTTCCTCTACTCGTTTTCCTGAAGCTGTTCCCTTGAGATCAATAAGGACGCCTGCTATATGTGAGGCATTAAAGGGTTACTTTTCTTTTTTCGGTCTGCCAACAGTAATAAGGAGCGATTGCGGTTCTAACTTCCAGTCAAAGCAATTCAAAAAATTCCTAAAAGAACTGGGGATTGAACATATCACGTCAAGCGCGTATCATCCTCAATCTCAGGGTGCCTTGGAGAGGTTCCACGGGACATTGAAAAACATGCTAAGAGCGTATTGCACTGAGCATCATAATGATTGGGATGTTGGTCTGCCTTTCTTACTGTTTGCAGCCCGTGATAGTGTACAAGAGTCATTGGGATTTAGCCCTAATGAACTCGTTTTTGGGCATACTGTACGAGGTCCACTTAAATTGATCAAAGATAAATGGTTATCTAATAAAGAAAATGGTGATGTATGTAAATATGTTATTGACATGAAAAACAAGTTAGCATCTGCATGTAAAACTGCTAAGTCCCATTTGCTTGAATCACAAGATGATATGAAACGTCAGTATGACAGAAAAAGTGTTCCACGTGAATTTGATGTAGGAGATCAGGTGTTACTTTTGTTACCACTTCCTGGTAGTCCATTAAAAGCAAAGTACCAGGGTCCGTTTCAGGTTGTACAAAAGGTAGGGGACCTAAATTATGTTGTGGCGACACCTGGTCGTAGAAAAAAGAAACAATTGTGTCACGTAAACCTAATGAAGGAGTATCATGATAGAGATAATGACAAGTCAGTACAGGGAGTCTCTCCTGTTGTCCATGAGGAGAAGCAGACTGATTTTTCTGGTAAAGGGCATGACATAAAGTTAGAAAACACCGAGATTGTGAATAATATCAAAGAGACAAAATTGTCACATTTAACACTAGAACAACAGAGTGATATAGAGGCTCTGATTCAAGAGTTTAAACCATTATTCTCTAATGTGCCTAAGAAAACGACCAAAATAAAACATGATATTGAACTTTTGTCTAGTTGTCAAAAAACATGTAAGCAGCACCCTTACAGAGTCGGACCTGTAAAACAAGCTGCTCTTGATAATGAAGTTCAGAAAATGCTAAATATTGATGTAATTGAAGAGTGTAAGGAGGGTAGTTCGTGGTCATCTCCTTGCATTTTGGTACCTAAGGCTGATAAGAGCTACCGGTTTGTCACAGACTTCAGACGGGTTAACGAGGTCACAAAAACAGATACTTATCCTATTCCTCGTGTAGACGATTGCATAGACAAAGTCGGGAAGGCTGTTTTTGTCAGCAAATTTGATTTAATGAAGGGATACTGGCAGATTCCGCTTACAGGGAGGGCAAAGGAAATTTCAACTTTTGTGACCTCAAAGGGTTTATTTTCATACAAGGTTATGCCCTTTGGTTTAAAAAACTCTGCAGCCACATTTCAGCGTATGATGAATAAAATTATCGCTGGTCTGTTGGGTACAGATTGCTATATTGATGACATTGTGGTATATTCTATGTCATGGGAATCTCACCTTGAATATCTAAGGGCGTTATTTGAGAGATTATTAGAATTTGGATTGACTATTAACCTCTCAAAGAGCGAGTTTGGGCAGGCTACCATTAATTATCTTGGTTATGTTGTCGGTAATGGAGAAGTTGCTCCAATTCAATCAAAGGTTCAAGGTATATCTGATTTTAAAATACCAGAAAATAAAAAAGCCCTCATGAGATTCCTAGGCATGGCTTCTTATTACAGAAGATTTTGTAAGAATTTCTCAGATGTTGTAATACCACTTACCAATCTGCTTAAAAAGAGAAAAGATTTTGCATGGGATAATCAATGTCAGGTTGCTTTTGACAAAGTTAAGTCGATGTTGTATTCAAATCCTGTTTTGACTGCTCCTAACTTTGAAAAACCTTTTAAACTAGCAGTTGATGCGAGTGATTATGGGATGGGTGGCGTTTTGCTCCAAGATGATGAACAGGGCTTAGAGCATCCTGTATGTTACTTTTCAAAAAAGTTCGACAATTTTCAAAGAAATTACAGTACCATTGAAAAAGAGGCTTTTGCTCTCTTATCATCTTTGAGACATTTTGATGTGTATCTAGGGAGTTGTGGCTATCCTATTATTGTTTACACTGATCACAACCCATTAACATTTATAGTCAGAATGAAAAATCACAACATGAGACTGCTTAGATGGGCTTTGGTATTGCAAGAATATGACCTAAAGATTGTTCATATTTAAGGCTCGGAAAATGTAATAGCTGATGCTTTATCTAGATCTTGAAATGTATAATTATCATTTATATCATATAATCACTGATAATGACTGTTACTGCTGATACAAAGATACTTGCTCAGTTTTCTTTTTGTAGGTATACGTCTCCTTCAACTCGGAGGGTGTTACGGCCACGGCCGCTGATCTACAACAACAGTATCTGGGGAGTGGCTGTGTACGCTCTACTTTAAGAAGTTACCGCTGTAGCTGTATCGGAGTAGTGAACTATTGACACTGTTGAGTTGACCGCTATAATCAGCAAGTGAACATTGCGTGATTATGTGGGCGGGCTCGGGGTGTATAGAACCCCGTTTCGTGAACAGAATTCACTTTCTGTTCACCCCACTAGCGGTAAGGCGTATTTTAGATTTTGGAATTATTGTGAGCTTCGGCTATTGAAATTATAACTTCACCTCATCAGACTTTTCATCATTTTGTATTTATCTATTTTTGTTTCGGAATTCATATATAATATTATATTAAATTCTTTTCATTTCTTTCAGAGTTCGTGTTGTTTGTTTATTCTCCGTTCGCTCATCGTTTTATGTTCAAACCATTTATCAACTCTTTATTATAATTTTATATTGTCATCTCGGCGATAGTTATCATTGAGACATGACAAAACTCGTTTGTTATAACTATTAGGTCAACATCCCAGAGGAGTCATAGCTCGATCTTTTGTAATAACTACTATCCAGGGATGTCACAACTCATTTTGATAACTAGGCCTACTACATCCCAGGGATGTAGTAGCTCCTTCCCCATCCCAGGGATGCTATAATGCCTTTGGTATGACTACTACATTCCAGGCATGCCATAACTCCTTTGTTATAACTACTACATCCAAGGGATGCTATAATGCCTTTGTTATAACTACTACATCCCAGGGATGCCATAACTCCTTTGTTATAACTACTACAACCCAGGGATGCCATAATGCCTTTGTTATAACTACTGCATCCCAGGGATGCCATAATGCCTTTGTTATAACTACTACATCCCAGGGATGCCATAACTCCTGTGTTATAACTAATACATCCCAGGGATGCCATAACTCCTTTGTTATAACTACTGCATCCCAGGGATGCCATATGCCTTTGTTATAACTACTACATCCCAGGGATGCCATAATGCCTTTGTTATAACTACTACATCCCAGGGATGCCATAACTCCTTTGTTATAACTACTACATCCCAGGGATGCCATAACTCCTGTGTTATAACTACTACATCCCAGGGATGCTATAACTCCTGTGTTATAACTACTACATCCCAGGGATGCTATAATGCCTTTGTTATAACTACTACATCCCAGGGATGCTATAATGCCTTTGATATAACTACTTCATCCCAGGGATGCCATAACTTCTTTGTTATAACTACTACATCCCAGGGATGCTATAGCTCCTGTGTTATAACTACTACATCCCAGGGATGCTATAATGCCTTTGTTATAACTACTACATCTCAGGGATGCCTTTGTTATAACTACTACATCCCAGGGATGCCATAATGCCTTTGTTATAACTACTACATCCCAGGGATGCTATAATGCCTTTGTTATAACTACTACATCACAGGGATGCCTTTGTTATAACTACTACATCCCAGGGATGCTATTATGCCTTTGTTATAACTACTACATCCCAGGGATGCAATAATGCCTTTATTATAACTACTACATCCCAGGGATGCCATAACTCCTTTGTTATAACTACTACATCCCAGGGATGCCATAACTCCTGTGTTATAACTACTACATCCCAGGGATGCTATAATGCCTTTGTTATAACTACTACATCCCAGGGATGCCATACCCCCTTTGTTATAACTACTACATCCCAGGGATACCATACCTCGATCGATCCTTTGTTATAACTATTACATCACATGGATGCCATAACTATTACATCCAAGGGATGTCATAGCTCATTTGCTATAACTACTGCATCCCAGGAATGTATGATTACTTTATTATAACCAGTACATCCCAGGGGTAATATAGCCGTCCACTTACTATGATAATGTAATCATGACATCCCTGGGATGTACTAGTTTTGATAAAGTTATCCTGACATTCATCGGACGTATCAGCTATTTACATCCCTGGGATGTAATAATAATATTATAACAAACAATGATAAAGTAATCATGACATCCCTGGGATGTAATAGTTATGATAAAGTAATCATGACATCCCTTGGATGTAATAGTTATGATAAAGTAATCATGACATCCCTGGGATGTAATAGTTATGATAAAGTAATCATGACATCCCTGAGATGTAATAGTTATGATGAAGTAATCATGACATCCCTGGGATGTAATAGTTATGATAAAGTAATCATGCCATCCCTGGGATGTAATAGTTATGATAAAGTAATCATGATTTCCCTGGGATGTATCAGAAACCTGATATTATGAGTTATAACAAAAAATCCATGACATCCCAGGGATGTTGTAGTTATAGCAAAGTAGCCATGGCATCCCTGGGATGTAGTGGTTAAAACAAAGGAGTCACGACATCCCTGGGATGTTATAGTTATAACAAACGAGTCATGACATCCCTGGGATGTTGTAGTTATAGCAAACGAGTCAATACATCCCAGGGATGTCATGATTTATTATTTACAATTAATACATCCCAGGGATGCTGTAAGTTAATCTTCACAATTAATACAACCCAGGGATGCATCCCGGGGATGTCATAATTCACTCTTCACAATTAATACATCCCAGTGATGTCATGATTTAATCTTTACAATTAATACATCACAGGGATGTCATATTTCAATCTTCACAATTAATACATCCCAGGGATGTCATGACTTAATCTTTACAATTAATACATCCCAGGGATGTCATGATTTAATCTTTACAATTAATACATCACAGGGATGTCATAATTCAATCTTCACAATAATACATCCCAGGGATGTCGTAATTCAATCTTCACAACAGTACATCCCATGGATGTCGTAATTCAATCTTCACAATAATACATCCCAGGGATGTCGTAATTCAATCATCACACTAATACACCCCAGGGATGTCATAATTCACTCTTCACAATTATTACATCACAGGGATGTCATGATTTAATCTTTACAATTAATACATCCGAGGGTTGTCATAATTCAATCTTCACAATTAATACATCCCAGGGATGTAATAATTTAATCTTCACAATAATACATCCCAGGGATGTCGTAAGGTAATCTTCACAAAAATACATCCCAGGGATGTCGTGATTCAATCTTCACAACAATACATCCCATGGATGTCGTAATTCAATCTGCACAATAATACATCCCAGGGATGTCGTAATTCAATCATCATTCACACTAATACATCCCAGGGATGTCGTAAGTTAATCTTCACAATTAATACATCCCATGGGTGTCGTAAGTTAATATTATAATATCAATATAATACATCCCAGTGGTGGATTAATTCAATCTTCACAATTAATACATCCCAGGGGTGTCATAATTCAATCGTTACATGTCAGAAGTCAATCTTTACATTTAGTAAATCCCAGGGATTTTGTCAGTTAATCTTCACAATCAATATATCCCAGGGAGGTCATAATCTTATATTCACAACAATGCATCCCAGGGATGTCCTTATTCAACCTTCACAATATTAATTCAACCTTCACAACACAGGGGCCTACATCATCCCAAAGATGTCATGATACAATCTTCACATGTAATATACGTGCCAGGGATGTCTTAAGTTACATCCTTGTGGCGTCTCTTAACCCTTTCAATTAGCCTGAATTTTCCATTGTCATTTTCATCCACTACAAGCCGCGAATTGCTGGTGCAATTCTCGACTTGTAGTGGATGAAGATGGTTGGAAAAATAAAGAAAATCACCATGTATTGGAAAGCCATTTTCATGGAAATTTTTATTCTAACTCCCTTTGTTGTAGGAAAATTAAGTCTGTTTTCATGGATGCAAAATGATGTTTTAAAGCATCGTGAGGGCTTAAAGGGTTAATTAATGAGCAAGCGAACATGCCAGGGATGTAGGCTAACATTCTTTTGGCGTCTCTTATTTAGTGTCTTAGGTAAATAAGAGACAGCGAAAGGATGTTATACCATCACTGAATGACGGTATACCCTAAATGACTATTTGAACAATAATCAATTGTGTCCTAGACATTTAATGTAAGAGCGTCTGTGATTGGCCATACATTGGAACATCCCGGGGATGTAATATCCTTTAGGCGTCTCTTATTTAGTGTCCACGTGATAGAAAGGCAGTTTAGTCCTGATTTTTCACTATGTCAAGTATAAAAAGTAGCGACGCTAAAACACATCTCCCAAAGTAACATTATGCTTTATGTCGCTATAAACATGACAGTCTAATAGGAAAATTATCTCTTTTTTTTTCATATTATGTTTTTTTTCACTCCAGAGAGATTGTTTGTAGGCCAAAAACGACATTTATTCAACTTTTAGGAGTGCTGTGTGTAAGTTGCCATTGTAGCACGTGTGACCTCGTGTGTTCAAAGCCAATCATGTTGCCGTCTTGTTGCGTGTCACACCATTCACTCAGGATCATGAGGTCAGGCCCGTAGCCAGGGTCGGAAATCAGACGAGGCGGGCCTGGTGGCCGAGCCAAAATTTCTGAAAACCTGAAATTTCTGAGAGAATTTCATCGCCACCAGATCACTGTGAATAATCAGTTTACTACTTTTGTGCTGCTTTTAGGCATTATATTCATGTAAGCTAAGTTTTGATAATGTTAACTGGTTGCTGATTTAATTATTACATTTTAAAGTACTAAAAATAATAATTGTTACTGATGAGAATAATTAAATAATTATACTAAAAATAATAATTGTTTCTGATGAGAATAATTAAATAATTATTCTAATAATATTATTGAGAAATAATAATATTGATTCTGTGATGCTTATCGTTTGACTCTCATTTGTAATGCAGATGGTCTCATCCAGGTGGCTTATCATTATGTTGCTGCATTTTTAACCACGTAATATGTTGCTGGGTTTATTAATGGGGTAAGGATTAATGATATTGGGATATGTTGATTTAAGATGTTACTTATTTTATTTTTTTGTATTATGATAAATTCCATGACACGTGCTTGCCAAATTTAATACTTTATTATGATTCTGTTTAGTTAATTATGCTACAAATAATGTGAATGTCTTGAAAGTTGACTTGTGTATTATTTTCTGGTAATGATGGAAATATTATTATTGACTTATGAATTATTATTATTTTGTAAAAGATGGAAATATTGTTACGAATCATTATTAATTCATTTCTGTGCACCTATTGTTTACAGTGCAATATTATATATTTTATTTAATATGTTTTCAGGGCTTTTGCCAGTTTTTATTAATAAAACTAATTAACTGAATCATCCTTGACTCCAAACTTCTTTTATGCGAACCCATGAGCGAGCCGGCGGCACAAAGTGGCGCCTAACGCTTCTGAAGGAGGAGTGGTTGGCAGCACGATGTGGCGTCCAACGTTCTGAGAGAGGAGAGCATGACAGATCAAGACGAACAGAGACGACGAACAGAGACTACGATTTAGTTCATCAACAGCTGTCATTTTCAAGCCAGCTATGGTTGGTTTTCTTCTATAGCCCCTGTCAAGAACTGCTATTGTCCTCACTCATTGTCATGGACATAAACTATAACCTGTGTAGGAAATATTTTGTATAATGCAGGTGTGCAGTACATGATTTTGTACATCGGTTAGTACTGTACATGATGTATACTATTTCATTATAATAGTATCATTGAACACTTTAAGTGTGAATAATCAATTTACTACTTTTGTGATGCTTTTAGGCATTATATTCATGTAAAGTAGCATGCCTAAAATGTGTTATAATTAGGTTTCCATAATTCTGACTGATTACATGTATTGAATATACTTTACATTGTATGTCTTCACATATTTTAATTGAGCTTGATATGTGAATATGGTGCATTGGAGGGAGCCATTCATCCAATATGCATTTCCTTTGGTGTGTGTCCTCAGTCGTTTAATCATATATTAATTTATTGGGTTGTATATGTTTCATTTTAAGCAATATTTGTGCCACTTTGAACATATTTTGGATTTTGTTGTTTGCTGATTTAGTCCATTGACATTTTTATATATATATATATATTTGGAATTTTTTTTTTTTTTAATAAATTATTTTGAAGTTGATTGATGTTATGTGACAACTGCCCACTTATGATGGCATTGTCAGAGGATGAGGGTCAAAAGGTTGCCTCGTCTGCCTCATGCTAGCTATGGGCCTAGAGGTCAACTTATGATAAGCGTGTGGACATTTACTGTTTAGCACATAAAATCTGCCATGTTATTCAACTTTGTCTGCAATTTGCGTGCATATACTGTAATATAATTCCTTATGGTTTTCAGTCTTTCTATTTGCGGCTAAATATATATTAAAATACACATTGGTTTTGAAATGTTATGTTATGACAAGATTCTGGCAAAAACGGTACGGAAAAAGGTACGGAAACGAGGCGGTCGTCCACAGCCTCCCGCGTCCGAGAAGCCGGGGATAACTGCCACCTTAACTGAACGAAGGCAGGATCCTACATTACCCCCGGGTGAGTGATAACGTAGGACCCAACTGACGTGTAGGAGACTGCTTCGTGCAAGTAGCGGGGTTGTAAAAATATGTAACCTCTTATAACTAAGCATAGTTTAAAAAATATAGCGAGTGTGGTTACAGCGTGGGTGGTTGAAATCGCAGCATTATACATGAATTGTCCCATCCTCTTAACACCAACTGTCCTTTATGTATGTATTCATTTGCTGCAAGCTGCGATCAACCCATTCATTTAATTAACATAAATTTCTATTCGTATTTTAGCAATGAACTTGCTAAAAAAAATGTCTTTACATTTATATATCTGTACACAATGCTGCCAGGCCTGGCATATTCATTTACAATTTAAAAACATTGTTAATACGATGTATACGGTTGGGCCCGCCATAGATGTCGTTAGGCGCAACTATGGCATGAACCATCTGCACGAACCGGGCAGGAGTCTGGATTATTCGTCCGACTCTAGTTTTTCGCGCTGTTTGGTCGGTCGAAATTTGTTCGCGATTAGCGATATTCGCATGGTTGCGATTGGTCGAGTCGATTACGGCGTCAGCAGCACCCGGGGTTTTACCCCGTAGATGTAAAGGTATGCGGGAATACGTTCGTAAACCACCGTCGTTCCCGTTAGCGCGGGACACGGCGGGGGCTCGCGAATGTGGCGCTACCTAAGTATTGTCTCTGTTAGACAAGTTGACTTTAACATCTATTTGCTTTGGGACTGTGGCCGATTTTTGACTGCTTCTGACTGCCGTCGACTTTTTGTTTTAACTCTCGTCCCGTTGGACGTCGGAGTGTCCGCACTACCAGTTCTAGGTGGACCCTGTGGATTCCTACTAGATGTCCTGGTAGCCGTCGATCTCTGTGGTTTGTTTGGAGTTTTACGCTGTATTGTCGTACCTGTCTCGGGCGCGTGCCCTACCACAGGTTTCAAAATACTTCTGCGATTTGGTCGCAAAAAGACATGATTACATGTTTCGTTCGATGTGCAGTGGAACTAGTTGTTCCACGAAATGTCACGTGTGGGACATGACCAGCTCAAGACCGGCGCACCAAACGCAAAAGTCGCCCTCTTGCGTTGGCAAAACATTAAAAAAATTAAAGTTAAAAAACGCACATGTCTGTGTCATATCACCGGACGTGCGGTGAAAGGAAACAGACCTATGCATTATGGTAAAAGTCTGTAGCTATGTTTCGTAAAAAATCGAAGGCGATATAAGGCACGAAAAAAATAAACTTGAATTATTAAAAATTTCACTATTAATAAAAAATTCAATATGGAGTTGAATAATAAGTGATCTGAGAAAATATGCAGGATATGAAATCATTATGTTCTGTAAGGCTGATGCAGGTAGGTATAATAAAATGACTGCTGACATCGTAGAATGTTCTGAAGTCGATGCTGATCTGGTAGCTGTGCCGTAGCAGTAAATGTACTGCTGATGCTGATTGCTAGCCGTGTCGGCTGAAGCAGACAATAACGTGTATAAAGTCTGTCGTCTGTGCTGTTGATGCGTGGTGTATAGATTTATACGGCATACACTGTGTGCTGTGTTGTAGACAGGACCGTATTTGATCAGCGCCGCATGACGCGTGGACCGCACCTGTGACGGTCATGCTGAAAGGTCAGCCCACATGACACATGCTGATTCGAGCCACAAAACTGTCAGCATTAATAAACCTGTAAAATCAGGTTACGTTACATAGTTCATATCAAATTGAAATCATATATTTAGTAAAGTCATTTAAATAATGAAGCACTCAGTCTGCGACCTATTTGGCTAGCTGTGCAGGCCTGAGCGAGTATAAAAATGTCATATATGAACAATGCCAAACTGTAATTGGCCGTCTTTAATATCATTTTCCAGCACTCTGTTGAAGTGACGGATGTCTACCTCCACCGTGTCGGTGGTAGGTTTCCATATTGCTGGTGCACACCCCAGGCCTTTGGCCAGGGTATGCGGTCGCCACTCTCCGTGGCCTAAGTCCGTGACGTGCCGTGCGCGGGGTAGTTGCCGTCTAAATCAGATGAAAAATGTCTGTAATATGCTGAATCTTAGAATTGTAGACTGTAGAAAATGTTCATGCTATGTCGCATGTTGCGAGAAACAGGGGTTGCAGATTAGTTGAAAATGCGTCGCTGAGGTTGCACCTAAATGCTGTGCACTAATTCACAAAGGTATATATTGATTGAAGTGAAAACTGAAGGTCTATATTTGACATAAAACGTTTTCACTTATTCACACACATGCAAAATGGAACACTGAAAACCGTAGGTCGAAGTGGTACATAAAAAAAATATATGCCAGATACAGTTATGACATGCTATGCTAAGCTAGGATAATAGTATTTTGTAAATCGACCTGGGTGAAAAAAAATTATTTTTTCACGCAAGTCGAAAAACACATTCAAATATTTGCAATGTTTCGCAATAGCGCAACTGTCAAATCGAATATTTCTGTATTTATGAAAAATTTAAACTTCAGAAATAAACTATCGTGAGAAAATTTCGTTCTCAAACTGATAGACTAAATGTGACTGCGAAGAAAAACAGTTACATTTATGATTTTAGAATAATATTTAAAACGTGACTGACAGTAGTCTATGCTGATTAATGATATAGTATATCATTTCGCTGAAAAATAATGTCTGTGACGAACATTCCACGTTTTTTTTTTTTTTATAATGGTACGTTCATCACCGAGTCATTCTCATAAACGTCCGAATCAATCGCTCGCATCGATTCATTGATTGACGTATAAACCTACTGATTTCGTAGCGGTTGTGTTTATGTCGTCTGTGGTGGGTGTGTGTATGATGTATTGTCGGTGCTTCCAACCTGTGCGGCAGGCAGCATGTGGCTTACAGTCTGTGACGGCATGCTTGGAACGGTGTGTACATAGTATATGGTCAGCATCCCCGTCTCGCCTCACATTAGCATATTCATTACCTACTGCGTGCCCAAATAAGGCGCTAAATAGGCTATAACGATTACAAACACCGAAGGGCGTTTCAAAGTGAACAAAAATCTCACACAATTAGTGGTACAATTTTGTTTTCGAAACAACTTATTTATATTTCCTCTCCTTCAATCGTTTTGAAAAAGAAAATTTTTAAACAATTTAAAAAAAATTATTACAGCCAGTCCGTGTAAAATTTTAAACACGTGAGAAATTATCTCCACCAAATCAAAATGGTGGCCTAATTTATGCTAATATGATATGGCGACACAGGTTCACTGTCCAGATGCATGCCAGTTATGGCGGAACACGTGGGTGCCTACGGCGGGCGATCAGCTAAGTGAGGGACACCAGCGTCCAAAATGGCGCACACCTACCAAATACATGTACAATATTCAGCATTCTCTGAAATAACATATGATAATGGTACAAAATATTGACCTACGGTCCTGGGAATATTTTAAACAGACCAAATAAGACCGTTTATTGACATTCATTTAGGGAAACAATTTATTTTGGCCCTAAACCTATTAAAGGTTACCTGAGTCGAAGCGATATTTATAATTTCTGTCGATTTTGCTGAAAAAAAAATCGTAAAATAATTGAGTTACCGAAAATACCCACTTCCTACTCGCCTACATTGGCATTAATAGGATGAAGGCATTAAACAAACTCTTACATTTAACAAATGATAGACTAAGTCTATGAGAATAATTTTCTGGATTCTTCTAGAGAAACCGACATGGTCGCCATTCTGAAAAGGCGCCAAACACGTGGGATTTCGTCCAAAATTTAGAAATTTACGCCGTTTTCGACGTAAAGAAACGTGCTTCTCCTCTGATAACTCTTTCTGACTAATTTAAACTGGCATATAAATAATGACCTACAGTTTTCACGTACCTGATGAAAAAAATGCTATTGATTTTTTTCAAAAAATCCCTATAAATTAATCAAAACTATCCTTAAAAACAGTGGTTTTCAACTGGCGTCTAGGTGAAAACACTGTTGCGTAGACGATCAGTCGTCACCAGTATGGTGGGATGGGGAGCCCCTCGCGCCGAAAGTACCTGTAAGTGACCGTCGGAGTCTCTAGTGTGGGGTCACAATGGCGGACAAGGGAATCTGCCCGATCTTCACCATTTCAACTTAAACTTCCTTCCCCGTCGAGTCGACGGTTCCAAACAAATCATAAAACTCTTTCTCCACTTGTCATGTTTATTCGTTTGACATTTGGCAACAACAAAGCACAACCTCCGCGCACGGCACGTCCTATCTGACTTAGCGAGAGCGAACTACGGCACGTCCGTAGTCGCCGAGTGTAACGCCTGAAGTGCGGGAAAAATACCAATTGTGTGCACCCGTCACCAAGGTACGGAAACGAGGCGGTCGTCCACAGCCTCCCGCGTCCGAGAAGCCGGGGATAACTGCCACCTTAACTGAACGAAGTCAGGATCCTACAGATATATATGTGGCTCTCTCCACTAAATAAATCACATCGACTTATTGCTAGTAGCTTTATGCACAGCATATGATCTTGTTGTTCACGATCTTCTAATTAATACACTTAAAACAATTGCTGGTAGAGAAACAGTTTATCATTTGTTTATTATTTGGTTGTGTGGTGCTGCTAGACAGGGACAGGCTGTAGATGAATCTGGTTTACAAAAATAACTAATCGAAAAAAACAAATTTCGGTGTCGTCTCCATTTCTCAAAGCTCAAGTTTGTAAAAGAAATAGAAAGAGCTGAGCTAACCGAGCTATTCACATCTTCTCCATATACGGGTGCTTTATTAAATAGGGAAGGAGAAAAAAAGGAGAAGAGGGTCGCGGATGTGAGCTACAGGAGTAGGTGCAAAAATTAGACAAAAGTTGGTGGAGGTGGTGCAAGAGTCGGGAGGGGGACTGGTGAAAGAGAGATACAAGTCGGGAGAGGAGCTGGTGACAAAGGGACACGAGGCCAGAGAGGAGCTGTTGAAAGTAGGACACGGGGCGGGAGAGGAGCTGGTGAAAAAGGGACACGAGTCAGGAGAGGAGCTGATGAGACAGAGATACGAGTTGGGAGAGAAGCTGAAGCAAGAGGAAAAAGGGTCGAGAGAGAAGCTGATGAAAAAGGGACACGAGTCGGGAGAGGAGCTGAAGCAAGAGGGAAACGAGGCGGGAGAGGTAGCCTACTGATGAAAAAGCGACACGAGTCGAAAGAGGAGCTTGAGGGACACAAGTCAGGAGAGGAGCTGAAGCAAGAGGGAAATGAGTCGGGAGAGGAGCTGGTAAAAGAGGGACACGAGTCAGGAAAGGAGCTGAAGCAAGAGGGACACGGGTGGGAGAGGAGCTGAAGACTGAAGGACACAAGTCAGGAGAGGAGCTGGAGCAAGAGGGACACGAGTCGGGAGAGGAGCTGGAGCAAAAAGGACACGGGCGGGAGAGGAGCTGGATCAAGGGGGACACAGGCGGGAGAGGAGCTGTAGCAAGAAGAAAACGAGTCGGGAGAGGAGCTGGTGATAGAGGGACACGAGTCAGGAGAGGAGTTGGCGGAAGAGGGACACGAGCCAGGAGAGGAGCTGAAGCAAGAGGGACACGAGTCAGGAGAGGAGCTGGTGAAAGAGGGACATGAGTCGGGAGAGGAGCTGGAGCAAGAGGGACACGGGCAGGAGAGGAGCTGGAGCAAGAGGAAAACAAGTCGGGAGAGGAGCTGGTGATCGAGGGACACAAAGCGGGAGAGGAGCTGAAGACAGAGGGAAATGAGTCGAAAGAGCAGCTGAAGGGAAACGAGTCAGGAGAGGAGCTGGTGAAAGAGGAAACGAGTCAGGAGAGGAGCTGGAGCAAGAGGGACACGAGATGAGCTGGTGAAAGAGGGACACGAGTCGGGAAAGGAGCTGAAGCAAGAGGGACACAGGCGGGAGAGGAGCTGAAGCAAGAGGGACACGGGCAGGAGAGGAGCTGGTGAAAGAGGCACAGGGTTGCAGCGCAATCTTGAAAAATCTTAAAAAGTCTTATATTGGTTTGTTAAAATTTAAGGTTTAAAAATGTCTTGAAAACAAAGGTTTTGTCAGTCGAGGTCTTAAAAAGAACTTAAGCCAACTTTTCTGTTGAAATGTGTGTGGTTGTTTAAAGACTGGCATCAATAAGTATCTGCTAGTAGTTCTCGGCATACATGTATACCACATGGTCCCAGCTAACACATGGCGTTGACCCGGCACTGGTGGCCCGCATCAGCTATTATGGCCCAACATTCAATGATTGAAATATCAGATGGTATTGCATTGCGTCTCTGGTGACAGAGACGCATCAGTCAGGAAAGGTGGTTCAAGGGTCAGAAGAGGGCCTAGAGAAGAGGGACACAAGTTGGAGCTAGAGGAGGAGACAATGAGAACGGGAGGTACAAGAGACGGAGGGAGGCGTTGGGGAGGAAGGGCAACAGTTTTAGATCCAGCTCGTGTAGAGGACGATGAAAAAAGTTGTTGTTTAGCTAAGAGACGAATATCTCTGTACTGCCACGAGCTATATGTCCACCCACTAACAGACGATACAGTATCTTGCCTTTGGAAAGTGGTTTAATGAGAGATACGGAAATAATATGAAATACGTGCTAACTGTAGCTAGGTTTCATCAATCATCAACGTGATGCAAGCACCAAAACTCAACTGACATCTGATTGATATTTAGCCAACTAAAATTAAACACAATAATACACTTCTATCCTATTTGTACAATCAAAGCAATAGGCGATGGTGTTGTAACGGGTGCCAGCGGTTTTATCAGCAAAATAACTTGCTTGAACTGGTTTTAAGCAGCACCTCCAATGGGAGTATCAGTGAGTGATCGAGTGAATATTGTTTTCATACGTCGCACTCTAAACAATCATGGCAATATTGAAAAAAAAAAAAGAACCCGAAGCTAGACTATGCTCTACTCTTATCAAGGGTTTTTCATCCTGTGAATAGTGCATAGTACTATAGGCACTCACAGCAATGCACACGACAGTAGCCTATATATATGCACAGCCTCGATGACAAACATCCGACCCGCCGAGATTCGATCCAAATACCTCTAGGGTTTTGAGGTACAGCTGGACCAAAATAAGGAACTATATAGGGGCCGGTCAATTAGAGTATCAGACTGGATGGGAAAACGCTAGTTGACGTTATCAATCAGCTGGCACTTAAAGGGACTGGCCCAGGCTAAAATCATTAAAAAATCGGTGATTTTATTTCGTGTTCTTAATATGACCATATGATGTAAACATGTACATAGACTAGAACTGTAAATTTTTAAAATTTTTGTGCTGCGCATTTACCAGTTAGGCTAGATATAGAGACGAAATTCCCGCATTTCCTATTTTTGACATGGTTGTCATTAATTTAAAATCGGGAATTTCGTCCGTATATCTAGCCTAACTGGTGAATGTGCAGCACAAAAATTATAAAAATGTACAGTTCCAGTCTATGTACATGTTTACATCATATGGTCATATTAAGAACCCAAAATAAAATCACCGATTTTTTTATGATTTTAGCCTGGGCCAGTCCCTTTAAACGCCACCACTGTTTTCGCTTGTGTGGCAGCTGTCGGAAGATAATTACAATCAAACATTGTCTAGTTGACAAAAACTTTTTTGTCCCAGATTGGTGTTGGTTCTGAATCATCTGATGTGTACATTAAGCCTAATCCCAGATGCCTAATCCGTTGTGTTAATATTTAGCTTGAGGGGGGGGGGGGGTAGATTTTTGTAAAACTGATTTACAAAAATGCACTTAACATGCTTAAGACATTCTTGCCCGGGAAAAAACTGATCGTCAGGTGTATCAATACAGAATGGGTGAGACCTCGCTTACAATTAACATTAGAGGGCATACTATATTTTCAATTAACGACAACGTTATGGAAACTGGAACATTTCAAGACAGTATGAGATTTATATCTGCAATTTGAAATGAAATCGATACATAATTAAATCATGAATATGTTACCATACACATTATTTTATTGATATGAAGTGTTATACAGTGTAAAAAAACTACGTAAAAAATACAATGTGAAAAACTGTTTTAAATACATAAAGTTTATTACCAGTGTGATCTTACAGGCCTATATTATGAGTTGTGAGCTCGCTCATGAGTTTTGAGACTTGCAAGTTGAGTGAATCTTTTTGAACACGATTTACATTTGTAAGGTTTGTCGCTGGTGTGAACACGCCGATGAGTTCTTAGAGTGGATGCTTGTGCAAATCTTTTTTGGCATATTTGACATTCATAGGGCTTATCTCCAGTGTGTATCCGTTCGTGGTTTCTTAAGCTTGACGATTCCCGGAATTTCTTGTGACATATTTTACATTCATAAGGTTTATCACCTGTGTGGATGCGCTCATGATTCGACAGATTGGATAATGTTCTGAATTTTTTGTGACATGTTTGACATTCATACGGTTTATCACCAGTGTGGACACGCTGATGTGCTTCCAGGTTGTTTTTTTGTGCAAATCCTTTATCACAAATTGAACACCAAAATGATTGATCTGGGGCATGAATACGCGTATGTGCCTTCAAAGTAGAAGATGCTATGAATCGTTTATTACACACTATACATTCATAAGGTTTATCAGGCCTGTGAACACGTTGATGCTTTAGCAGATCTTCCTCCCATACGAAACCTTTACCACAAAAATCACAAAGATGTGATTTTTCTCCGCTGTGAACGAGAGCGTGTTTCTTCAGATCAGTTGCACTAGAGAATAATCTGTTGCATGTTTTACATTGGCAAGGCTTGGGAGCAGCGTGGACACGCAGATGTTCCTTCAGATGATGCTTCAGTCTAAAAGCTTTATCACAAGTGTAACACACATAAAGTTTATCGCCTGTGTGAATAAGTTCATGTGCTTTTAGATTGGTAGATTTGGTGAAGAGTTTGCTACATGTTTTACATTCATAAAGATTATCTCCAATGTGAAGCCGTTGATGACTTTTCAGGTTTCTTTTTATTTTAAATCTTTTATTACACATCTCACACCAAAAGGGCTTATCAATAGGAGCACCGATCATTCGTTCCTTATTTCCTGGGGCTGAACTATGATCTATTATCTTCGTTGCGCTCACATCGCGTTTAGCATTTGGAAACTTAACAAATACAAAGCTGCTTGTTTTAATATGTTCTGAGACAAAATCATATTTTGCAGCCATCAAGAAAGAGTGAATCGGCTCAATTCCCATGGTCATTTCTAAATTTAAACAATTGAAAAAACAGTTGAGTAGTCAAAATCTATAATATCAGGTATAAAATCTAGCTGCTTCTGAACTTTCCTTCTTCTGAAGAATCATCATAATGTTGCTCGAATCTGCAATCAAATTACACACTTCATTTAAATAATTAGTACTGGTAGCTCAAAAACAATGTGTTTTGCAAACAAGACAATTAATATGTTGTGTGAGAATAAATATTTTTATCAGATAGATATTTATCATACATACACAAACTGTTACACACATAAATTAAAGAAAATGACTTCAAATTGACACAATATACTATCTGACAGACATCGATGTGAATATGTAGGCCTATTAATCTATGAGGCACTAGGGCCTACATGTAGGCTACATCTATGTGGAAAGATTATGAAGCGCACACCCCAGTATCTAGATTAATGTAGTGTGTGATACCTCAGGATGCCTACCTATTCCCACGTGTCCCTAGGGACGCTTGTAGCGTGGGTACGCACAGATTTGGCGCGTTAGTGTATGAGTTAAGCTCTCATTGAGTAGACGTGTTCTCAAGCTCTCAATAAATCCAATACAACATCATATTTTATCATCAATTGTGTTCCGGAATTCACCATCAAGTCTGACTGTTTTCACTGGAGGTTCTACCGAGACACAGTTAACCTACCCAAGTCGGATAAAACATTTCTAGGATATACATATCATCATTTTGACAGTCCACGCTACTCCACTCACAATCAGCTACAGGATTACATCAGCCTGTAGCAATTACAACAGTGTGCCAACTTCATCGGCAGTGACTATAACCACCAGTATTTAGGACAATATTCTACATTGATTTTTCAAGCAGGTAACTTTGAAATTCATATTTATCAACAAACTATAGCTCTGAAGATTGTATACAATCTGATACTGATAAAATGATCACAAATGTGTTAGATATGGACACTACATGGTACAAATGAATATCTAAGAGACAAATGATTGAGGCTCAGAAAAATCATCCCATATTAAAGAAAATTAGACCATTATTGATAGCAGGGGAAGCTCCACGTAAAATGAGAAGTGAAGGAGAAGATTACCGCACTTTTGTCCGGTTATGGAAAGAACTGTTAATGCAAGATGGAATAATGTATAGAAAAGTCAATCAACCACCGCTGAAAAATAGTAGAATACAATACATACTCCCCAATTCCCTGAAATCACATGTCTTGAGATAATGTCACAATGCACCAATGCCTGGACATATGGGGCACACAAGAACACTACACAGAATAATAAAACAATTATTCTGGCCAGGGTGCAAAAAAGACATAAAATCATGGATTATGAAGTGCATTGCCTGCCAGCGTAGAAAATGCGGCCCCAGGACAGTTCTACAAAATAAAAGAGATCCTGTAGGCATACACTGGGAGAAATACACAGAAATTTATGCTCTTGTTGACCACAAGGCTGTCATAGTAGCTAATACGCTGTTCACGAATTGGCTCTGTAGACACGGCCCACCGAAAGAACTTCTATCAGATCAAGGAAGAGAATTTGTCTCCGAACTCATGCAGCACTTTTCTAAATCTTTAGGTATCACACAGATAAAAGCTACAGCTTTCCATCCATCTTCCAATGGAGCGGTGGAAAGACAAAACAGGACAGTTCAGGATATGATCGCTGTATGAATTAACGAAGACACATCTGATTGTCACCTTATATATAAATTATTTAAAGAAGTGCGCAGTGACCAATATGAAAGTTGGGAGGATTGTATACCACTAATCCAAGCCGCGTACACTAGTTCCCGACACCAGGTTACAGGACAGACGCCAAACACTTTAATTTATGGTTTGGATAATCCTAAGATATTAGATTACCAATTTCCAGACGAAACTTTAAATACCATTACAACAGACTGTTATCCCACATACATATTACAGCTGAGAAATATGATTACAGAAGTTCATGAATTAGCACGCATCCATTTGAAAAGATAACAAGCACGAATGGATGCCCACAAAGAGACATGACCAATCGCTAGGAGGTGGGAGACTGGGTGTGGTATTGGTCAGTCCCAGATAAACAGAAATTTGGTTCATGTTAGACTGGTCCATGGTGGGTTGTGAAGCATTGGGACCACCACCTGTACAAAATACAAGAAGCAGAAGGTCGAAAAATAAGAGCATGGATTGCTGACCAACTAAAACCTCACCATGGTGACCCAGCTCGTGACAATTGGCTATCAAAATCTGAAGCTACAAACACCGAGCTTGCACATGGAACTACCCCAGCCACTGTGCCCGAGACAATAACTACAATCCTGACAAGCAGAAATCCGTGTACTGATGCTGAGAGTCCAGTTGCCCCCATTGTTGAGCCCGACAATGACATACTGGTCAATAAGTACAGTGACATCAGTGAGAACAGTGTTATATCCAGCAGAGGGTCAGAAAATAAATCACTAGGTGAGACAGATAATGAAGCAACCTCCGCCTCTAAGGTACATGTCAAACGCAAAGTTTTAAAACGCTTCAAAAAGACGTGGTGATCGCCACAGACTGGTTAGTCATAAACCTGTCATTCAAAGCGACAGTGATTGTGATTCAGCTCCCCCGCTGCTTAAATCACGTTGCGAACGCAAAGTGAGACCAAACAAAAAATGTTTTGGCAAACACTTTGTAAATACTGCTAATGTGTGGGATTAAATGAGCAGAATTTCCCACACTTCTATAACTTAAGCTGAGAGAAACATTTGTTGATTCCACTCATTTATTTGTTTATATATGATCATTAAGGTCATTTCTCATCCTACTCAAGACATTTCACACTGTAACCTCACCCATAGCTCACCCTCACCTCACAATATTAATAATTTGTAAGGTTAATCAAAATTTAACTAGGTCAAAAATAAAGACGCAAGACAGCTAGGTCTAAGAGGCTCAGTCTAAGAGTAAGATAAGAACTAGGCGGTCTGTCAGAGATTGCAAACCTCTGTTGAAATTAATGATCGTAATTAGTATCCCAGTAATGGTTTACCTATCTGGCATGGTTTACCCGATATCAGGCCAATCAAGTTAAATAATGGCTGATTTACGAATTCGATATAGACTACTTAAAAAATTTCAGGGTGCATCCTCCCCCGAAACCTCACATTTTGTTTTATAGTAATTATTTGTTTTTAATTTTTTTAATTATTTTATTTATAGTAATGGTCTAGCTATCTAGCACAGTTTACTTGATATCAGGCCTACCGAGGTAAATAATGCAGATTGTTGGCCATTTTGAATTCAATAAGAGTTAAAAATTTCCAGGGTGCATCCTCCCCCGAAAAATCATATTTTGTTTTATAGTAATGGTCTAGCCATCTAGCACGGTTTACCAAATATCGGCCACATTAAAGTGAATAATGGCCGATAGGCGGCAATTTTGAATTTGATCGAGTCTATTTTTTTTAAGATGCATCCTCTCCTGAAATCTCACATTTTGTTTTATAGTAATGGTCTAGCCATCTAGCACGGTTTACCAAATAACGGCCATGTGAAAGTGAATAATGGCCTAAAGTTGGCCATTTTGAATTTGATCAAGTCGAAATTTTTCAAGATGCATCCTCTCCAGAAATCTCATATTTTGTCTTATAGTAATGGTCTAGCCATCTGGTACGGCTTACCAAATATCCGCCATGCAAAAGTGAATAATGGCCGATAGGCGGCCATTTTGAATTTGATCAAGTCAACTTTTTTCAAGATGCATCCTCTCCTGAAAATCTCACATTTTGTTTTATAGTAATGGTCTAGCTATCTAACACGGTTCACCAAATATCAGCAATGTGAAAGTAAATAGTGGCCGATATGAGGCCATTTTGAATTCGATTGAGTCAAAAGTTTTTAAAAGGCATCCTCTCCGGAAACGTCACATCTTGTTTTATAGTAATGGTCTAGCTATCTAGCACGGTTTATCTGATATCAGGCCTATCGAGGTAAATAATGCCAATTGTCAACCATTTTGAATTTGATAGAGTTAAAAAAAGTCAGGGTGCATCCTCCCCCGAGTACTTATATTTCGTTTTATAGTAATGGTCTAGCCATCTAGCACGGTTTACTAAATATCGGCAATGAGAACGTGAATAATGGCCGATAAGCGGCCATTTTGAATTTGATCAAGTTTATTTTTTTCAAGATGCATCCTCTTCTGAAATCTCATGTTTTGTTTTATAGTAATGGTTTAGCTATCTAGCACGGTTTACCCAATATCAGGCCTGTCGAGGTGAATAATGGACGATAGGCGGCCATTTTGAATTTGATCGAGTTAAATTTTTTCAAAATGCATCCTCTCCTGCAACCTTACAATGTGTTTTATAGTAATGGTGTAGCTATCTTGAGCGGTTTTCATGATATTCCCCAATATGAGGCCTGTCAAGGTGAATAATGGCCGATATGCGGCCATTTTGAATTTTAGCGACTTGAAATTTTCCAAGATGCATCATCTCCTGAAACCTAACAATTTGTTTTATAGTAATGGTGTAGCTATCGTGAGCGGTTTTCATGATATTCCGCAATATCAGGCCTGTCGAGGTGAATAATGGCCGATGGGCGGCCATTTTGAATTTTATCGACTTGAAATTTTTCAAGATGCATCCACTCCTGAAACCTTACAATTTTTTTATAGTAATGATGTAGCTATCTTAAATGGTTTTCATGAAATTCCGCAAAATATTTCAGTCGGATTTACCGATGTCATAAATTAGGTCAAAGAGCTGGGTCAACTTCAAGATCAAGGTCCAAAAACCTAAAAAGGCACAACTAGGGCTCTGAGAGAACATGTATGTGCAATATGACTGTAATCGGCCCAGTACTTTTCGAGATCTGCTCCGGAAACAAAGTGTGCGTCAAAACGTCTAAATAGGTCATAGTTCTGAACCAAAGTTCATATATCAAAGTTCATATATCCCAAAAGGCACAACTAGTCACCCTAGAGGTGCTATGTGTAAAATTTAAAGACAATCGGACAAGTACTTTCAGAGATATGCTCTAGAAACGAAATGTTCACGGACGGCCCAACGCCATAACATCATCATTTTCTCCTCTGCGACCTTGCATATTGAATTCAGATTAAAAAAAATTAACTTGTCCATTATCCAACGGAAGTAACCCACATACCGAAAATTGTTATCCTAGCTTGTTTTCTTACAAAGTTATAGGCAAAAGAAGAAAACGGAAGCGGAATCCATAGCTCCCTCCGTCTCACCTGTGGTGACGGCGGGAGCTAATAATTTTAACCACACGGGATTGTTGTGAATTTGACATCTATGTGATACTGTACAGTTTGATGTATTATCTTATCAACTGCGTATTTTATTTACTATAAATTACTAATTCATAAACATGATAAAGTTAGTATTGTTTAATATCATTGCATTCTGATTATTGGGAATTGAAATGATTTCAATGAATTTTAAGTTATTGTATGAAACATTCTCTGAAAGGGGGGATTCATTAGGCCTATAAGAAATTGTTCTGAGAAATTAAGATTTGAAACCTTTGTTTATATAAAAAATAAAAATATTTTTTGTACGTGTAATGTCATTTACTGTTTCTACGGGTCACAGATAGTACATCGAAATTAAGCCACCCCCGGATAACTTGATATTTTCAGTATCCCTCCATGTGATGGGGAGAGGATATATAGCCTATTGGCCTCCTGAGGCATAGTTTATGATAGTATAAATAATATTTGTGTTGGCTTTCCTACAAAGTTATCTTTTAGGTTATCCCTGCTCAACTGCAACTTTCATTGTAATTATTGATTTTAGTCTTAGTGGTAATTTAAATTTATTAACTCGACTTAATTGTAATTATGTTGTACTTATAAAATAAATGCTACCATTACACAAATAAAACAGGTGAAATTATTCCAATATATAAATTATAATACACACTATTTTTTACGATCTTATATGTTATTTTTTCTTGATAAAAAGTGTAATAGTTTTTATATTTAAAAGTTTGCTAGACTAGGCCTCCTGAAAAATATATTAGATTATTATTATTTTTTTGAACAGACATATTTTATTTTGTACTTTTAAAGAAAAAATAACTTTACTTTTCTGAAAGCTTACTTATGAGACAAATGTACAGAAAGACACTTCGATCGTATCTAACACTATATTGTGCACAGTTTTTCATGGTGTTTATAGAGTTTCCCAGCTTATAACCTCGTCTGGAAGGGGGCTATGAAGTGCACCCCAGTATCTGGATCAATGTAGTGTGTGATACCTCAGGATGCCTATCTATTCCCACGTGTCCCTAGGGGGGCTTGTAGCGTGGGTACGCGCGGATTTGGCGCGTTATTGTATGAGTTAAGCTCTCATTGAGCATACGTGTTCTCAGGCTCTCAATTAATCCATACAACATGTTTTATTATCAATTGTGTTCCGGAATTCACCATCAAGTCTGACTGTTTTCAATTATATAAAATATTTCTTTTTTTTGTGAATGGTGGAATTAAAAGGATATAACGATTAAATCCTACATGGTGATTTATATATATATATTTTATTTCTATCAGCACCGGGAACAGATACGTCTACACTGTATATTATTTTCAGAGAATTTCATGCTAAAGGTCTGTCTCAGATAGTTAGCAAAAGCCACGCTCCACAAAGTATTGCGGGTTAGCAAATACCCGGTACTACATATCTGAACATTAAGGTAGAGTTCCGCAATAGATTAAACCCCTGTGATTTTATTTATTTTAGTAAAACAGTAGCGTAAAATACATGATCATAAGGGCTACCATACATCAGGGATAAAAACATTAGACTTATAAACATGCTAAAGATATCTGGTGACCCCAACCGTAGTGATTCGTAGCCTAAATATGTAGACGAGACAGCGACTGGTAAGTTTTACAGAAAAAAAACATTCTATACTTATTTGTAAAAACTTTATAATAAATAAATAAATATGCACAATTATTCATGACTACAACATTATGTCAACATACACTTCTAGTCATACACTAGTCATAACATTATAATATAATGAATAGACTGGATTTAAAATATAAATTATTGTAATTCAGACAAACTAACTAGTAGTATAGAAAGTTTACTAGTTTGTCCATCAGATTACTTTTTACAGCTTGTTTAAAAGAAAATTACACTGGTATTCAAAATCTGTTTTAATAACAGTTAGAGCTCACCTGACTTAGTGTTAGCAGTCATTTGCAGGGTGATTTGCTGACCTTAACAGCTTAAGGAGGGTCTCCCTGACCAACCGTAACAATAATAAATTGTATTAACAAATATATTTTTCTTGGACAAATAAAACATTTCTGATTCGGATTTTGAAATATTTTATTATAGTTATTTAGATCCACCACGTGAAAGCATTCTTGAAACATTTTCCAAAAATATTACTGTCATTTAACCTTTGCGAAACAGAGAGAGTGGAGGGCGAAACCCATCGCGAGACAATATAAATAATTTTAAAAAATGTGACACTTAGCCCCACTCTCCCCTACACTTCTATATTGCTACAGACAGTAAGATTTATATAATACCAAAAATTGAAATTGAGCAGTCTGGGATAATTCGGGTATCATACTGGGGGGGAAGTATATATTACAATATTCATGCTATCAGGATGCTTAGAGACAAAAGCAAACATACGATTTATAGTGTATATTTACCTTTCACTGTCGGCGTGCAGCCATATCTTCGTGTACACGGGATGCGAGTTTGCTGTGGTCTGTGTACGCGAGAAGCGAGTTTGCTGTGGTTGTGTGTACAGAGAGGCCTCCAATGGCGGTATAAATTCCAGGCGTAATTTAACAGGTGGTCTTCTTAGCCTTCTGTTTGCTGACCAAAGCAAAAATTGAAATATTGAAGAAACACATATTACATAATAAACACCTTCAGTGTATAGAACTCAATGAGTCGATAACAAAACTTTTCTGACGACAAATCACAGGTTTTGTCCCCTCAGAGCTGTTAACACAAATTATGTGGGTTAGATTAATCACAAAATTTACACAATATACTAAGGGGGCTACCATTTAATATCCAGGGGGGGGGGGGCAGGGATATCGGGATGGACCAAAATATTTTTTTCAATATGATCCAGCTCATGGTTATTTTTTTTCCAGCTGTACGGTTAACAAATTATTTATTTCAACCACTTTTGGAACGACTTTCAAAAATTGCCAATGTATTATTTATTAAGGCTATATAGGGCCTAATATGATATTAGCCTAATATTTTGCAATGTGAGAAACTGAATATCTCCAGAATCTTCAAAATTTCATCGGCTAGAAAATAGTTTAGTACGCCAAAACATGTAGCCTTGCCCGATATGCCATAAATTATTTATTTCAAATGGGATCGACATCAAATTATTTATTTCACCTTCTCCCTGCCTTTAATTATTTATTTCGAAAATATCCCTGCCCTCCCCCTGGATATTGAATGGTTGCCCCCTAACTAAAAAAAATAACCTGGATTGAAAAGTCAAGATCGTGACAGTGTGCAAAAAACGTTTAAAAATTTGCTTTTTTGTAATTTTGTAAGTATTTTGTCCACATTTTGGAGAGAAACGTACAAATCACGCAATCTTAATGTAATTTGGTCTTGTCCTTCAACATGACCTATTTCACTTTTGGTGATTTGAAAACTTTGGAAACGTCTTACGTGCCTAAAAACAGACTCAAATTATATTAGTTCAGTTCATTTTATTTCAAGATTGTCCAATGTCAAAAGGCAATATATTTATATATAGTAGATAGTGTTAACAGTTTAATTGTAGGTTAGAATAATCATAAAAATATCATTATTCATAATAGCAGTGAAAAACCCATAATATAATTGTAGGTTACAATAGGCCTAATCATAAAAAAATATCATTATCCATAATAACAGTAAACATTATAATGTTACAATCTCGCATTTTCACTTAAATTTGACAAATGCAAATCTCTACCTTGAACATGACACACTGTTGTTCGATCTTTCGTGAGTTGAGATTATCTCGAATATGTGATATGGGGGACTTTCGCGAAGTCTAGAATTCATGACTTTTAAATTTTAAAAATAATTGTTTTCGTCCTAATTAGGCGTAACAGATTGAGCCGAGTTGTGAAATATTCATTACCTTACCCAGCCTTGAAATCTACGACTCGCTGAATCCATCGTTATCACATGAAGTAGGGGAGACTGGGGCACCTTGATACGGAAAAATTCAAACCCCTCAAACATAGATTTAATTTTCAAAATAAAATATTTTGACTACACATATGGATACAGCATTCAGTGGGGTATATTTGAGCAAGAGATGAAAATTTTCAGAAATGTGTAACCTTACATTTTTTAACAAATCAGATTTTCAAAAAAGTGTCTCAATGTACCCCGTACTCGGGCACCTTGAGACACCACATGGGGTACCTTGAGACGCCAAATTAGGTACTTGAAAACAACGCGGATCTAACTGAAGTCAAGATTTGAATACCACATATATATACCTGTAGCTAAAGCATGCAGTTGGCTAATGTTAGATGTTGCAGTAAAATATGTGCCTGAACAAAAGTGGGGGCACCTTGAGATACTTTCGGGGCACCTTGAGACAAACTTGGGGCACCTTGAGACAATTTTGGGGCACATTGAGACAGCGTCTCAAGGTGCCCCACCCTGACTGACCTCACATCTGATATCATAGTTCGTGTGTGGGGTGTATTTGAACCAAACCATTATACATAAGTTATAAAGTGATAACACAAGTGGAAGATACCATCAAAATCATAGGGATATCAAGTATTATGTGATCTATAGAACCAAATATTGATCATCCCAAAAATCTACTTTTCATGTAAAAAATGGACCTAAGCTTACATGCATGCCAAAGATGTCCAATAGTCATTAGCAATAGGGTGGAAAATCGAAATTAGTTAGTTTTGGTATCATTGACCAGATGGCGCACAAATCGCAAAATATTATCTGTGTCAAACAGGCCTGTCTCATGGTGCCCCATGTCTCAAGGTGCCCCAGTCTCCCCTACAGTCACTATACCTCTTACGTAATACAAATTACGGAAATCGCCAGTAGGTCTATGATCACGACATATGTGCCGACTTTATCAACTCACACATTGGTTTAAAGTTGGGTCAACGCCGGAGCTACCAGGCCAAGGTTGAGTCAGCGCTGTTGTAACAACCAGTGTTAGTTGGACTGTGGCATTGTTATACAACCACATTACTATAGTTACACGCCCTACAATGCAAAGTGTCCCGACATGCAGTTCACGGCTATCTCGTCTGCCGATTCGTGCCGACAGCCTCTTATTCATTTTACAGTACTCCTCCCAACATCTCAGAAAGGGGGGCTTTGGGTGTAGACAGACACCTGCCTAACGAGTTGTCAGCGGTTTGTGACTGACGTGGCATCGGTGTCTATCCCGGCAAACACAAAACAATTATACAACATCGGCCCAACGTTTGGTCGAACGTTGTATAAATGTTATACAAATGTTTTGTGTTTGCTGGGAGTTAGGGAGACAACTTGCACTGTGTTCTGTGGATGACAACTGAAATAAAAAGATTATTAAAAAAAAGGCAGACGCTACCCAAAATTCACAAAAAAGTACTAAATTAATGACTTGAGAAAATCAGTGACATAAAATACAAATAAAATGACGTACACATGTAATAGTTATTTGACAGAAATGCTCGAAGGTGATGATGAAAACAAAAATATTTTTTTTTACAATTTTTCTTAAAAACAGGAAATGTGACAGTTCTGGAGTAACACCTTTAACCAATAAGCAGGGAGAAACCATAACAGACACCAAAGGCAAAGACGACGTTCTAAATGAACAAAACCAGCCAGTTTTTACTGTCCTCCTGTGAATAATCTAAACTTAAACATGCCTGACATCAACTTTACAACCAACGGAATATCAAAATTACTGTCCAAACAAAATCTTCAAAAAGCTAATGGACCTGATAAAATACCATTAACGTTCCTTAAAGATTATGCTGATGACATCTCCAAATTCTAAAAAAATATTTTACAAAACTCTTACAATACCGGGAATCTTCTCCAGGATTGGCTCACAGCAGATGTAATACCAATTTTCAAAAAGGCCGAAAAAAACCTAGCCTCAAATTATAGACCTGTCTCTCTTACAGCCATCACTCGCACAAGTGTTAAATCACAGGCATACAAAACAATAGTCATACCTCAAGTTGAATATGCATCAGCTATCTGTGATCCACATACGGTAAAAGATATGTTCAGCATAAAACTATGCAGCAAGATGGGTCCATATCATGACTACACAAGTGTCTCTTCCTTACAAAACAACCGAATTGGCCTCCTCTTTCGGTCCGACGTCTAGTACTATTCTACAAAATTTGCCATAAGAAAATTGCCATCCCCATATACCCCTATTTACAAATACCCCTCAGAGCTACACGCCACACCTCAAACATAAACGAAAACAGCTACAGATACAGACAACTGATCAACAGGTACATACAAATACAGCTACTTCTCTCGAACAATCACAGACTGGAATTCACTGCCACCCAGTCTGTGTGCGACTCCGACGGTGCAGTCCTTCAAGGAAGGCCTTAGAATCCGTCCCGTTTCCCCCAAACTGTTACTCACATGTTAGCCCCACTGTATATAACCATCGATGCACTCTCTATCCACTGTAAATAATTGTCTGCGCTGCACTGGAAATGCCAGTTTATTTTCTCACGGGGGTCACGTGTGATCAGAATGCCATTAGGCGACCATCAAAATATATTAATGAAGTCATAACGTAATAACTAGGCCTAGTAGGCAACTATCAACCCAGCTAGCAAGCTGACGTTGACCCAATGTTGGGACAACGTCAGTACTTCCGTTGGCCCAACGTTGCCAAGTGACGTTCGCCCGACGTAATTTTGTCCATCGGCCCAACATTGGCACAACGGTGGCAAAACGCCGTTGGCATGGTGTAGGCAAACCACCGTTGGACTGACGTCATTTTTTTCACTTGGCCCGACATTGGTACAACAACATCATGTAAATGTCTTCCTTGAAATGCTACACAACTGTTAAGGCTAAATTAACTACATTCGGGCAAGCTCCAATAAATTGATATAGGCCTAGGCCTAGGGTCTACAGGGGTGGGCAGGCAAAATGAGTCCTGTCGTTGCTCTGAATGGTCATTTTGTAATATTTACATTACAAATATTTTGCTTCTGTCGCCACATGTGGCGACCACTCGCCCACCTCTGGTCCACCTTGAGGTTTAGTCCCATAAATATCGAAGAGTCCGAGTTCTTATCATTCACATAATTTTGCCTTTGAATCAACATAGCACAGTGTAGGCCTACAGATGCTTTTGTCCACACTGGGAAATCCAGAGATACTATCAGGCTCTAGATGGCTCTGACTTACTATGACGTAGGCGCCGGCCATTTGCACCAGCCAGCCAGTGCCAGATTTTATGCTTTTTCTAGGTCTGAAAAACGTACAAAACTCGAATTCAATCAGCATTGTATGGATTCCATGACTTCACTACGGTACTTTACAGAGCATGCTCGCTGGCCTATACATAGCCCGTTTTCTTGGGTGGGTGGGGGAGCACCCCAACTATGAAAGTTATCAGGGGCATAAAATTCAATATTGCTGAATGTTTTTTGCATTGTCAGATCAGCTCGGGATTGAATGTCACAAGATTTTGTTAAAAAGGTATAACAATATTGGATAATTCCGTAAATTTTGTGCCCATTATAATGTTAATTTGGTGAGAGAAATATAAAACTAGGACAGTCATGTCAGTTATATGTGATGGGAAAAACACTGTTGGTTTTTTTACTTTAAGCCAACGTTGGCCCAATGTCGGCAAATACACGGAGGATAGACGTCTGTAACTGACGGTGGGCTGACGTTGACAAAATGACAGTTGGCTTTCTCACAGGTCTTCAACCAACGTTGGCCCAATGTCGGAAAATACACGGAGGATAGACGTCTGTAGCTGACAGTGGGCTGACATTGACAAACTGACCGTTGGCTTTATTATCTTGAGCCAACGTTGGCCCACTGTCGGCAAATACATGGAGGATAGACATCTGTATCTGACGGTGGGCTGACATAGAAAACTGTTGGCTTGCATACCTGTAACCAACGTCAGCTTGTTAGCTGGGAAAATGATTCCAATTACTGACTTATTATATGAGCAATCAAAATGCAAATTGATGATGTAATCTATACCAGAGTCATTTTTGCTCACACTAACACACGAGGAGTGCGCGCTCCTCAACTCACGAAATTAACGTCGATACACTGGTTTCAACCTTAACTAGACGAGGCCGCCAACAACGTGATCTCCAAGTCACATTGAGAAGGGAGAAACAATGCTGAAAACGCTACAAGGGAACAGCGGGGTTCGAAACCGGGACATTGCGAACTGTCTTCGTAGACATGGTAGAAGCTGTAGTTAAGCCTGTGGCCGTGGCATTGGTCATTTTTGATAGGTACCGTAGCACCATAGATTAACCCAATATTCGATTAATCTATGGTATGGTAGCACTGTCGCTGTGAGGAATTTTGTCTTCTATCAAAATATAAAACCTCGCTAATATTAACAAATTTACACCAGTGTACAGTATTTAATTTTTTGGGGGGATGAGGAGGCCTATAGATATGTGGGGTTAGCGTCTCACCGTCCGTAACTGCTCGGCTTTTCCCGATCATTGATGAGTGACGGGGACCGCCAAGCCTCGTTCTGACTAGACCACGCCACGACGAGCGCGCCTGTAGCGAGGCGCACCAGCCAGTTAGCTCAAAGCCACTGAAGCGGACGGACATACGTCAAGAGCTCAGGGGCCTAGCCGCATGGCACCGATCGCCGCGCTCCGCTTGGAAACTGTGTGTTATTTGAATGTCTAGACTTCAAAAAAGCGTGAAATACCTGAAGAATGATTTAATGAGCATTATTTAATCCCGTCGTCCCGACGGTGGAGTTGTAGAATCCCTACTTTGCTAGTTTAATGTGGCAGTTGTCCCCATCCTCCCGGACGCGTGAGTCTGCGGACGACTGCCTCGTTTTGGTACTTTGGTGCCGGGCACAGAGGGCCGAATCCCATGTGGCGTAATTTTCTTATTTTTGGACGAAATCCCACGTGTTTGGCGCTTTTTCAAGATGGCGACCATGTCGGTTTCTCTAGGAGAACCCTGAAAATTTTTCTCATAGACTTAGTCTATCATATTTTTATAGTAAGAGTTCTTAAAACGCTTTCATCCTATTAATGCCACTGTAGGGGGGTAGGAAGTGGGTGTTTTCGAAAATTCCTTTTTATCGTTGATTGCCATAATTGGGTGACTCGATTTTAAAGTTATAAAATATCGCTTCGACTCGGGTAACCTTTATTAGGATTAGGGCCAAATAAAATTGTTCCCCTAATGAATGTCAACAAACGGTCCTATTAGGTCTGTTAAATATATTCCCAGGACCGTAGGTCAATATTTTATTATTATTACAATATGTTATTTCAGAGAATGCTGATTGTTATAAATGTATTTGGTTCCAAATCTCAGAATTATTTTAAACCCTGTAATAGGGCACGCGCCCGAATCAGGTACGTCATAGCGTTACCGCATAATGCAACTCAAGGCTATCACACGGTGAGACGCCAGCTGTGATCGCTCATAATAAAGGCCAACTAGGCCCGAGCACGATCATACAGTATTTTACTTCTCGCGCTAGCGGGGATTTGGGTATTTGCGTTCGAACCTACGCCACGATACGCACAATCGAACACACGAACCGAACCGATAATGCGAACACATGTTCGATACAGTACTCGAGTACTGCCTCCTAACGATCAGCGAAAGCAATAAATCGTTTTATATTTAGATGTGTTGGACGCAACATCCACACACGTGCTCGATTCGTGCGGCTGGCACTCGCGGTTTACAATGGCGCCAAACGATAAAGACTGCGAGACCAGCCACACGCATCGCACTATTACATTTTTTCATATTGTATTGCATGTAATTTACGTAGTCATTTTGCACGAGCAATTTACGTATAAGATTTGACTATATTTTGATTACGAGACTATTAGGCTACTACAGGCCTGGCAACATTGTGTAAAATATGTAAATTGTAATTACATATTTCAGCAAGATAATTGCTAAATTATAATGGAAATGTTAAACAAATGAATCGGTTGGTTGCAGCTTGCAGCATATAAATACGTAAATATAGGACAGTTGGTGTTAAGAGGATGGGACAATTTTTCATTTATAATGATGCGACGTTAACCACCCACGCTGTAACCATCCACGCTGTAATTTTTTAAACTCTGGTTAGTTATAAGAGGTCACATATTATTACAACCCCCGCTACTTGCATGAAGCAGTCTCCTACACGTCAGTTGGGTCCTACGTTATCACTAACCCGGGGGTAATGTAGGATCCCTACTTCGCTAGTTTAATGTGGCAGTTGTCCCCATCCTCCCGGACGTGTGAGTCTGCGGCCAACTGCCTCGTTTTGGTACTTTGGTGCCGGGCGCAGAGGGCCGAATCCCATGCGGCCTTGGTACTTTTCCCGCACTTCAGATATAACGCTCAGCGACTGCGGACGTGCCGCCGGTCGCTCGCTCTGAGTCAAGTTAGACGTGTCGTGCGCTGGGTTGTACGTTGCTGTTATCAAACGTCTGGACATATAAACATGATAAGCGGAAAAAGAGTTTTGTGAATTACTCAGAACCGTCAATCCGACGGGGAGATGAAGTTTACGATATGATGGAGAATGTTAGGCAGTTTCTCTCATTCACCCTTACAAGCCCATACTGGAGACCCTAACGATCACATATTGGTACCTCCGGCACGAGGGACAACCTAACGTTCCCATAGAGTTAATGGAAGATGGTGGAACGTAAACCTTCAACATATTCATGTCGGCAACATGATCGATCCACCACCCACTCATATAGTTGTGACCTGACGTTGAACTTAATCGCAGCTTCATTCACGCATATTGCTTTCACTGAACAACAAAAACCATTGATTTTTAGCCAGAAAGGATAGGTTTTTTTAAAAAAAAGAGGATTTTTAAAAAAATGAAACTTCATTTTTTGCAAGGTACGTGGTGATCCTAGGTCAAAAATACTAATATGCCAGTGAGGTTAGCTAGAAAGGTTATCTGAACAGAGGTTATCTGAACAGATTTTTCCAGAAACCCACGTGGTTTCGACATTTTCAAGATGGCGGATCTCGCAGACATCCAGCCTAGATCTAGACAAATTCATATTAGACGGAATAGTCTACTTTCATAAATTATAACAGATTTCAATGTTATTCTCTCAATTACGCCACTGTCGGCGACTGAAAGGATAATATTTTGAAATTTTAGTATATTAAACCGTTTTTGACACCTCATTCGGGTGACACGGTTTTTATGAGAATACCCGCCATAATTTTTAATGGTTACGCAAAATTTTTTCTTCGGATCGAAATTATGCCTCGATTCAGACAGATGGGGATGTTCATTACGGGAAATATTCATCAATAAAATTATTTAAGCAGTCTTTATAGACATCTGTCAGTCAAAATTTCAATAAGTGATTCTATAAACTAAGACGAACTGTACACGCATAAGTCGCATTCAGCCTATTTTTAATGAGAATGAAAATTTCTCGGGATGGGCATGATTTAATCATTTCTTAATAAATCTAAATTGAGACTTGACAGTTGAACTACAGCGACTACTTTGATACATTGTATGTTTTTCGACTTTTTTTTTGTATTGAAATTTTTTTTCAACACTGGTCGAATAACCAAAGATTATAAACATATAGTTTAGAATAGCAATTTAGCATTTATTCTGGCATTTGTTTTGCATGCAATTAACGACCTACAATCACCATGTTTAATATGTTTTATGTCATATTGTAAACATTTCAACACGTACATTTCTGCATAAAGACTTATCAGTCATTTCAGCAACCCCTGCACTCTACTATCTGCGAATCTACACTGACAATCTTTATAAACAGAATTATCTCACATCTAGACTTTTCTCAAGCTAGACAGCTTAGCACACACTTTCCCACGCGGAGTGCAGCGATGAAACTATTTAGTATGTTTTACATGCATACCATTTCAATACCCGTCTGAGATTGCAAAGTAGCCAATAGGCCAGCAACTCAGACGTTTCAATATTTAAACTATTTTCAACAAATAACTTTTCAAAATGGCCGCGAGAGGCGATAGTGAAGGTTTTGTGTCATCACCCCTCGACGGACAAGGGGCACGTCACAAAGATTCTTACTACCCGATGAGTGATGAAAATGCAGCAGAACTCAGAGACACGGATGCTGAGTTTCGCTGATTAAAAGCTGATTTCATGCGGATCGCACGCAATAGACGTAGGAGAGGGTCGTCACGGAGTGATTTATCAAGAAGCTTATCCCTCTCTAAGTTATTATACGTCGCAGACAAACACAACAAGTGTAACTATTTAATTGACACGGGCGCAGAGGTCAGCGTGTTACCAAAGTCTTGCGCTAACAGGACTTCAGACACTGCCTGCCTGCCCCTAGTTGCAGCTAATAATACTACTATAAACACCTACGGTAATTTCAGACGCGTCGTCGACGCTGGTCTTAAACAAGATTACGCGTGGACTTTCATAGTAGCAGACGTCAAACAACCAATCATAGGAGCTGATTTTCTCATACATTATAGCTTACTGGTAGACTTAAAAAGTCGTTGTCTGAGAGACATGCGAACCGGTTTAGCCATACCAGCTACCTTATCGTCTATTAAACCGTTATCACTGAATAGAGTCGACACCGTTCAGAATGACTACACAAAGTTATTAGGTCATTTTCCGGAACTGACTCGTCCTACAAGGAAGGGCGAACCAGGTAAACACGGTATAACACACAAGATAGTGACAAAAGGCCACCCAGTATTCGCGCGCCCACGACGTTTAGCACCTGATAAACTAGTCACTGCGAAACGCGAGTTCGATGACATGATTAAGTTGGGCGTTATCGAACCCAGCGACAGTGAGTGGTCATCAGCGCTTCATATGGTGCCTAAAAAAAACGGGAATTGGACTCCGTGCGGAGATTATAGAAGTTTAAACGCTCAGACAGTACCGGTTCGATACCCGATTCCACACATACAAGACTTTACCCAACGTTTAGCGGGGTCGAAAGTTTTTTTTTAAATTAGACTTAGTACGGGCATACTACCAGATACCTTTCGGTTTGCTCAATTTCACTAGGACACTGTTTGGCTTAAGAAATTCCCGCCAAACTTTTCAGCGTTTTATTGATCACGTTACGCGCGGATTAGATTTCGTGTTTGTATATTTGGACGATCTATTAGTAACAAGCCCCGATCATCGTACGCATAAAAAACATTTTGAGATTCTTTTTACACGTTTAGCAGAATACGGGATAATTATAGGACCGGACAAATGCCAGTTCGGTACTAAGGAATTAAGTTTTCTAGGACATCATGTTAGTGCAGCAGGCATTTCACCGTTAGCAAGCGCTGTTGATGCAATAGTAAATTTTGTTAGGCCTGAAAAGCAAAGAGCTTCACGTCGATATTTGGGAATGATAAACTATTACCATAGATTTATTCCAAATTGTGGGGATAAGTTGACACCATTAAATCAATTGCTCACGGCCGCCAATGAAGGTCATACAAGATTGTCACCTAAATCAAATTTTGATTTGAAGTGGAATGAAAGTGCAAATTCTGTGTTTATCACGTTAAATGCCAGTGATTTCGCCGTAGGCGGCGTTTTACAACAGTACATTAATAATGTCTGGCAGCCACTTTCATTTTTTAGTAAAAAACTAACTCCCGCAGGGATACGTTACAGTGCGTTCGATCGCGAACTTTTAGCAGTGTACGCTACTATCAGACATTTCAGGCACAATAAAGAAAATCGTTATTTTTTCGTGAACACCGACCATAAGCCTTTAACTTTCGTTATGTCATCAGTTACCGAACACCCGTTACTGCGACAAACAAGGCAGTTGGCTTTTATCGCCGAGTTTACAACAGATATAAGATAGACAAATTTCGTGGCTGACGCTTTGTCACGACCGACTGTGTCCTTCATTGATAATACATCAACCATAAATTATGAAGATTTAAGTACAGATCAAGCTTTGGATACAGAATTCACACGGTTGCGACATTCAGAGTCACCTACCATAAATTTTAAATTGCTCAAATCATTTGATAACAATTTGATTTGGTGTGATGTATCAACAGGACAGATGCGGCCGTACGTTATAGAAAAATTTCGAAAACATGTTTTCTGGAACTTACATGGCCTAGGTCATCAATCGCATAGAGCTACGAAACTGTTGATTAATACAAGATTTGTCTGGCACGGAATGAATATAGACATTGCTGAGTGGTGCCGTTCTTGTAAAGGTTGCCAGACCGCTAAAATATCTCGCCATAATAAGCCAGTTTTCAGCAAATTTGACGAACCCACAGAGTGATTTGACCACATACATATAGATATAGTTGCCGTATGCCGATGGTTTCAGATATCTACTGACTTGTGTAGATCGTTTCACACGTTGGCCAGAAGCTATACCCCTAGTGGATATAAGGCCGTGGATATAACAGTCGCCGATGCCTTTTAGCACGGTTTGGGACTCCTGCCACTATCACCACAGATAGGGGCGCCCAGTTCAACTAAAAATTATGGGATGGTTTATGTAACTAGTTCGGGATGGTAAGAATCCGCACAACGAGCTACTACCCCCAATCGAATGGCATGGTCGAAAGTTTCCACTGTCAACTTAAAGCAGCTACCATGGCACACGAATCACCGAATCCATGGACAATAACGCTACCTGCTGTATTGCTAGGCTCACGTTCCGCCGTTAAAGAGTTATTGGGTAGGTCACCCGCCGAAATCGTTTACGGAACGACACTTAGACTGCCGGGCGAATTTTCACATAAATATAACGTTGACGCACATACATACTTAGATAACTATTCTGATTCTGAGAAGCTCCGCGTGGCCATGTCGCGTCTCCATCTTTGCCCACTGCGCGACTCAACTCAAAACAACATTTTCCAATATAAGGAAATCGACACATGCTCACATGTATTTTTGCGACGAATCACAATTGAGCCGCGGCAGAGTCATGAAAATCCTAGTTAAAGGCAAAGTAGAAACAGTCTCCCTTGATCGAGTCAAACCTGCACACTTAGACAACAAGTCCGCCATAGGTACAAAAAAAAACGTAAAACGCAAAATAATACGAATAATTCGAAAACTACTGCGACAGTTCGAAGGGAACGGGCTCTCAAACAGAATTCCGGAAAGAAGAGAGCTGAACCGAAAGCAAAAACACAGCCACGGTCTGTGGCGGTTCAACATGGTACGAATTTGGCTACTACTTCACAGCATAATAGAGTAAATTTGCCTCAACAATTCACCCCTTATGTAGCGCTGCATTTGCGAATCCCCGCCGTTTCCTGCGCTAACGGGAGCGACGGAGGTTTGCGAACGTATTCACGTATACCTTTGCACTTACGGTTAAAACCCTTAATTCAAACGAAACGATAAAACCACTAAATGTTCAAAACAATTCGAATATCGCCAAAGGCGACCAAATTGTACCAGACGCAACCGTAAAACAAACCAGAGTTGGACGAAAAATCCAGACTCCAGCACGTTTCGTGCAGATGGTCCACGCTTTAGTAGCGCCTAACGACATCTACTGCGGGACCAGCTGCACGAGCCGTAACAATCATAATTTACAAATATAAAGTTTGCCAGGCCTGGCGTAATTAAAATAATGATGTCAAATGTATTGACTTAGGTTACTTATAGAAGTAATTTTATTATCAAGTACTAATGTATTAATTAGATTCATGAAGGTTGGCCATTACCCGTAGTGCAGCAGCATAATTCGCAAAAAATTAGAAAGGAATATTGGTGTTAAGAGGATTGGAACATTGGTGTTAAGAGGATTCGTACATTGGTGTTAAGAGGATTGGAACATTGGTGTTAAGAGGAAGGGAACTCAGATATAATTATTAAAAATTAACTCGTTATGCTGCGCCTGCAATGTTACCAACCACCAACGCTGTATTTTCGAAAATAACTGCTTTTACTGTTTTGATTACTGTATATTGGTTTTGTGTGTTTCCCAGATGGAGCGAGGAACCGACGCTACCACAAGTTGGCTTGGTTCATACGTTTACACTTAACCCGGGGGTAATGTGGGGTTAGCGTCTCACCGTCTGTAACTGCTCGGCTTTTCTCGATCATTGACAAGTGACGGGGACCACCAAGCCTCGTTCTGACTAGACCACGCCACGACCAGCGCGCCTGTAACGAGGCGCACCAGCCAGTTAACTCAAAGCCACTGAAGCGGACGGACATACGTCAAAAGCTCAGGGGCCTAGCCGCATGGCACCGATCGCCGCGCTCCGCTTGGGAACTGTGTGCTATATGAATGTCTAGACTTCAATAAAGTGAGCGATACCTGAAGAATGATGTAATGATCACTATTTAATCCCGTCGTCCCGACGGAGGAGTGAATGGAAGATGGTGGAACGTAAACCTTCAACGTATTCATATCGGCAACACGATCGATCCACCACCCACCCATAGATAGGTAGGCCTACATTTACTAAATTTTAAAATTGTGTAATGAAATTATGCTGAGCCTTTTTTCGTAACTGCCTACATGCTAAGAGAAATATTTTACCACATTCCACAGTCTTCACTGAGGAAGAAAAATGCTGTGCTAGATCAAATCTGAGCTAAATTATAAAAAACGTCCAAAAGTTGTGACTTCAATTTTGCAAATTCCGGCTGGGATACAGAAACCAAAACATCACCCAGACACTTGAACTTTTTGAAGCAGTTGAATAAAACTACTGAGATGTGCTATTTGTAGATAGCCTATTAGGTTTTAAGATAGGCCTACATCAAGGCACCCAATGAGTGTCCCGCAATAGGCCTACTGTAACAGAGAAAATATACCACATAACAATCAGAAATTTTGGCATAGCCTTCGTGCCCTGTTTTTTTTTTTTTTTTGAGTCCACGAGGGGGTCATGGACGAAGGCAAGTTTTGATGGATTTTTTTCCTCCAGGAAGCGTAGCTATAGACAGGCAAACAAAACTTCACCCAGGCTTTACCCTGAGCAAACTATAGTGCAACCTTTCACAGGTATCTCAATTCTTAGAGATTCCCACATTGTTCTGTCCATACGGTCTTGATAATGTCCTCCAGAACTTCCTCATAGGGCAGTGGACATCGTCTATTTTTCATTTTCGACACCCCGTAAAAAAAATCAGAACGGGCCACAGCAAGCCTGTTCCACTTTCCTCTACAAGCATTTGCTGCAACAATTATAAAATTGAAAGCGAGAACTGGCACAATTTTTCGTAATTGCAAGAAATCTTATGATGGGAACCCCCGGGGAAGGTGATAAAAGTGCCATTCAAAACAAATAACTCTTAATTTTACAATTATGGCCTCATTTCTATCAATAACAGTGAGCAAAAAGAACAAACAAACAGAGAAAAATATGTCTTTTATTGCAGGGTATGACAAATTCACATAAATCCTGAAAAAAACATGAAAAACACATCAAAATGTTTGGAATGTAGACTAGGGCTTACCTAAGATCGATATACAGATATAGCTGTGCAAGCAACGCCTCTGGGTGAGTAAGGCGAGTCACAGATACGGCTTGGCATCGCTACTTCACACATTGGGCAAAACGGCTCATCTAGATTACTCACTGGTCCAAAAATAGAATTAAATTCGAACTTTAGTCGGAAAGTAGATGGTGCCCCGACAATGTCAGAATGTCGGAAGGGGCGGACAGCCTGCTTCCACAGCTAGTTATCCCAAACAAACTGTCACTCAGTGTCACTCTGTCAGCTGATTGGTCTGGTTCAAAGTTCCCGTGATGCTTTACTGTACGAGCCCGCCGACTTTGAACAACAACAGAGTTTTGGTATCGAGAAAAAATACTTTATGTAGACTATAGATTGAATCTTAGTGTGAGTATAATAACACTTATGATTTCAATTGAAATATGGTGAAAATGTTACAAACGTAGTCTATCGTAAAACTAGCTTTTTTCATCGTAAATTGAACTCCGAATCTCCGATGAGAAGTGTCACTCAGCGGCAGCCGTCTCCTCGTCGACCTCACCAGTTGCTCACGCCGCACGGGTAGCCGATTCGGCATTTCGCTCATTTTCTACCCCCGCACTGACGCCGCGTCGGACGTCTTGTCACTTGCCAGTCTCACTCAGACTCTCCTACTCACAGATTCAGGCTTCAGTTCAGCACCTTGGATGACTTGTCTTAGCCTCAGGTTCATTTAACATTCATTACATTGCCGTGGCGTTGAGAAACTTCACCACGTTTTTTTCATGTTTTCATTTCATGGCCCATGCCATGGTTATGGCCATTCCCATTGGCATTGCATTGCCATTTGCATTGTCATTGTGACTGTCATTAATCAGGGCTCAAGCCTCAAGGCATTGATGATTGATTGCGTATTGCCAACGTTGGCATTACCATTGGCCCAGGGTTCCCCACAGTACTGGCAGAGCCGGTTGCCCGTCCAGATGAATTTTATACCGACCAGCATGTAAAAGGTGTCATCCGGCTGTCATCAAGATGGTAGATTTGCCAAAATAGTCACCCTGTGTAGTTTTAGCGGTTAGGGCCCAACCAAACGGGAGAGAGCGCACTTCCCCCCTCATTGCCGTAACTTGTTACGTCAGCTGGCGTGGTAGCGTTCACACTTCTGCGACGCTGGGCCAACCTCCAGCCAGCCCTGGTCAAACACTGCTGGTGTATGTCTACACAACTATACACATGTAGGCCTACACGCCAGTCTGGTGACCACTCCCGCCCGTGGCCCAGCATTCAAAAATATTTATGATACTTTAATCTAACATAAAAATATAAACATCAAACTATTTGGTTTTCATAAATTTTGCATCCCCCATTTATGCATGCACCTCTCTTATGCATGCGTTCAGAGACGGCATGATGTACTTTGAGGTGTCTTAACCCCTTCACTACCATGCATGACGGAAATTTCCATATGATTTACTCTAGATACACCCGGATCCCTGGATCCTGACATGCACTTCGGCCTGGAAGTGAAGTGGTTAATTTAAAAAATCTTTGATTTTTGTTATTAGATTTTGGATTTTTTCTAATCCAAGACAGAGAAATTAAACATAGTGGCCTAATACATCACCACCATAATGTGAAAAAATTTATGAACATAATTAATAATTCACTTCAATTAAAATTTAAAAAATGTTTATGTCATAATAAAGCAACTAAAACAACATAAGCCTGTTTTTCAACCTCAAAAATATTATATTGTTGAAATATAGGTGTTCCTATTTCAGTTGTAAAGGTTCCTTTTTGTGGTTCCGGACGTACATTTTCATGTACGTCTGAAACTGTGTACGTCCGAAACCGTTATTTCTGAGAGAGAAGCCCCAGTGAGAAATCTAAAATATACTGAAAAGTAATCATGTGATATAGTTAATTTTAAATATTAAGGTTTTTTTTCTGCTATTCATTTAATAGTAAAAAAACAATTGGTATATTTTTGGTTTCGGACGTAAACAAGTATAATTTATTTTTACAAATTATTTTTCAATTTTAGAATTTTTATTTTTTTAAATTTGTTAAAGTAATATAACAAAATATCACTAATAGCTGCATACAAATCCCAAAGTTAGCTAATTTTAAGGTTTGTGTGGCACAGAATTTTTGATTTTCCTTTTTTACTATTTTTTCAACAATTTTTCTTTTTTAGTTTGATGTCAATTCAATGAGCCATGCCGACGTGAAAAATGTAAAAATTACAAAATATGTTTTGAGTTTACTAAATTTGATTATTCACCTGCCATATGCAGTAGTTACCTTTGTGATTTTATGTAATTTATTTTTTAGCTAAAAGTTTCATAATTGGTGGAATTGCCCAATAGTGATATTGCATGTCACGCTAAAACTGTGGGAAAATGGCTGATTTATGGTACATTTTTTCTCATAATTTGAAAACGGTCAAGCCAATTTACTTGAAATTTTCAGGAAAATTAGCTTTCAGTAGCCCGCAAAGGAAAATAGTGACATCCTGCATGCTTGTTCAAAAGTTGAAAAAGTACCAGCTTGAGAATTGACTGATTGGATACCAGGGTTTCCGCCAGGGGGGGAGGGGCGTCCGGACCCCCCTCTCAGCACCACAGGGAGGGATTTCCCCCCTTGTTGGCAAAGAAATTGAAAATATATCCCAGATTTTGCTGTCATTTCAGCTGAAATACGCCATTTTAAGCACTCAAATTTAAAACTCTGAATTTTTTTTCTTCTGGGGGAGATCCTCCAGACCCCTCACCCCTTTTGGACCCCCCCTTTCAAACATTTCTGGTGGGAACCCTGGATACCAAAAGTTAACTTTCATTTTGGATCGTCCTCCACCGTCGGACAGACTATAAGTTAAGTTAGGTCTAGACTACATGAGGTCTGCCCCCACTTGATTCTTTCTTGTTTTCCGCGGGTGAGAATTGCTTTTGTATGCTATTTTACTGCTATTTTACAGCCTAAGCCTTCGGCATTGGTAGTGAAGTGGACGTGCAAAGGCTCCTCACTCCTGCAGGCAGCGTTCACAACTGATGGTGGAAATTATGTTGGACCACCAGAGCATTCATATCCTGTGGACCACCAAAATATCTAGCCCTAATCACAATCTTAACATGCCACAAAGATATAAACAATTGTCACAACTCACGGGTGATAATACCAGAAACACCGTACCCTCTCCCTCCCTTTTGACAGAACAAAACACGTGTTTGTAATCATGAAGGTCATAAATTATTGACATTGAGATCGATCATCATCCTTGAACTGTCATGCCTTTTGTGGTTTTACAAAATTAACGATGCGTGAAAAAAAGTGTTGTGATGTTAATTGTTGTCAGGACCACTGAAAAATTAATAGGACCAGCAGAACCTTTGAGCTGGTGGTCCTGTGGACCACTGATCATAAAAGCTTGTGTCAAACCCTGCCTGCAGGGAGTCGAGGAGGGATCATTTTGGTGAACCCCTGCATTTCGGGCGTCTTTTTAAAGACGGGACCGGGCACTCCCCTGGAAGTTGCTTCATTGAACTTGAACTTGCTGATTTGCCGATTTGGCATTTTCCCATTTATTTTCTGATTTAACAATTATAATATTAGACTATATACTCGCCGTCAGATTAACTTGTATCGCAAGTTTTTCGCTGATTTCTCAGTCAATTCTCAACCGAAATTTTGAAAGGATTAATTTCGCGTCACGCGGCGACTACAGGGTTCCTACGCGTCATGGATAACCCGGAAAATTGCAATTTCTTATGGAATTTGAAAAAAATGACAGAACTCATGGGAAAAATATTTTTCAATAAAAAAAATGTTGTGATGCACATTTTTATCGAGTCCGTGTGATGTGATTGAGCTAGATACATTCTTCAACAATTTTATGCCCGGTATATGCTTGATTTTTGTCATAGAAAAAATCAATTTTGTCATGGAAAACTCATGGAAAAAAATTCACACAGTGGAGTAGGAACCCTGGACTACTGTGGAATTTTCATCAAAAAATATTATATAGTTCAAAAGTTAGACCATTTGACATGTAGTAAATTTGTAATTACGATGTCCATCCCTCTATAAACCCATTAAACTGGTTGAATTAAAGTTTGTTTTTAGTCCTGAATTGCGCTACATGCCAGATGGTCTAACTTTTTAGCTATACAATATTTTTGGATGAAAATTTCACGGTAGTCGCCGCATGATACGAAAATAGTCCTTGCAAAATTTCATCAGAATCGGCTGAGAATTTACTGAGAAATCGGCGAAAAACATATTATACAGGTTAATCTGACGCCGGGTATCGTCTGATTCAAAATTACCGTGGTGAACGAATTTTGCTGATTTCTTAGTTAATTCTCAACCAATTTTCACACAATTTTACACACACTATTTTCTATTCATGTTGTGACTAACCTGAGAAGCGGGCACCCTAGTGTAGTGGTTAGCACCGCTGCCTTTCACGCCAGAGTTCGGGGTTCGGTTTCAGGGCTCGAATTTCGAATCCTGTGTCCGGAGGACAGTGTCATCTCAATCATCTCACCAGCCTCAGGTGGCCCAGTTTAGGCTATATGTGCACAAAGGTGGCCTAAAGCCCGATTCATTTCATTTCATTTTTGATTCTCTGAAAGTTTCATGAAGTTTTGATAAGTATCTAAGAAGTTAGACCATATGATATGTAGTAAATTAATAAAAATGTTGCCCTTTATAACCCCATTAGCTTTGTCTCAGAATTTTATTACGTGTCAAATGGTCTGGCTTCTAACGTTAAAATACTTACCAAACTAGACCTGGTGACATGTCACTAGACCAGGTAATCGAGAAGATGTACAACCCGTAATCATTGTGATTTTTGATGGAAAAATAACAGAGACAAACATGCCATATCATTTCTAAAAAAAAATAATCACTTGTTGTTTCACATTGAGGTGTCAATTTAACGGGGACACTGGGGGGGGGGGGTATTAAAATACATAGGAATAATTTATTATGACGTTGAAAGAAAATAAGGTAGGCACAAAAATAAAGCTTTGACAATGTTAGTAATGTTTAGAAATAATCAAATTTAATTCTCACCGCATATATACACTTGATTTGGAATGAAATGAAAAAGTTCAGTTGAGACAATCTATTATTTTGGAGCCTCAAATTTCAGATGCCCATGCCTTGTCACGTAAATCCCGCCACAAATTTTACAGAACTAGTAGTGACAACACGGCATGGTCAATTTCTGCTGCTTGAAGACTAGCCATGCAGACAATGCATGCAGGATCAGGCCAGCCAGCGTGTCCGTGGTAGACACAGCTAAGTTAAAACATTTACCCACAAGTCTTTTAATGCTGGGCTAGCATTGCGGATATTTACCCATTATTCAGCATTTGAAATAAGGGTTGAAAATGAGGTTGTCCATCGGACAATCAGGTCAGATTTTCAGGTTGTCTGCAGAAATGTATGCTAACGATACCGCTAGTAGCGTTGCATAAGCTGATAAGGCTTTAGAGTATATACTCGACCAGCAGGTCCAGTGGGTGAGACTGTGTACTCATCCGGTGCCAGGATTACTGGACTGGGTCGAGCGGTTATGTCGCACACTGATAGTGTGTGTAAAATTTCATGAAAATTGGTTGAGAATTGACTGAGAAATCCCCAAAATTCCATAATCCTGGTTGATGAATTTAATGTGAATCTGACTATAGTCTAAACGTCAGATTAACTTGTATTGCTCGTTATTTGGCGATTTCTTAGTCAATTCGCAACTGATTTTCATGAAATTTAGCAAAGACTATTTTCGAGTCATGCGGTGACTAGGCCTACCGTGAAATGTTCATCAGAAAATATTGTATAAAAAGTTAGACCATCTGGCATGTAATGTAATTCATGGCTAAAAACCAACTTTAATTTAACCAGTTTAATGGGTTTATAGAGAAATTTCACCGTAGTCGCAGTGTGACTCGAAAATAGTCCATGCAAAATTTCATCAAAATCGGTTGAGAATTGACTGAGAAATCGACGAAAAACTTGCGATACAAGGTAATCTGACGGCGTTTTTTTTTAATATTTACTTGCCTTCACATTAAACCAAGGACGCAGGTTTTTCTTTGATTTCTCCGACATTTTTAAACAAATTTCCTAGTAGAGTCTAGCGGTAAAAATTTCGCAAAATTATACTGAATATTGCAAAACTTTGACGATTTGACATGTAATCCAATTCTAAAATTAGTTTAATGGGTTTATAGAGGGGCGTCGTAATTTCAATTCAATATTACATGTCAAACTTTTTTAAATACGCAATATAATTTTACGAAATTTTCAGGGCTGTTGTGATTCTTTTGAAAAATAGTGTTTGCAAAATTTCATGAAAATCTGTTGAGAATTGAGAAATCAGCGAAAAACATGCGATTCTGGTTGATCACTTTTAATGTGACTTTGGGTATAGACAGGTCTAGTCTACACAATGACTTTTTTCAATTTGTTCGGTCACTGTTTGAAATGTCTAAACAATTTTTTTCTTGGATATTTTTCCTCTTCCCTCAAGTCCAACATCGCTTAAAACTTTGTGGAATTTTGTTCCTAAAAAAAAATTTTGTTTGTTTTCGATTACCGACTGACCCTATCAAAACATTTGCGTCCGAAATTTATTTTATGGATTTCCAATAAAACATAAGTTAAGGGATGAGTTACCGCCTGTAATCAAATTAACTATAAAAAAACGTTAAGAAAAAGGGAGGGGGAGGTCAAAAAGCGTTCAAAAAACAAAAATCGTTACTATTGTAGATAAAACATGCATGGAAGGGAATTTGGCGCCAAATAAAAAAAAAATTCTTACCTAACCTATCAATTGGTTGAAGTGACAAAAAATAAAATAAACTTCCTACCTGCCCACTGGTTAAAATGACAACAGATCGGAAACAAACATATTTTTGTTCGCCTAATGTATTTTTTATGTGTTCCAGAGCTACTTTAAATGGGAAGCATGAGTGATTTACGCTTAACACTCGTTGCTCAATTTGATGATCTTGTTCGCAATGGTCGTATTATAACAGAAGGCATTGAAGGAGGTATGTTGTCAACTGAGAAACAGTTAAATATAAATATTTCTGCTCTTCTGTAAGATATTGATTTATTGTTGATCCACGTCTGATCATTGCCCAGGAGCATTGGGTTAATTCTTTATTTTGTTTACTGTGCGAGAGTTATTGAAGTTACAACCTAAAGAATGGTAGGCTTAAAGCACTGAATTTTTTAAATGAAAACCTTGGGAGGCAAAAGGGTTTTTTTTAATTTGAAGTTATCATAAATGCCTTAGTTAGCTCTATGGGTTATTATGTTATGGGTCTACGGCCATTATAAATATTTTAAATCTTACAGTGTGGGGATCGACTTCAGGCGTTATAATCTGAAGCCTACAGTCGATCCCCACACTGCAAGAGTTAAAACCCTTAAAACAAGTTATAAGCTAAAATTATATTTTGCAGAATTCCTCCAATCCGCTTTGCAGCAGGATGTTTGTCGCAAACAGTGGCTTGAAGTTCAAGATGAATTTGAAGGTTTGAATAAGCGGATTTCACATCTGTACAATGAAAACACTACTTTAGAGACCAAACTAAAGCATGCCAGGTAAGTTTTGCTCATCCAGAGCCCGATATGCTAACAGCTACTATTTGGACGTAGCCGACAAAATTTTAACCCTTGTGCTGCTAATATTTTATATATGTTTTCAAACAATTTCAGACTCGATAAAATACCACTAAATTTTGTAACATATCTTGCGGTAGATGCTCAGTTAATTAAATAATTCAATTTGGGAGATTTTTCATAAATAACATTATTTTTCAGTCATTTGAAGCTGGAAATTGCATTAGCAATTCCAGCTGCAAATGATAGGTACCGTACTCACAACTAATTCAGCAGCATAAGGGTTAACAGCCAGCTACGCTGCTATGCTTAGCTAAGACCACTATGTTTAATTCCTCTGTTTTAGATTGGAAAAAATTAAAAATCTAATGAGGGAGGGTGGTGAAAAACATTTAAGAAAAAAACATTGAAGCTATTTTTGGAAAAGCTAATGAGGGCGACGAAATAAAAATGTTTTTAGAATTTTTTTTTTTATTTCCTGAAATCAACTTTTTTTTTTTAAATCTGCAACAATGCAATGCGCGCTGGAAAAAAAAGTCCATGTTTTTTTTCGGTAATATGCTGCCTAAATCTAATGCGAGCGCTCATCTAAAACAGAGGAAAAAAACATAGTGGCCTGAACTATTTTACGATTTTTAATCAGTCTTGGACCAATACATGTAGTGTATATTGCTATTAACCCTTAAACCACTAAGCATTCTTTTATCTGGTTAAATCTCAGTTATTGGGACCGAAATGTGTGTTAAGACACCAAGATTTGCTAAAAGTTTGGTCTCAAATTAAACAAATATGAGGAATTTGACCCACTTAAAATTGTAAGTCGCAGCAGTAGAGAGACCCACAACTTTATGTGGGTTAATAAGAAGAGCACATCTGATTCAATGTGAGACAGTCATAGGCCTCGAAAGGCCTACCATTCTTCACATTGAATCAAACTGCCTTCCAATTTAGAGCTAATGATTTCCCGTTTCAAAAAAATTGATTTTCTGTTTCCCGTTTTGGTGAATTTCTTTTCACTCCGTTTCAGCGCGTTTATGCATTAAAAAAGGGCAAGGTTTTCTTTTATAACAATTCATAAAAACTATTATTTTACTATTCTAAATGCTGTTTCATTGTTGAATTTGAAAAAAAAATACTAAAATGTAATTTTTTATACTAATTTAATGGACGTAAGTCCATGTAAGATTGCTTCAACTAGTCAAATAGCGAGGTAGAACCACACAAAATAATTTCATTTACTACATGGCAAAAATGTCCTCTCCGAATAAAAAAATGAATATTTTACTTCTTCGACAAGTGATATTTTATTAACTACAATATTTACAAGCACAATTTTTTTAACACAGCATGTGAAATATGCTCAGTGTTAATTTACCAATGTATTATTTTAAATAAGTGATGTGTATTGTTAAAAAAAAATTGTGCTCTACCATGGATCTAAATTTACTGTACCGTTTTAATGCAAAAAAATTATTTAAAATAAAAAAATGTATATGTTTTTTTAAAGAGGTGCTTTAGTATAACTTATATGACAACTGTGATCAAAATAAAATAAATAACTTGTGAAACAACATTTTTGTTGAATAAAAAGGGCTTTGAATAAAGCCAAAAATAACCTTTAAATTCCATTGCAATTGAATAAATCGAAGCCTATAGAAAAAAATCTATGATAGTTGTAGGCCTAAAAATGTACATACACAACTCTGAATATACTGACCGAAGATTAGAAAGAAAAAGCAATCAAAGGATTTCAAATTTTTAGTAAAATGAGACACTCTCATGTACCCTGACTGTGAGACTACCCTTAACCCTTTCAATCTGACAAAGAGCTAACTAAGACATTTATGAAGATTTCAATTTGAACAAACCAGTATCTACAGTATCTCCAAAGCTTATACATATTTTGACGTTGTAAGGGTTGAATGCAAGTTTTATTATTATTGTTTTTCTCTGTTCCAGGAGTCAGATTGAACATGAAATCAAGAAGAGGCAAAGGGCTGAGATGGAAAGAGATAGCGTGGTACTGTCAATTTGCTCCTGCCATATTATTCTCATTCACTGTGCAATTCACGGCTCACATTATTTTAGGAAATATAAAAGTATAATAACCCTTATCCTGCTAAGTTATTTATTCAATTTTTTTCTCATTTTAGTAGCAAAAAATTACTTCTATTTGCTTGAGATCTATCCTTTGCAAATCCTGATGTTTAAACACACATTTTGTTCGAAATATCAGTGATTTGAGCGAAAAATAAAACAAATTAAAAACGACAATAGTCGTGCAGGGGCAGATCTGACATCAAAAAAGTAGTAGCCAAAGTTTAAGCCATATGAAAAAACTAATTAAGTGGACAATAGCCAAATATATAGCACACAAAAAACAATATTTTAATAGTTTATTATTAACCCTTTACCTACTACACCTGTACTACTGACGCTTTTATATGTGCAAGCAAAACTATTTCACAGTAACAGATAGTTATAATTGGTTTAGGCCTATGTTACAGGGCTCGACACTAACGGTTGCCCGATTGCCCGGGGCAACCGATTTTAGGTGGGGGCAAGTAAAAAAATTCAGACAGTGGCCCCCTGGGCAATAGCTTCAATTTTCACCATTTTAAATTTAAGCGACTGTCACAACAGACATTAGCATATCAGTGGCAAGTCGGGCAAGTGATAAACTGGGGGGGGGGGGGCAGTACCCCAAAAAATGTTGTGCCCTTCGGGCAAGAAGGTCCAATCAGTTAGTGTCTAGCCTTGCTGTTACATTTAATTGTCGGTAAATTTCAAATGATGTGACAAATTTGTGAGTTTTTCTCAGTAAATATTATTAATGGTGTCAGTGGATTTGCTTTCTTGTCATGATGTATTTCATGCTGTATCTCATTCTGTGGGCATAGCCATAGCATCTGTGACTCTGTTTTTTACTTCATCAACATGATCAGTGTTCACTGTCTTTAGTCTCGCTGATTTTTCTGGTAATATTTACAATGCCTTAGTATGGACGTATAAACAGGTGACATCCATGACAGCGACTGTCAAGGTCTTTATGGATGTCTCCTTACCCTGTAGTGTTTCATTTTGCATATGAATCATTATTGTGTATTTTTGTGGTGAAATAAACAAGTTTTCTTCTTCTACTTCTCGCATCAGCAACAGCTCTGTTGTGTGCTTAACAGATGCTCGTGTATACAGGCCTACATGCACGCTCAATAAAATCCATCGCACAGCGTCTTAGAGCGCGTGCTGTGCACAGTTCAGTCTATTTTGTAGTTTGTATTTGTGTACAACAACTGATTACCGCCGCTGCGGACTGTGCCCAGTGAGACTGACTAATTGTCAGTCATGTTACAAAATTCATGGAGATATTTTACACGCCAAATTATTCGCCATCCAAAATTATTGATCGCCAAAATATGTTTAATCGCCATAGAGGTCAGCAGGATAAGGGTTAATATATAGTTCTAACAAATGTCATTTTGAGTCTTTAATATATTGCCAGACATTTTTTGTGTTTTACTTGAAGATTTGATTAGAATACAATGTCGGGAATCAGAAAAAAGTTATATTTCCTGTTTCAGATTTTCCAATTTTCATAAAATACAAGTAAAGATAAATGTCTAGATTGGGAATAAAAATAAATTGACAAATTCCAAATACTGTGTAATTTTCAGTTATAAATAACTGATCCATTTGAATGTATCATATTTTTCATCCAGCAATATTTTCTAGTCAGGTTTATAAATATTTTCATGATCACACTCACAGACTGATTATTATACATATTTTTCCACAGGAGCGTCAAATTATCTTGGTTCGTGAACTCCTCAACAGCAAGACAAACCAGAGTATGCTGAATGACAAGGACAGAGAAAAGCTCGCTTTCCTCAGTACAGATTTCCAGCCCTCACATTATGACAGCACACCATGGTACTGCTCCTAATCCTTTAACCCTTGTACACCTGGAACGGTATATATGCGGTTTTAAGCATGTTTCAGATCAATATTAGAAATATCTCTAAATTTGAAGCTGGAAATTGCGTTACAAATTCGAACTTTTTATCACATACATGTGGCATATTTTTAAATATATTCATTGAATAAAAAAAGGTATAATCATTTAAGCAATAAGGGAGTTTTGACCTCTAACCCTTACAACACAGAATTATTTTGTATAAACCATGGAAACCAAAGGGTTTTTTCAATTTTAAATCATCATTAATGTCTTGGTTATCGCTTTCTGATTCATTTGAATACTTATGTTATGGGTCTACAACCATAAGAAATATTTTAATTCTTATGTGCGTGGACCGTCTGTATATGTCATCTGTATATGTCATCGGCCATCTACAGACGTCAGATTCTGACGTATAAAGACGATCCCTGCGCTGAAAGGGTTAATTTGAGATATTAGATCTGGGTATATTATAAAATCGGTACATTATATTCACCTTGAGGTGGGTGAGGGGTTGCGGCAGGAATTTCCATCTCAATGCAATTAACCCTTTCAAGCCTGAATTTACCATTGTCATCTTCATCCACTACAAGTCGAGAATTGCTGTCGCAATTCTCGACTTGTAGTTGATGAAGATGATTTGATGTTGTTTAAAAATTAAATGAAATTGCCATGTATTAGTAAACCAGTTTCATGGAAATTTCCATTCTGAAACCCTTAGTTGTAGGAAAATTAAGTCTGTTTTCAGAGATATAAAATGATGCTTTGATGCATCGTGAGGGCTTAAAGGGTTTTAAAAAAGAAAAAGCTGGGTGCTAGAAATTAGAGGGGTTAAAGTTTGAAATGGTGTCTGGCTACAAGTACTCTGCTAAAGTATAAATTGGTGATCCAATATTTTTAATAATTGTTTTCATAATTTATTAATTTTTGTAAAATAATGGTTACGAGTATGCAGCTATCGAAGGGTTAACCCTTTCAACTCGAAGACCGACTTTATACGTCAGATTCTGATGTCTAAACTAGATCCCTGCACTGAAATAATTAAAAATTTATAACGTCCATAGACCCAGACCATAGGTATTCAAAAGAAGCCGAAAGAGCTAAGACATTTATGACATTTATGATGAGTTTATGCAAACATATTTCAGCATAGTAAACTGTGGTATATATAATTTTTTTTTGCAGTGCAAATCTACCGCCCATAGAAGAATCACAGTCACTGCTTTCACCATCAGACATCAGCTTTGACAAGACAGAAGATGATCTAGATACAACGTATCTACGCAGCGGTAAAAAGTATAAACGTCCCTCTGCGCCACCTGTGGAGGATGACACGCCTCCTGGTAAAAAGAGGAAAGCGAAACCGGTAAGCCACAAAAAAAACTGTTTTACTGCATTGCTTACATTCAAGGTTTGTACATGCGTTCGAAAAATCCTTTGATTTCACAAAAAATACTGACAGTTTTTTCAAATATTCATTTTTGCGTTTAGTTTTTTTAGTTAAATATAGATTGGCACATTTCATCAAGGTCAATAATAATCTTATGCAGCACCTTAAAATATATTTATTTGTTTTTAAAATCATACACAATTTTGCTGCAAATTTGTTAAGGTTTTTTTACATGTTCATCACTTTTTTTCTTCATCATAGGACCTTCAAAAGCATTGAATTCCATTCCCATCAGCTTTGTTCGTATGAACCAAGTCCTGGAGACCAGTGTTGGTTTAATGGTGGACCATAGTCATAAACGGTGTCTCATCATTGAACCAACACTGATTTTTACAAAATAAATGTTTTATTGCTACTTTAGTCACCAGTTGAAATTAAAACATAGTCATTAACCCTCGGTGCTAAGCTCATCTATAGTCAGTTTTAAATTTTTTGATTAGTTGATCAAATCACTGTTATATGGGAATTAAATGAGTGTTTCATCATGAAGATTTGCAAATATTAGGTCTAAATTTAAATAAATATGAATAGTAATTTGCACCACTTCAAGTTGTGAGTCACGGTAGCAAGGCACAGCTTCAAGTGGGTTAAAACTTATTAATTTAATTCAGCACTTTAAGAGTTAAAGCACTTATATTCGTTGGGACTCAAATTTCACAAATCTAAGTAATTTTCATTGACTTGATGTTGTGGATTGTGGTAGTACTAACTCTAAGGTATTTCCCTTGTGCTGCTGATACCGTATACAGTTTCTAGCTCATTTCAGACTAAGTAAAATATCACTAAAATTTGTAACATAACCTGTGGTAGATGCTCAGTTAATCAAATAATTCAATCTGGGAAATGTCTTTTTTCATAAATAATCTTAATTATCATTCATTTGAAGCTGGAAATTGTGTGGAAATTGTGCTAGAAGTTCCAGCTTTAAATGTATGAAAAATACTCAAAAACAATTCAGCAGCACATGGGTTGAGGTACTGAAATTTTACATTCACACATGTTGTGCCTTTTTTTCTGACTTAAAAAGTAAATTTTAACCCTTAGCATACTGATGTCGACTACAGTTGACTATAGTATTGTTTTCTCATGTTTTAATTGTCTTGTATAACCAGGTTTTAAAAATTAAATATGTTTTCAATCTGTGATAATCATATACATTTCAACCTAAATTTTGCAAATTAGACTAATTTTTAGTCATTTGAAGTTGTGGATGGCGGTAGCGAGACACAACTTCAAGTGGCTGAAAATTTAAATTTCTTGGCTCAGTGCTCTAAGGGTTAAAATAATATTGTTGTAGAGAAAACACAGAAGGTCGCGTTCAGCAATTGTTGCCACAGCCACGATCACAGTGGATGATGGACCAGTTAATGTTGACAGTGATCTGACGGAAAGCAACGTCAAGAGACACAACTCCACTCCAAGGCACCGCGGCATGAAGAAATACCATTCAGATAATCTGAAGGACCAAACAGGTGCGAACATAAGTTTGTATCTTGCAGTGACAGTGTGCATAACTGGCACTCACCCGCTCGCCAATGCGAGTAGGAAAATATGGCGATAAAATATACAGTTTAACCTACTATGAGCAGCCACTCTCATGAGCAGCCAACCTCCTATGGGAGGCTACTTGGCCATTCCCCAAAATGATATTTCCTATAAAAATAAAACTATGAGTAGCCACCTGCCTTAAAAGCCTGCTTTCCCTGTGTCACAACGGTGGCTGCTCATAGCAGGCTCTACTGTGTCCAAATATCCTGTTTTAAACATACAAGAAATAATTGTTTGTTGGATGGGCAAATGATATAATCAGTTAGTTATTCACATTGATCTTGTGTACTATGTTCTTGAAAGATTTAAAAACTGTGATATGTAGTTTCAATTTTGCTTGAAAAATAATCATGACCAGTAATTCGAAAAATACTGTTTAGACATTGCTCTATGTTTTAAATTCATGTTAATAACTAGAGTTCAGAAAAAGGTTATGTTTATAATGACTTTGGTATCAATATATAGCCAATGAATAGTTTGACATTTATTACTGTGCAATTTTTCTGTTATAATAGAAATGCAACTTTGTAAATTTTATTATGAACTGCAAGATTAAACTTTTCAATGTTTTATAAATATAATTTATTACCTTCATTGGTTTTCTCAGAGCTGCAGCTGGTCTCTAGAATCGCCAACCCGAAGAGCTTGTAAATTTTAGGTCACTAGACGTTGTCTCGCTCTGGCGATCCCCAACTTAAGTGATTAGAACTTACTTTAATTTGTGGAATTCATGAGTTACTCTAGTTTTCTAAATAAATGCTACTTAACCCTTGTAGTGCTGACTATATCTTACTGTAATAGAGCCCACGGCTGAGTATCCTGGGAGAAAATTATCAGAAACGAGCGTTTTTAGTAAAAAAAACTTTCAAACACAAAAATTTCAACAGTTATATGGCATGTTGCATACCAAAATAAGCATAAATATTTGTACTACATTTCTAACACATTTTTGAGATGTCTGTGTCTGTTTATACCTGTATTCACCTTATCTTACCCATAAAATTAGGTAGAAACAGCAAAAAAAATTAAATCACCTTATTTTATTGTCATTTCTTCCACAAACAATTGACAAAATTAATGTTAGCATTATAAGTAAGCTAACAGTTTTGTTTTCAATTATATTTTATAATATTATTTAGTTCCTATGCATACTTAGGTCAGGAAACAACCTAGTCCTAGCCTCGGATGTAGGATTGTAACCATGGTTACTTGAACTTGAAGCTAGTGTTATAGAAGTAATTCGTAGTATGTTGGCCAGTGCTGAAGAAAACTGCATAAATGTAATTAGTATCTTAAAATGACTAGTATAATAATCGCCGGTGGAAAAAGTGATGACCCATCCAGCCCCTCATAAGCGCACACACAGCGATATTGGTTTTACTGTCAGTATTGTCAGTCATCTTTTCTATGAATACAGTGTACAGCGCATGCTGTGATACGGTAGTCCTCGACCGATCTCGGCAAGCTCCGTTCATTTACATAAATGTCCGTGCATGCGCAGAGTGCCGGAACAGACCTCACGCGCTCTTCCGTCAGACAAGATACAAGTTGGAAAACCAACACTGAAAAATAGTCACACTGGATGACCTCATTGCAGTTGATTTCCGAAAACGGCAAATGTCGCAATCGCACCAGCAGTAACGGAAAAACACCAGGTCATGCAGGTCAAATTTCTCACTTCCGCGAGGTCGCGTGACGTCATCACCCATTTGACTAATCAAATAACATGTTAGAAAATTCGGGATTGGCTTCCCCCACATATTCGATTACCGGTTAAGAGAATTTAAATGATTGGATGACATTGATAAGACTTGGTTTGGGGTATTTCTCCAAACCGGAATATTCCGATTCAGCTCAAATGACTGGGATCATTTTCCCGGAATATTCCGATTCAGCTCAAATGACTGGGATCATTTTCCCGGAATATTCCGGGATCAGCACTATGAGGGTTAAGACACAGAAATCTGGAATAGCTAGCACAATTTCTATCTTCAAATGAATGAAAAATAACATGATTTATGAAAAATGTTCATTTCCCAAATTAAATTATTGGATTATCTAATTATCTACCAGAAACAATGTTATCAAATTAAGTGATATTTTTATCGATCTAAAACATGCTTGAAAATGTATATATATATGGGCCTAGCACGGCAAGGGTTTTAAAGCAAAACTTCTAACACTCTTTAGTAATTTTTCTTCATTACCAGCTGGAATTTGCATTAGCGAATTTTGTCCATGTGATATTTTAGTATATCTCTGTCCAAAATATTATTAAAAAACAAACATTTTTGTTGAAAACCCCTGCAAAATTGAGGACAAAACTAGAGAATCAATGAAATCAGCATGGCATCGGTTATATGCCCAACATAATGTTGGTAAAATTAATGAAATCCCAGCATAGGCTATAAAACAGAAGGAAAAAGAGTCACAAACATATCAATTGATTTGATGCCGGACGTGGACGTATCTACTCAGGTTTCCATGGTACACTAAATGTGATAAGAGGGAGATCATGATGCCCATTCAACCACTGAATGATATTTTCCGCCAGAAAATGAACAAGGTGTATGTAGGTGGCACAAGTTATAGCAACCTTTTTTTGTAATTCCCCACAGTAAACATTGTTCAGTAGTTCAATAGACTTCTAAAATTTTGTATAAGAGCAGAGCAATGTTATGTTCTCCTTCAGAGCAGCAGCTATCTCCCCAGTGTTCATGTTGTCCATGTTCAATCTGGTTTCATTTTTAAATCATGAATGTGTAGTCTGTTATGTGAAGTGTATGTCCAGGTCGCGGAGCTGAAACTGACACAGATGATGACTTATGGAATAGTCCCACTCCAATTAGAGGCATCCTCAAAGACTCCCAGAGGGACATACAATATTATCCTCATACCCCACCAGATAACTCTAATAGTGGGTAAGTTTAGTGTGATAATGAAAAAAAAAAAAAAAAATCGGACATTGTATGCTGCAGTAGCCGAATCCTGAGCTGACAAAACTGGCATTGAGCCAATGTTGTGTTTGATTTGTTTATGTGCCAAGCAAAGACAGACATACCAGCAGACTCCTATTATCATCATACTTTTGTAATTTGATGTATGACTCTTTTTAGATCTTCATAATCGTGCTGTCAATCGCTCACCGACACAAGTCCGGGACTTTAGCGACTGTATAACTCCACCAAGGACAGAGTATGTGTCGGAACGGTCAATGTATACTTGCCGTCACATTAAACCAGGATCATATGATTTTTGCCGATTTCTCCGTCAATTCTAAACTGATTTCCTTGAAATTTTGCAAAAGCCATTTTCTATTCAAATCCTAACAGCGGTGAAAATGTCGCAAAATGACATTGAATATTTCAAAAGTTTGACCGTTTGACATGTAATAAAATTCTAGAATTAGTTTAATGGGTTTGTAGAGGGACGACGTAATTTCAATTCATCACATGGTCTAACTTTTGAAACTCGCTATAAAATTTTTCGAAATTTTTCGGGCTGTTCCAATTCTTTTGAAAAATAGTGTTTGCAAAATTTCATGAAAATCTGTTTGAGTATTGACTGAGAAATCTGCAAAAACATGAGATGCTGGTTGATCACTTTTAATGTGACTTTGGGTATAGAGCTGTACATAACGCTTGTAGTCACTGGAGCTTACATAAATCTTGTGTTGGTTTTAGTTGAAGATTATGTTTACATATAGTATATAATTATATTTCATATAACTATTGTTATATTTCATATTCACGGCTCTTTGATTTCATTCTTATGACAATTTTATAACTAACACTTAGAGCTATGATTAGAATTTTCCATCACCTGAGGTTGTGGAGCGCATTAGCAAGACACAACCTCAAGTGATGCAAAATTATAGTGGACATCCTTGCTCAAATTGCTAGACTTTAGTTTTGGTTGACATTAAAGGGATCCACCACTCTCACAAATCAATCTCACTGATAATATGATAGTAGGCAACAATTGATATAGACAGTATATTCTTTTAGCCCTTCCAGCGCAGGGACTGTATTTACTAACATCTGTAGACGTCAGATTCAGACGTATGAATTCGGTCCCCGCACTGAAAGAATTAAAATATTTCTAATGGCTGTAGACTCATAACATAGGTATTCAAATGAATCAGAAATAGCTAGCTGAGACATTTATGATAATTTCAAATTGAGAAAAACTTGGTTTATACAAAAATATTTCAGCGTTTTAATGGTTAACGCTTAGTGCTGACATTTAACCTAACCCGTTAATGACAACAGTCATTTAACCCTGCTTGGACAAGGCTATTCTCTATTTCATTCACCTTGAGATAGGAATTGCTCAAGGTAAATGAATATGTTCTGATACTCAGATACTCCAGTGTAATAGATGAAATAGAAGATAATTTCCTCTAGAATTATTTTCATTCCATTTATGCTACATGATGCAACAATGTGTTGAAAAAGGCATTGGCCCAGTTACATGTAGTTCTTTTGCTCCATTTGATTACCTATATTATGACCAATGAAAATATTTTAACCTTCCAGTGTATAGTTTAGCTGATGTGTCGGCTCCATCACTAACGGTTAAAAGGCTTAGTTTGTTTTCTGTTGACCTCTTCATTATTTTGGTCATTATTTGTTTAACTTTCTGCATCTCTAATTTGGTAATAATGCAGTAATTAACAAAGCATCAAATGAAAAAAAAAAATTGGTGAATAGAGTTAGTAACAATCTCTGCATTTTGATATTAACAAAAAACCTGATTATGTTATGCAGCATACTAATGATCACATTCAGATTATTGTATTTTTTAGTTATCAGGATATGAAACTAGCATGTAACAGTCGGCCCAGACTAGCTTGAACATAGCCAGGGCTGAGATAAATAACTAGAGGAACAATTGTAATCTGTCAAAAAAAAAGCATAAATAGTCCAAGAGCCTGTTAAAAGTCAATTTTTGACACTGATTATTGTAATTTTTGGTATTTTAGGTCCCTCGAGATCTACATTACTGATTGGCATTTTTTTCATTTGCAACTGGCATTGGTGATACAAGCTCCAACTTTAAACAACACAGTGTAACCCTTTTGGTTTGAAACTAGACCTGCTAAAATTTATAATATAAGTTATGCTAAATTGACATTAATATATTTCTAAGCACACACAAACTGTGTGGTCACACTGAAAAATAAGGGAGGGAGGTTTAAGGATTAATTTAATTTTCATAGAATCAAATTGATGGTACACACCACTCCCCATGGAAATGACCGGGAGACTATGGGAATAAATTATTTCATACATTTTGACATGTGTAATGAAATGTATCAAAAGTTGATACATGTATACTCAAGAAATTGCCGCTATTTGGTTCAAATTGCCTATGATGTATTTAAAATATAATCATTATTACACAACTGTATACATTTTGTTTTTATTAATATTTTATGTAGATAACTTCTATTTCTTTAAAGATAATAACCAAATGGCTGAGGTGCGACTCTATTAAATTTCTCAATGGTGGTGGATCTAAAATTATACTATTATGACAAAAAATTCATGCTTTTTCAAAAAATTCGTAACTCCATGTACTAATTTGAAAGATGTGTAGGATTATTGGACAAGATAATATGATTATCAGCTGTATATATTTCGGTTATGAATTTTAGAATAAAAGAGCACACTGTAGAATTGCTTCAAATGGTAAATAAATGTGAAGCCAAAAAAACACCTTATACTTTCATTCACTTCAAGGAATATTTGGAGAAACACCTTAGTAGTTGACCTTTGTGCTGCTATATATGCTTGTTTCAACTATCCAAGATGGCTGCCATGGGTTAATTTACATATCCAAGATGGCTGCCATGGGCTAATTTGCATATATTTTTTCTGAATGTTCAACACCCTCTGATCGATTATCCTGGTTGAGTTAAAAAATCAGCTGATTTGAATATTCAAGATGGCCACCATGCCACCTCTTTTATATATCCCCACTGTTACTGCATTGGCAATAAACTTTTAATTGTGGAAGGTGAAGACATTCATATTTGCTATGCAAATAAAATAGCGAACACATTTCTCCACTTCTAATAATGACAGATATTTCTTTTTTATAGAAAATAGACACCTTCCAAATTAAAATATTTGATTTACTGAGCATTTATAGCAAACAACTTGATCAATTTCAGTGTTTGGTTTGAAACTCGCTTAAAAATGTGGTCATAGCAGCACAAGGGTTAAAAGGTTTAGAATTTTATTTTTATACCTGCTTCAAGATGTACATAGTCACAACTTGATTCATGTGGTGCTATATTTTTATTGACAAATTAGCTCAACATGTTTCCCATATACACACCTATTTAAATTTAAATATTTGCTGTTCTTTTCGCTACCATAAGTTCTTTGTTTTCTTTTATAGTCAAGACACATATCATATGATTATAAATCTGAAATAATTGTAATTTTCGCAAATCTGAATATAAATTATTTTATTGAACAACTAATTATCAAATAATTACAGGCGACTTACTCACAAGCTCTTGTGTTTATAATGATACTGCTGGAATAGCAGTGTTCATCTTTGCAAAATTATTTATTGTTTGTATTTTGTGTTGTTTATTCAGATCTCCCGTGCTGCGCCATCAGAACTCCGGCTCTCTTCACAGACCTCACACATTTGTCTCTAAAACTCTGATAATGCCAGAGACATGTATACCTGTAAGTAAATTGTCACCCGTATGCAGACAAATCACACATTTTTCTGAAATAAAAATAAAATATTGAAAAAAAATCTGTTTTATTTAATAAATCGATATAAAATAATGATAAAAAAAAGGTGAAAATCTTTTTTAACCCTTTAAGCCCTCACGATGCATTAGAGCATCATTTTACATCCCTGAAAACACACTTAATTTTCCTACAACCAATGGTTTCAGAACAAAGATTTCCATGAAAATGGCTTACCAATACATGACAATTTTTTGTAATTTATCACCCAAATCAAATCATCTTCATCCACTACAAGTCGAGAATTGCGACAGCAATTCGCGGCTTGTAGTGGATTTAGATGCCAATGGTAAACTCAGGCTTGAAAGGGTTAATGGCTTCCAATGCATCTTTAATTTTTTTATTTTAAATTTCATAGCTCCTTTAAATAACCATAATAATTTACTTTGTGCCACAGAAATTGTACATTTGTTTGCGCAAATTAGTATGGTATTTCTCAGTGTCAAGTTTCTATCAAATCAATTGATGGATGGGAATACAATTGTTTTCAATAGATTGTGAAAACATAAATCCTCACTTTGCTTATATGTACAGTATATCAGTATTTTATTTATTTTTTTCAGTGTGGGAAAAGAATCAAGATTTGGAAACAAGTGATGAAGTGTAGAGGTAAATAAACTTTAAAATACCGGTATTCATGTCTATAAATTTTCGCCCTGCTCTACGTAATACGCAACATAACATATCCTGGTTATTCTATTAAGATTTAAGATACATTTAAAAAAAAAAAATCATATTTTTATCACTCCATGGCACATTTTTTCGGTTGAGTATTTTTCATTTCTTCACATGCTGGAATTTTGAGCACAATTCTCTCATGATGGCAAAAATATTTCTAATATTCATATAATTTATGAATTTGAATTCTTTGAGCATCTTCCTCAAGATATTTAAATAATATTTCATCATTTGAATGTGGAAATTGTGTCCGAATAAGTCAATAAATAATGGAAACAAATAATTTAGTAGGATATGGGTTAATCATTAAAGCGCTAAGTTAAGGCCTAAAAAAGATATTGTTTTTTTCCGACTGACCCTATCAAATCATGTGCGACCCAATTTTTTTTTTTTTTTTTTTCTAGGAAATTCATAAGGTAAGGGATGAGTTACCGACTGTAATCAAAGTAACTCTAAAAAACGTTATAAAAAGGAGGGGGGAGAAGCGTAAAAAAATTGTTACGTAATGTACAGATACAACGTATGGAAGTGAATTTGGCGCCAAACAAATTTTTCACCTACTGATTGGTTGAAGTGACAAACATAAAATAAATTTCCTACCTATCCACTTGTTAAAATGACAACAAATCGAAAACAAACATATTTTTTTTTGGCCTAAATAATTTTATTTTCCACCCACTTTGCAGTTGTGTCTTGCTACCGTGACCGTGGGTGAAAATAACTATTATTTGTTTAATTTGAAAACGACTATTTGTACATCTTTAAATACATTGTTCCCAATAAACAGTGAATAACAGTGCTTTAACCTGTTCATAAAATGGATTACAAATGACTACAGTCGTGTTTAGCGGTTTAACCCCTTAACTGCCAAATTTTCCCATAGGAATTTTTACCCACTTGAAGTTGTGTCTCACTGGCGCGATCCACAACTTCTAGTGAGTGAAAAAACTCATTCAGATTTTACAAAATTGAGTTAAACTATTTTCAGATCTTGCTCTTTGATGTCACAATTTTTAGAAGGTGGTACTTAATAATGCTAACAAAACAATGAAAAACTGAATATAATCTGTGTTAACCATTTAGACCCCCACGATGCATCAAAGCATGATTTTCCATCCCTGAAAATAAACTCAATTTCCTAAATTTAAATGTTTTATAATGAAGATTTTCATGAACATTTTTTTTTATTAATTAGTAATAATATTTTTCAATTTGTCAACAATATCAAGCCACTTTAATCCACTACATGGGGAAAATTGCTACAGCAATTTGCGGCTTGTAGTGGATTAAAATGACCAGGTAAGTTCAAAATTAAAAGAGTTAAATGGAATTAATTGCTGTTGCTTTTGTAGATTGTCGTGGTATAGCGCATCCAGACTGTAAACAACTGCTGCCGGTACCGTGTGTTCCTATTGCTGTCACACCAGGTGGTACTAAACATAATGAGGTAGGTCTTCATTAACCCCTGGTAATGGTCTTCCTGTGTTATTTTAAACTTGTGAAGCAAATTCAGGGTGTGTAAAAATTTGAAAATTGCTTGGTTTGAAAGTGTCAATTGTTAGTGCTTGATTTTGATGTCGAGATAAAAAGTACTTGAGAATTAGTGACTTGCTTTGAAAAGTACTTGTATTAATGGCATTTTCGAGCTCATCAATTAGAAGTTGAGAAATATCTAGCAACTTCCAAGTGGCTGAAAATGACTGATATTTGTTTTTGACACCAAACATTCGCAAATCTTGATTTTAAAACACTCATTTCATTCCAAATTATTGTGATTTAATTGTTTAATAAAGCGGATTAAAAACGACTATAGTCGTGGTTAGCAGGCAAAAGGTTGACATTTGTGCTGCTGAATTGTTTGCTCCTATTTTCCATTTATTAAGTCTCCACCCACTATGTGGTGGAGACTTATTGTTTTAGTGCTGCCTATTGTTGTTATTATTATTAAGCAGCCCTCGCCGAGGCGGGCTGCTTACTGTATTCCACACGGTCCGCCGCCGCAGTTATTAGTTTTCAAGATAGCTACTAATCTATCAACTACTGCTTCGTCATACTTCACATAGCCATCACATACCTCTGGGAGATTTTTTTGGTGACATTTTGATCCCCATATCATCAACCCTTTAATTACTATGGCCACTAACAAATTAAGTTTCTTCAGCGCATTAAATTTTCAGGAAAAAGTTGCCAGCAGATCTTCTTTTAATTTGGCAAATATGTTCAGCTATGTCAGCCAATGACCTGATTAACTTTTGGGATCAAACAATTTCAAAATGGCCATTTTGAATTTTGTAATATTTACTTAACTTAAATGCAAAATGACTGGATCATGAATATAAAACAAAATGTAATGTTTCACACAAGGATAACCCATGACAAATTTCACGCTAAAAAATCCAAAATGGCTGCCAGTCGGCTTTTTTTCACTATCTCGGAAATCTTGCATGATAGCTGATCTATGAATTTCTGCTTCCTCATAATTCACATAGCCATCATATACCACTGGGGGATTTTTTGTGACATTTTGATCCCCATATAATCAACCCTTTAATTACTAGGGCCACTAACAAAGAAATACTTGTTCGCGTGTTTCAGGAAAAAGTTTCCAGCAGATCTTCTTCTTATGTGGCCAATATACACAGCAATGTCAGCCAAGAACCTGATTAACTTTTGGGAGCAAACAATTTTAAAATAGTGGTCGAGCGATAATGGAAGGCTGCTTTCGTGTTCTTTTTCGAACAACTCTTTCTAGTTATTATTATTATTATTATTCTTCGACAATTTGACGCCGTGAACGCTCTCCAGTCGCCAGATTTTATCTGATCTTCACTAATTTTTTTCTGAACACTCTCTGATGGATTATCCTGCTTAAGTTCGAAAATCAGCTAATTTTTATACCCGGTATCCAAGATGGCAGCCATGGGCTAATTTACATATATTCAAGATCGACGTCCGTCGTGAACGCTCTCCAGTAGCCAATTTTTATCCGATCTTCGCCAATTTTCTTCTGAACACCCTCTGATGGACTATTCTGCTTAAGTTCGAAAATCAGCTAATTTGCATATCCAAGATGGCTGCCATAAGCAAATTTGCATATTCGGTATCGACGTGAACGCTCACAGTCGTCAATATTCATCCGATCTTTGCAAATTTTTTTCTGAACACCCTCTGATGGATTATCTTACTGAAGTTTGAAAATCTGCTAATTTGCATATTTAAGATGGCTGCCATGGGCTAATTTGCATATTCAAGATCGACGTGAACGCTCTCCAGTCGTCAATATTAATCCTATCTTCGCAATTTTTTTTCTTAACACCCTCTGATGGATTATCCTGCTTAAGTTCGAAAATCAGCAAATTTGCATATCCAAGATGGCTGCCATGAGCTAATTTGCATATTTAGGATGACTTGAAACACTCTCCAGTTGTCAATATTCATCCCATCTTCACATTTTTTTTTCTGAACACCCTCTGATGGATTACCTGCTTAAGTTCGCAAATCAGCGAATTTGCATCAGGCCTTCAGATTTGAAAATCGGTGGCGAGTGAAAAAAAGCTCACCTAAAAGTGGTGAGGTGAGTGATCACTCACCACAATTAACCACAATGCCAAACGGGTTAATGAAATTTAAAAAAGGGATTTGAGGTTAAAAAAAACTAACGACATCTAAGGCCAGAACATATCCCCATGTGTGTTGCCTATTTGTTGTCATTTGTTAAAATTTATTTTATTTTTTATTTTATATTGTCAAAGATTTATTATTTTATTTGAACATCCACTTCCATGCATGTCTTGCCTGTTAATATTGTACGTGTTGTAATGTATTGTAAAAATATTTATTTTAATTGAATGACCCAATAAAATGCCAAAATACAACCTCCTATTTAAAGCTATTATTTTGACATACCGTATTTCATCTATTTAAAATATTAGCACAGTGCATAGTCTATAACTTAGTAGATCTTAGCCTATTTAGGTACCGTAGCCTAGAAGTATGACATTAATTCTAGTGTTAGTCGGCATTGGACCAAGTCCCCTGGGGTTTGCTCCCTGGAACTTACTGTCAAAGCAACATTCATACAAGCTGATCTAAATCCCTGGTTATGCACATCCTGTCATTGGCACATGTAATGCCCACTACACCTGCTAATATTGTGGGAACTACACCTGCCAATGACAGAATAGGTTATGGCCTGATACACCAATTGGAGGGTTGTTGGCTTATAATTTCAAAGTCAAAATTTGTGCTGCAGAACGATAGAATCAAATAAACATGAGACTTTAACCCGATGGTGGATTACTGTTGGCTCGTCGACCGCCGTTTGCGAATCTGGCCCAACATCAAATCAGCATGGGGCACCGTCAGCACCTCGTGTTTGCTGAGAATACGTCGTTCTAAAAATAACCATTCACGCACATGTAGCCTACACCACAAGCAGTCAGATGTAAACAATAGCAAGTGCGCATGCGTGCAATGCACATCCGCAGCAGATGCGCATCAGTGTAATACTGGGACTTCCAAACAAACACAGGACAATCGAATGGCTGTTTGCGTCATTGACGCTTTTGCGTTGTTTTGCTATGACACAGACACTCGTTTATTAATAGGTCCCATTTTCATCCATCGTTGAGATTTTTTCCTTAAGCCTTAAGGTAAAAAAAGTTGTTTGACTAAGTTGACACAAAAGTATCAACAACGAAAACAGCCACTCGAATGGGCCTATAAAATGCATTGGGGAGGTTAGAGCGACTGGTCAAAGCAGCCAGCTTCCAGGGCTAGCTATCCAGCTGACATTATCACATGGAGTCGGATCGCTGGCGCTTGAAAAAGCTAAAGATAAATTATATATTTTAAACATCGCCTATCCCTGGAGCAAAGCTATAAAATAAGTTTAGGTCACATAATTTTTGATAGGATCGACGGAATTAAGCAATAAAATAAGTTGAATTGCATATGTTTTGATAGGGTCGGTCAGAAATTGGAAACAAACAATTTTTTTTGGGGGGGCCTGACGACATGACGTGCGCTGTATTTCACTCGCCTGACCTCACCTTTGCGTGAGTTATGGTGCGCGATCGCGCACGCTAAATCTGAAGGCCTGTTGCATATCCAAGATGGCTGCCATGGGCTAATTTGCATATTCAAGATTGACGTGAACGTTCTCCAGTCGTCAATATTCATCCGATCTTCACAATTTTTTTTTTTCTGAACACTGATGGATTATCCTGCCCAAATTTGAAAATCAGCTGATATCATATTCAAGATGGTCGCCATAGACTAATTTGCATATTCAAGATAAAGTAAATGCTCTCCAGTCGTCAATATTCATCTCATTTTCACAATCTTTTTTCTGAACCCTCTTTGCTGGATTGTCCTGTTTGAGCTTAAAAATGTGCCAATTTACATATCCAAGATGGCGGCCATGGCACTTCTGTTATATGGCCCCATTGTTACTGCATTGGCAATAAACTTTTAATTGTGGAAGGTGGAGACTTTCATATTTGCTATGCAAATATAAGATCTAGTTTAAATCTGGAATTGCTAACCCAATCTCTAGCTTCAAATGAAGACAAAATATTTTTGATTGATTTATTCGAAGAAATTTGCCAGAAAAGTTTCGGTTTTTGGTTGTGTTGTTTTGTTTGTTTCAGAGTTTGTCTGTCAGCAGGATTACTTCCAAAGTAATAAACAGATTTGCAGGAAACTTTTTTAGAGGTGTTTCTCAGTCCAAGGAACAATTAATTAAATTTTGGAGATTATCAGGATTGCGATCAGGATCCAGACTTTAAGGGTTAACATAATATGATATGGTCATGAATACCACTCAACATATCACGTGTACATGTATCATTGTGTAGATATTCCTGTAAAATAGAGATAATTGGTATCAACCTCTTTTTTTTTCAGCCTGGAGTTCTAGCAGATTACGCACCAAATGACTCTCCCATGATACCAGCAATAATTGTAAGTATTCTACTATTAATTTTTTTAGCAGCGCAAACCTGCTTTTCCAATGGTAAATCAGTGTTTTATAATGACCTTATAGTGTTTATTTCAGCAGAAGGCATGATTCATGAATGGTCATCGATGTCAACGACAACAGACCACGCAGACGGCACGACATTAACACTGTATTTCGATTGATGTATATAAATAATGAATATAAATATTGTTAATAATAAATAATTATTCAGATTGTATAAGCCTAATTAGATCTACATGTAAATACACGTTTTGTACAGCTACTGTCATTGACTGGGGCTCGCACAGCCAGACAGTCTCTGTCTGAACTGGGTCACATGACCACGGCATGGTCACGTGATCAAATTTCGTCATTTTACTCGAATCAAACCAACAGTTTTAACAAAATATAAAACTCGTATTATATTTATAATATTACATTTTTGTATTATCAAATAATATTGTAAAATTTCTAATTGTAGCCGCGGCTTTAATTAGAATGTAAATTCTCATTTTCCAGTGCTCAATGCTAAAAGTCCACTTGAGGCTTCTATTCGAGGTTTTGTGTAAAAAATTAAATCACCACGCGTCTATCACTCTGAGGTGAGCTGCCCCTAGAACCCAACCCTTCATGTCCAATGGTCAAATAAAGATATGGCCTATGAATCAATTTAATGCTGACATTAGTTCGAAAGTTTATAAACTTGTTTTTTTGCATATCGCTAATTAAACATTTTTTACTATACAATAGTATTTAATTGTTCAGAGAACGTAATAAGAAGATAGGCCATGATTAATTATATAAATAGTAGGCCAATGTCTATGACACATGTATGTGAATGTCTGCAGTAATTCAGTTGTGTGTTGGGTTGGCAGACAGACATCGTCATAATTATGTTACAGTGTTCCCCACAGAAAAAAAAATCATCTGGTTGTTTTCTCAAAAATATTAACTTAGCGCACGCGAGCAGCTTAACCCTAACACTGCTGTATAAATTTGCAGCATGTGTGGTTGCCCACTAAGTAATATCTGGCTTGTTTTTTCTTTAAAAAATGTTCATCTGATGAACAACTGATACTAAAAGCCAATAAATTACAAAATCAGTCACTGTCAGTTAGCCATCTTATAAACGCAAATGGAGGGAACCACAAACGGAACTGAAATTTTTTTTATTATTATTTTTTTTTTTTCTTAATTTATCTGGTCGGGCAGCCGGCATTTCCGGCACTGCGGTGAACCCTGTGTTATACACAGCTTTGTCAGTCGGCAAATCACACCCCTCTCCAGCCTTGAATGCGTGAACCTGTCAGTGATGTTATCCCAGCAAATACAAACTGTTCAACCGATGTTGGTATAATGTTGGCACCATTGAATCAGCAGCTCAGTTGACACACACTGCCAGGCCCACCTCCCTCCCCTAATGTTGATCAGCTGTCTGGCATGGGAAAAAAACTACTTTGATACACTGTTTATGTCATTCTGTTACCAGAGCAGTCTCTCCGTATCGGGCTCGTGGGTATGGCGCTGGTAACAGCATGTGATTATGTAGGCCAATGTCCCTATGTCTGTTCCACAGACTGCGATGCTGGCTTGACCGTGAAACAACATTTAGTCAGCTCTATCTGTTTACCTGTATTGTGTGTATAGGTCACGTGGGTTGATGACGAATAATAACTATTGGAGTGTATATAGTCTATAATGTAATTGGCATTTGTATTTTACAATGGATATTATATGTAGGCCTACGTTTACAAATAGTTTAAAATCAACCCAAACGATTTCAATCTGCCGGACCAATAAGTTGGCTTAACATGGCAACAACTGTAGCGCATTACCCGCCTATCCTCACACATTTATCATGAATATAACGCCTCAAGTCTGTAAAGGGTTAGAAGCTATCTGGGCTTATACAGTGTGTGCTCCATTGGCGTGGTTAGCGTAGCTAGCCGCAGCGGCACGTTTTGATCAACACCTGGTCATTGTCCTGATAATTTTAAATAGAATTTTAGCTTAAAAAAAATTGATCCTTGACAAATCTCAAAAGTCACCCTGCGGCTTCAATTGGAGGTTTTCCAATTAGGAAACTTCTGTAAATTTTTTTTTTTAATTTGAAAGTTTGGGGGGGGCGGCTTCTATTAGAGATGCGGCTACAATTAGAAATTTTATGGTATATATTTATGAAAGAGCTACGTTTCCCTGAAGCAGACGACCAGAACCAGATAAATAAACCAATGTGCGTCACATGACCACAGACAGAGACGCATGTCACGTGATCGTACCATGAGTACCACAATGTTGTCATTTCACGCGAATTAAACCAACTGAACAATGTCCGCAAAATATAATGTTATTAATTATAGTATTGGATTAATAATTTCCTTTGCAATTTGGCATCACTCATTATCGTTCCATGGATGGAAACAAAATTATAGCCTTTGCTTTGGACAAATATTATAAAGTCATGCTCCGCGTCAAAATATGTGTTGCACGCGCAGCCATATGCAAATGAAGGCAAAATTATGTCGCCCCATACGTGGCTTACTGATTCTCGGCTCGACTGTACGGGTGCCTTGGGATTTGCCACTTGTATATCATACAAATCAACATATTGAAAGCCTTTTGACTGCGGGCGGATATGGGCAGTTCAAGGAAATCGGCGAGGGCGGATTAGGTGTTATAGGGTTAAGAGAAAAGAACATATAACCTTTTTTTTTGGAATAGTTATTGACCAAATAAAAAAAATGGACAATTTTCTGGAAAAGCTAATCATGCCGACAAAATTATAAAATCTTTTGACCTATTTTAAAAAAAAATATTTTAATTGGTTATGCGTGGCCTAAATCTAATTTGTGTGCTCATCTAAAACAGAAAAACAGTGGCCTTAGAGTATAGAAGTTCAAGAGGTGTCAATGCTTTTGATTTCAACAAAAGACTTTACAATTCTGATTTTTATCCTGCGGCTTTATGACATAGTTATTAATTCATCCAACATTTCTGATCGTCTATTTCTTGTGTTGTATGTTATGTAATATTTTTGTAGATTCATTGTGTGAATGAGGTGGAATCTCGAGGACTTGAGGAAGTGGGCATTTACAGAGTTCCTGGGTAGGTGTACCACATAATTATTACCCAAATTTTGAATTTGTTTGCAAAACTTCAATTGATGCAAAAACATTACAATATTTTATGTTACTGTCTCTACAGAACTGAGTTATTAAAAATTGAAATCATCTGGTAAAAATAAGTTCACTCATTGTGATATTGACTGTTTGACCCATTGTGCTGTTATTTGATAGATTACACTGGAGTGTAATTAAATTATATTCTTTCACTGTGAGGTGGAAACTGTGGAACCTAAGCTAACAATTCACACCTGGGTTAACCCTTAGTGCTGATGAATTGTTTGTTTTTACTTTTCGTCATTTAAAGCTGAAATTTCCAGCTTTAAATGATAAGAATTATCCCCCAGATTGAATTATTTGATAAACTGATCATGCAGTGCATGACGTAAAACAGTCTGCTTCATTTTTAGCCCGCCTTTTAATTTTAATTAAAAAAGGTGGGCTATTGCGGCGTCGGCGTTAACATTTACTTGTGGGCGCGATAACTTGAAAAGTTTTTCATGTTTCCTTCCCAAATTTGTTTTGCATGTTACTAATGACCACTTCTCGGACAAGTTCAATAATGGCTGAAAAAAATTCAAAATGGCCGACTTATTGCGATTTTTCACCTTTTACGTCAATAATTTGATCTTGTGGGCGCGATAACTTGAAAAGTTTTTCACGTATCCTTTTCAAATTTGTTATGCATGTTACTAATGACCAGTTCTCGGACAAGTTCAATAATGGCCGAAACAAAAAAAATGGCCGATTTATTGCGATTTTTCACATTTTACGTCAATAATTTGACCTTGTGGGCTCGATAACTTGAAAAGTTTTTCACATATCCTTTTCAAATTTGTTATGCATGTTACTAATGACCAGTTCTCGGACAAGTTCAATAATGGCCGAAAAAAAAAAAAATGGCCGATTTATTGCGATTTTTCACATTTTACGTCAATAATTTGACCTTGTGGGCGCGATAAGTTGAAAAGTTTTTCACATATCCTCTTCAAATTGGTTATGCATATTACTAATAAGTAGTTCTTGGACAAGTTCAATAATGGCCGAAAAAAAAAAAAAATGGCCGATTTATTGCGATTTTTCTCATTTTACGTCAATAATTTGACCCTGTGGGCGCGATAACTTGAAAAGTTTTTCACATATTCTCTTCAAATTTGTTATGTATGTTACTTATAAGTAGTTCTTGGACAAGTTCAATAATGGCTGAAAAAAAAAAAATGGCTGATTTATTGTGATTTTTCTCATTTTACGTCAATAATTTGACCTTGTGGGCGCGATAACTTGAAAAGTTTTTCACATATCCTCTTCAAATTTGCTATGCATGTTACTAATAAGTAGTTCTTGGACAAGTTCAATAATGGCTGAAAAAAATTCAAAATGGCTGATTTATTGCGATTTTTCTCATTTTACGTCAATAATTTGACCTTGTGGGCGTGTTAACTTGAAAAGTTTTTCATGTATCATCTTCAAATCTGTGATGCATGTTACTAATAACCAGTTCTCGGACAATTTCAATGATGGCTGAAAAAAATTTACAAAATAGCCGATTTACTGTCATTTTTCGCATTTTACGTCAATAATTTGACCTTGTGGCCGCAATAATGTTTTCAATTTCAATAATGGCGGCGGGCTATTGTCGAGTGTGCTCTTGTCTAATTTTAAAATTCTTTGCAATAGTAATTATCAATTAGTATGTTGCATTCATGAGCAGCTTCATCACTGATTCTTTGCCACAACCCAACTCTCTCATTGATTATCAATATTTGAGTTCCAAATTATATATCAGGTAATTTGAATTTTCCGTCATTTGATGTTGTGCTCTGTAATTGCACTCCCTATCTTCAACCATACTCATACTTGTTAAATTTGTGATCTGAAGTGTGTCATCCTTGCCTAATGAATAAACACTTATTTCACCTGCAAACCTTTTTTGTGTGCTAATAAAAATATTTAAAATGATTATAAATTTCAGGGGTTGAATCAAAGGTTAAATCGGGGTAATGATTGTTGTTTGAACTCAATTTTTTCATTCTTTGTAATTTTGACAGACCTGTAATGTACTGTGCCTTGCTGCTCACAAAATAAATTTCAAATGATCCATTGGTATGTTTCAGGTCAGAGAAAGAAGTGAAAAATCTGAAAGACAAGTTTCTTCGTGGTAAAGGCACACCTAACCTGGTGAGCAAAATCATACTGTATTTGTTTATTAACCTTTTAAGCCCTCACGATACATTAAAGCATCATTTCGCATCTCTGAAGAATAACTTAATTTCCTGTAACCCAGTGGTTTTAGAACAAATATTTTCATGGATATGTTTAAAAAATAACAGTATATTTTTTTCATTTGTCACCCACTTCAAGTCATCTTCTCTCCACTACAAGTCGAAATTTGCGACAGCAATTCGAGTCTAGTAGTGGATGAAGATGACAATGGTAAATTCAGGCTTGATAGGGTTAATAACCCACTACTTTCCTCAGGCCTGCCGGGGGTACACATGGTTGAAGTCTGAAATTGTAAGAGGGCAATATTTTTATATGGTTAAGTTTCTACTAACGTATATGCCCGTTTATAATACTACATGTTCTTTTCTGGCCACGTCCCGCAGGTGAGAACTAGCTATAGATAACGACTGTATACCCCTACTGTATACCCCTAAGGTCAGCCGCCAGGCCACCGTAATGTATCAACGCAGATTTGACATTTTACTGCTACGGGTCGCTAGAGGACATGATTAGCCTGCAAATAATTTACCTTTGCATTTCATCTGGGAATGTTTTTATGTGGGCACGATTGTATCTAAAATTATCAGGCGTCACACTTTTTTGTGGACGCAACAACTCGTGGTCAAAATTTCTTTGAAATTATAAAATCACTTTCCTAATCACATGGGGATGTGCAAGTGAGTTTTTAAGGATGCTACCAAGATTTAAAATGGCCGCCAGAGGTCAACTTCGTAATGTTTTGTGGGTGCAAAAACTTATAGTCAGTCATTATTTAAATTAAACAATCACATTCTCCCAATATATGGAGATGTGCAGATGATTTTTTTTCAAGATTTTACTGAAATTTAAAATGGCCGTCATTGATCAACTTCAAATTTTTTGTGGGCGCAAAATGTCAGAAATTATTCAAATTTACAATCATATTCCCCATGACATTGGTATGTGCATGTGATATTTTCAAGGTTTTATTGAATTAAAAAATGGGATGATATAGATAGAACTTCAGACCTCTTGTTTCTTTTGTATAATTATTGGTGCCCACTCTTCTTTTTTATTCTTATAAGCATACTGTAACCATTGTTTTTGAAAATTGCTAACGCAGTTTCTAAAGTAAAGTTGTAAAAAATTAACTACATTTTCTGAATCTTAATCACAATTAAGTTTTCTAGCCTATTTTCATAAAATAAAAATTAAACATTTTTTACATAAATAAGTAAACAATTTACATAGTGTTTAATTCTGTGTTAAGTCATTGACTTTAGTTGATTTATTTATGTTGATCCAGGCTCATGTGAATGATATTAACGTAGTATGCGGATGTCTGAAGGACTTCCTCCGAGGATTGAAGGAGCCTCTGGTGACGTACGGCTTGTGGGAGGAGTTTATCAGAGCAGCAGGTGATTTTTCACTCTCTTGTCCCTAATAGAAGAGCGTTTGGAATAAAAGCACCTGTTGGAAAATCCTCTATTTTTGTTAATAGAACCCGTCCACAATAAAAGCACCTCTTGAAAAAAAATATCCCATCATGATGATTTCAAGGTATCTGAGATAAATTTGGGCGTCATTCTATTCTGTGCATTTTGTATTATTTAGGTATTTGTGTGCATGTATCTAATCCTTGGACCAGTGCATTCTAGAAGTGAATTTGTATTAACCCTTCCATTGCTATGGGTGACTATAATCGCCCAAATACACCAAGCTCAGCCTGATGTGGGCGACACTTTTTGGGCGATTTTTTTTCTTTTTTTTTAATCAACGAACCTGACCACAGCAAACGAACCTCTATGCAAAATAGGCCACCGTTTAAACAAACAAACCGGTTCGTCTATTAGGGACAAGAGAGTACATGTATACCCTCAGGGACCGTCGCAAAAGTTCACATTGCCCCAAGATGCAAACACTGTTTGTTTAGGATTTGACCACCCATCCCCAGATACAGATCACCAGTATATTCCGGGTTGCCGCGCAATCCTAAAAAGTCTTATATTGGTTTGTTCAAATTTAAGGCCTTAAAATGTCTTGAAAACAAAGGTTTGGTAAGTCAAGGACTTAAAAAAGTCTTAAATATTTGGGGGGGGTACTGGGATGATTGCTAGTAGTAGTACTTTTCGCACTGATCCGGGGAGGGTCTTTAGGGATCTGCTCATCTGTTGAATGCTGTGTACAGCATTGTACGGAAGCACTAGTCTACAGCAATCATCCAAGGGCAGCTGCAGCCTCCTCGTATCTGGCCATAATCTTCGGGCGGATTGCAAGTGGTGTACCCTGGTTCCTCCGCTCAACAGCGGAGCTAATGCAGCACCCGCATCAGTGCTGGCGCTGATGTAGGCCGTGGTAGCCTTAAATAAACGGCAATAGCTTTTTTGACATTAGGTCTCTCACGTGGGATGAAGTGAGTTGCCCAGAGGGAGTTATCCTTCCTATTGTTACTCTGGGGACTATCCGACCCGAGGATAGCGTGGCTTCGCGAATTACCATAATGTTTCAGCATTAATAACCCGCCATGCCCTATCACCCTCACATAATCATCTGTACGGCATTCATCTCATCAATTGCCTACAACTTTTTTATCGTATTACAATGTCACTTGAAAGACCATTCGTGCCGAAAAGTGACGTAAAGCAATGATTTACTACTACTACTACTACTTAAATATTTGGGCAGACAACTTTTCTGTTGAAGTGTATGTGGTTGTTAAATATCTTCTAGTATTTCCCTGCAGATAATGTAAGCACTCGCATACATGCATACCACACGGGTCCCAGCTAACACATTTATGGCATTGACTCTGCACTGGTGGCCCAGCATCAGCGATTATGGCCCAACATGAACACATTAGATTGGATTGGATTGTATCCCCGAATAGGTCTTTAATTTGTTAATTTGTTGGTCTTAAAAAGTCTTTAAAAGGTCCTAAATTTGCTTATCCAAATGCTGCAGAAACCCTGGATTATATCCTCAAGGGCCGTCGCAAAAGTTCACATTGCCCCAAGATACAAACACTGTTTGTTTCTGGTTTTGACCACCCACCCCGGATACAAATCACCAGTATATTAACCCTTTCAAGCCTGAATTTATCATTGTCATCTTCATCCACTACAAGCTGCAAATTGCTGCCCCAATTCTCGACTTGTAGTGGATGAAAATGACTTGAAGTGGGTGAAAAAGTAAAGAAAATTGCCATGTATTGGTAAACATGGTTCCCACAAGTCCTTGGAAATGGGAAAAGTCCTTAATTTTGAAAAAAATAATTCCAGGCCTTGAAAAGTCCCTGACTTTTGTAAAGTCATTGACTTTTGTAATTTGTAAAAACTTTAATAAACCGGGAAAAGTCCTTGATTTTGATAAACCTGAGATGTTTTGCTGAATTGGTCTTAAAAAACGTCACGCAGCGGTGACAGCTAGTGATTAAATGAAAGAAAAAACTATACTTAAATAAAGATGTGGTTTAGGAATGTAGTGTGCCTATTTTATCAATATAAAGTCAAAACACAAATATCGATAAACAATGTCTGAATTTGATAGAGAAGTAATAAAAACAGCAAAGTTGCCGTTTTTCATACCTTTTGGCCTAAACTTATTTGTGTGATCATCAAACCACTTTTTTTAACATGCACAAAAAAGGTCCTTGAAAAATATTGAGAAGTCATTGAGAGGTCCTTGAGAGGTCCTTGAAAAGTCCTTGAATTTTGTATTTGAAAAAATGTGGGAACCATGGGTAAACCAGTTTCGTGGAAATTTTCATCCTAAAACCCTTGGTTGTAGGAAAATTATGTCTGTTTTCAGGGAAGTAAAATGATGCTTTAATGCATCAGGGGGGCTTAAAGGGTTAAATGTTGACTGTACTTCTATGTATTTCTTAATCAGCTTATTAAGTTTCTAGACTTCAGTATTAGTATATTGTTACAGATTCATTTTGCAACAATAAGTTTCACTAGACAGTACTTCCAGCAAAATACAATCAATCAATGAAAAGGGCAACAACTACCCATCAATCCTCTCTCACTACATTGTGAACTTTTGCCAACTACCGTAAAATTTCTAATTGTAGCCGCATCTCTAATAGAAGCCTCTCCCCAAACTTTCAAAAAATTACAATTTTTTTGACAGAAGATTACAAATTGAAAAACCTCCAATTAAAGCCGCAGGGCGACTTTTGAGATTTGCCAAGGACCGAATTTTTTCTTAGCCGAAAATCCATTAAAGATTATCGGTATCTTGAAAGGACAACGACCAGTTGTTGATCAAAACGTGCCGCTAGCTACGCTAACCACGCCAACAGAGCACACGCTGTATAAGCCCAGATAGCTTCCAACCCTTTACAGACATGAGACGTTATATTCATTATAAATGTGTGACGATAGGGCAGGTAATGTAGCCCTAAAAGCGCCACAATTGTTGCCACGTTAAGCCTACTTACTGGTCTAGCAGATTGAAATTGTTTTGGGTAGATTTTAAACTATTTGTTTACATATATGTAGATCTAGGCCTATATAAATATCAATTGTAAAATACAAATGACAAATTTATTATATACACTCTAACAGTTATTTGTCGTCATCAACCAACGGGACCCATACACATGATACCTGTTGGTAAACAGAAAGAGCCGACTAAATATTGTTTCATGGTCAAGCCAGCATTGCAGTCTGTGGGCCGGACATTGGCCGACATACACAGAGTCAAAGTAGTTTTTTCCCACGCCAGACAGCTGATCAATATTAGGGGAGGGAGGTGGGTCTGGCATTGCCTGCCAACTGAGCTGCTGATTCAATGGTGCCTACATTATACCAGCATTGGCTGAACGTTTTGTGTTTGCTGGGATAACATGACTGACAGGCTCACGCATTCAAGACTGGAGAGGGGTGTGCTTGTCGACTGACAGGGCTGTGTATAGCATAATTATGACGGCGTTCACAATACAAGGCACCAAGATGTCTTGTCTACCACCCAACACACACAACTGAATTACTGAAGACATTCACATGTGTTATAGACATTACTATTTATATAATTATTCATGGCGTATCTTCTTATTACGTCTCTGAACAATTAAATACTATTGCATCGGGAAAATGTTTAATTAGCAGTATGAAAAACAATTCTATAAACTTTTGGACTAATGTCAGCATTGAATTGATTCATAGGGCATATCTTTATTTGACCATTGGACATGAAGGGTTGGGCTCTACCGGCAGCGCACCTCAGAGTGATAGACGCACGGTGATTAATTTTTCACACAAAACCTCCAATAGAAGCCGCAAGTGGACTTTTGGCATTGGGTACTGGAGAATGAGAATTTACATTCTAATTAAAGCCGCGGCTACAATTAGAAATTTTACGGTAATGTAACTGAAATTTTCACCCACTACAAATTGTATCCTGTTGTAAGCGACCCCACAACTAACATTACTTTTATTTTTGATACCCTAAATAAAGAAGTATTAAATGATTGGCACAAAAGGGATCACCTCACTATGATAAACAAGGTATAGTAATGACCGTGTCTGATATATCTGGTCACTCTGCAGTTTCGACACTCTTTGAAACCTCACTACTTTTTATTTTTTGACTCCAGTGTATTCATTCCGCTTCCTCTTATTAACATATTTTTCCCACTACAGTGTTTCATCTAGGATTAAAAAGGGGCATGGCGCCAACTATCATTAGGGGCACCTTATCATGCACGCCGGGCACCCAGTCAGGCGTTTCCAACAGCCACCCTCACCAATTGAGGGTATAAACATCGTCAGTTATTACCACTATGTACACAGGCCGTTATCAAGTATTGCGTCATAGGTGTGAACGCGCGACACCAGTGACTGCGGTAATTTTCACAGTCACAATGGCCTGGGTGGGTTGAATATGACGTCACAACAGTTCAACAAGACAGTTCACTGTCTAAATATTAGAAGGGCAACATGGCGCACACGAAGGGCAACATGACACTCAAGAAGGGGAGCATGGCGCTCATGAAGGGCAACATGGCGCTCACAAAAGGCAACATGGCGCTGCACGATGTTAGAAAGAGCTAGATGAAACACTGCACTACCCTACATGTTTTACTTGTTATCGTTTGTTTTAGAGATGCACGACAATGAGGCTGGGATCAGTGCCACCTACCAGGCGATCAGTAAACTACCCAGAGCAAATAGGGACACAATTGCTTTCCTTATTCTACATTTACAAAGGTCGGTTTAGCTAACTTGTTTTTTCATCAGTGTGCATCTGGAATTGTTGATTATACATCCAACTTCCATTTGCCTCAAATATATGGTGCAAAATAGTAATTTATTATTGGAAATTTTTCAGGCCTACTTTATTATTTTTATTTCTCAGCCAGAACTGTATCATCTGTCTTTACCCTTTCCCTTTTTTAAGGATTTTATTCCATTGTATACAAACTTGGCCTATGACATGCTCACCCTGCAAACGGGAGGGGGAAATTCTAAAATGGAACTGATCAGATTCAAAATAGTTGTCATTGTAGGGATTGTACGGATTCTGTACAATTTATGTCATCATAAATTTAAATAAATTATTTTGTAGAATTAAGTATCATGTTGTGCACAATGTGATGAAAAGTGGCATGTAACTACAGTAGTAAAACGTTACCTTTGAGACAGGTCATATGACCAGGATGATAAAATAATTGTTTGGGGGAGGAATAATAAGTTACATGGGGTTAGTTTATCTTCGCAATTTCAAAAGATAATTCTGTGAGATGAATATATATGCGGTGGTAAAATGTATAGAAACGTTGGGGGGGGGGGGGTGTTGTGTAAAAAAATATTGTAATTTTTTCTCACTGCAAGCTGAATCTTCTGATCTGCTTGCCCTACCAACCTGGCGTATAAGTTTGAAAATTTTCGCTGCTCGGATATTTTCAAGTTTTCCTTGTTGGATTTTAAACCAATATTCTATATTAGAAATTTTCAAAAACATAATATATTTTCCCCATTTATTTGGCTGTAGTATATATATAATTTGTATGCCTTATATATGCATCGTCTCTATTTTCTAGGTCTAACAACTGAGCTTCATGTACAATAAGAATTTTCAGGGCCTTCTTTTTAGATATATATTCCGGGTGAGCGCTAGCACTCGCCACTACGCCTAATGCTAAAAGATTTTCCTTGTGGCTAAATTTATTTTGACCTCTTTAGCCACAGCCAATTGGAAATCAGACATCAGTGACATGGAATTATGTCCCTTTAGCGATAGCCAGAGATTGTGGCTAATTTCATTTACAATAAAGTGCCCGCCCAGTATATTAGGAGGGTTGCACGAGGGACTTCTCACTTTTGTTCATCTGGGAATTCTGCAAGGCTTCTATTTAGAAAGATGTTTTATTTATTTTACATTTCAGAATTTCAGAGTGTGAGACGTGTAAAATGCCGCTAGGGAACCTAACCAAAGTGTTTGGACCCACGATGATTGGTTACTCCACCCCAGAACCCGAGCCGATGCAGATGATCAGCGAAACAAGGAAACAACAGATGGTCAGTACTAGTGATAGGGATTGGTTTTGATTTCATAATCGATGATTGGTTGGAATTGGTTGTGATTTCATAATCGATGATTGGATGGAATTGGTTGGGATTTTATAATCGATGATTGGTTGGAATTGGTTGTGATTTCATAATCGATGATTGGATGGAATTGGTTGGGATTTTACAATCGATGATTGGTTAGAGTTGGTTGTGATTTTATAATCGATGATTGGTTGGAATTGGTTGTGATTCATAATCAATCTTCTGTCGGAATAGGTTGTGATTTCATAATCGATGATTGGTTGGGATTTCAAAATCGATGATTGGTTGGAATTGGTTGGGATTTCATAATTGCTGATCAGTTGGAATTGGTTGGCACAACTTACCGATCATCACTGTTAATCAGTTTTGCGACATTTTTATGCGAAAGATTAATCAGTTTTGCAATGTTTTTATTCGGAAGATTAACATGGCACTTATAGAACTACGCACAAGTTCTCAAATACTGGATAGGTGGCAAATGTGAAAAAATTGTAACAGTTTAGCCTATATGTGCACAAAGGTGGCCTAAAGCCTGATTCATTTCATTTGCCATGGCCGTTTGACAACCTGTACAAAATTAACGCCAGTAGGCTCTTCGGAGTATTCACGCTGCCGCTGATGATATAATATATCACCTACATATATGTGCCTATTGATCGGTAATTGGAAGTCAAATGTTGACTTGGTCCTGGAAATCACTGGCCGTGTCCTATATTACAACAATCTGCAAAAATTACGCCAGCACTTATCATTTTTTTGCGGCAATGTCTGTCATTCATGCTGACGATTTTATTATATTTAACGACATAAAGTGGCCGCCGATATATAGTGGACGGTAATTGAGGTCAAAAATTGACTTGCTGCTAAAAATTCAATGTCTGTGGTCGCGTTTTGGAGGTGGCCGGTCATTAGAGGTCATCCATACAGAAAACGCATCTGGAACTCCAAATTGTGACCATTTGGTGGAGGTGGCCATTCAAACTGGTGACCGGTCAAGACAAGTTATTCTGTAACATGCATAATCTCAGCTACTGTCAAGTGAATGATTAGTACAGAGTGATTTTTATGACATTTTTTGTTTTAGGTTGTTGAGAAACTGATGAGAATATCCTCGGATTACTGGGCTAATTATATTAACATCGAAGACAATCAGACGTGCTATCCTCCCGACCCATCGATACCACTCACACCCGAGATGAGACCAGGTAAATCTTATCTACACTGCCTTGTCCTGCTTGTTAGCTCCCGCCGTCACCGTAGGTGAGACGGAGGGAGCTATGGATTCCGCATCCGTTTTTTTTCATCTCTTCTTTAACCTATAACTTTGTAAGAAAATAAGCTAGGATAACAATTTTTGGTATGTGGGCTACTTCCAGGTGGATAATGGACAGGTTAAAATATTTTTAATCTGAATTTAATACGAAAGGTCCTATGGAAAAGAAAATGATGATGTTACGGCGTTGGGCCGTCCGTAAACAATTCGTTTTCGGAGCATATCTCTGAAAGTACTTGTCCGATTGTCTTCAAATTTTACACACAACACCCCTAGGGGGTCTAGTTGTGCCTTTTGGGGTAATGAACTTTGCCCTACTTTTGGTTCAGAACTATGACCCATTTAGACGTTTTGACGCACACTTCGTTTCCGGAGCAGATCTCGAGAGGTACTGGGCCGATGACAGTCATATTGCACATACAGTTTTTCTAAGGTCCCTAGTTGTACCTTTTCAGGTTTTTGGACCTTGACCTTGAAGTTGACCCAGCACTTTGACCTAATTTATAACATCGGTAAATCCGACTGAAAGATTTTGCGGAATATCATGAAAACAGCTCAAGATAGCTACACCATTACTATAAAACAAATTGTGAGGTTTCAGGTGAGGATGCATCTTGAAAAATTTCAAGTCGATAAAATTAAAAATGGCCGCCTGTCGGCCATTATTCACCTCGACAGGCCTGATATTGCGGAATATCATGAAAACTGCGCAAGATAGCTACACCATTACTATCAAACAAATTGTAAGGTTTCAGGAGAGGATGCATCTTGAAAAATTTCAAGTTGATAAAATTCAAAATGGCCGCCTATCTGCCATTATTCACCTCGACAGGCCTGATATTGTGGAATATCATGAAAACCGCTCAAGATATCTACACCATTACTATAAAACAAATTGTAAGGTTTCAGGAGAGGATGCATTTTGAAAAAAATCAACTCGACCAAATTCAAAATGGCCGCCAATCGGCCATTATTCACTTTCACATGGCCGTTATTTTGTAAACCGTGCTAGATGGCTAGACCATTACTATAAATCAGGGTTTCCTAATAGTGGTTGTCCGGTTGTCCAAGACAACCAAAAATCGCCACGGACAACCAAATATGAATCTTTGGAACACTTTGGTTGTCCGTACGGACAACCACGTTTATCCCAGAAACAATTTTGCCACTAAACATCCTGACATATATGCCGTACGATGACACGCAGCACACGGCAAAGTAGCGTCATATCAGAGACAGAGTTAACTTGAATCATGTCTGCAGTCATGTGCGTCTGACTGTTGACAATGCTGTGTGGTAGAAACTCAGTATTTAAATTTTAGGACTAAACAGAACAATTAGTTTTCTTGAAAAAGTCTTAACATGCGACCGTTGCAATGAATCAGTGCTGAAGCCAAATGTAAACTTGTATCCATTGATATCGCAATGTCTACACACATTCCTCTAGTCAGTGGGGAATCCCCAGGTTTCCGTTTCCTGGGGCTGTTTCCTTTATCGTCTTCCCTTCCCTGTCATTATGACTTGTGTGTTAGACTTCCAGGTATGTCTTGATAATCAACGTTTGATAGGGGGACTCGCAACAAAAAGGAACAGCCATGCACGTGGTAAGCAGTTGCTGTTCCGGTACATTCATATGGTAGCTATGATAGATCGTGAGATACTGATCTGCATTGTCATTCGCAATTAGTTTATGCAAATTGTATTTCATTACTTTTAAGTGCTCATGGATATAGTTTAAGTTATTATTCCATGCTTTAACCTATCTTATCCCAATTAGGAGTGCCAGTCAAATGCTGATTCAACAGTGGTCCGGCGTCATCTGTATTGACCCAACGCTGGGCCAGTTTTTTTACAACAGTGTAGGTCTATCTGTGTCAACGGTGCCGCCGTTATCGCGTCAAATATAGCACTGCTAAGAATCAAAGCCACCTTTTGAAGACTGCAGTCATGTAGGTCTAGTTTGAATACATTAAGCGAATTATATTAGGTTACGAAATTGTACAAACTGCAGGCCTACATAGTATTAATAAATGACACTAATTAACTGCAGAAACAAAAAAATATGTAATAAAAATTAGCTTGAAGTCTGTTAATGCTGCTAAATTGTTAAGGTCGTAAGACGTGTTTTTAAAAACAGAAAGTTGGTCGTCACAGGTCGATAACAATATAGGCCTAGGCACTAAAACTAATCCGTACTGAAAAGTAGTCTGTTGATGGCAAATTATCACTCTTTCCAGGATTAGGCTTAGCAGGAAACGCCCTAAGCAAAGCCTTCCAAAGGCATGCGGACAACCAGAAAATCGGGCGGACAACCACATTTTAAGAATGTGGTTGTCGGTTGGACAACCAGACGTTCAGCCCTTAATACGAACCCTGTAAATCAAAATGTGAGATTTCAGGAGACGATGCATCTTGAAAAAATTTGACTCGATAAAATTCAAAATGGCTACTTATCGGCCATTATTCACTTTCACATGGCCAATATTTGGTAAACCGTGCTAGATGGCTAGACCATTACTATAAAACTAAATGTGAGATTTCGGATGAGGATGCATCTTGAAAAAAATTGACTTGATCAAATTCAAAATGGCCGCCTTTTCGGCCATTATTTATTTTCACATGGCCGATATTTGGTAAACCGTGCTAGATGGCTAGACCATTACTATGAAACAAAGTGTGAGTTTTTCAGGGGAGGAGCACTGATGTCGACTACAATAGACATTCTGTAGCAGCTGTATAACCAGTTGTTTAAAGTAAAATATTATATGCCTCCAATCTTGAAACACTTTGGGACTTAAATATCACAAATCACATAAATTTTTAGTCACCTGAAGTTGTGTAAATGACAGAAAATTTAAATTGAAAAGCTCTGAGTGTTGATTATTAATACCTATGTTGTAACTTGTTTTAGTTCCACACAGTATGCTGGGACCTCTGTCTACGCCACAAGATGGCCAGGACACGCCAGACCCGGATCAAACAGAGAGAAAGTCAAGCTGGTTCACACCCAGGTCAGTATGACTAAATGTGCAATTCTTAGCCCGCTTTTTAATTTAAAAAGGTGGGCTATTGCAATTGAAGTCGGGCGGCGTTTAACATTCACTTGTGTGTACAATAAGTTTTTCATCTATCCTGCGCAAATTTGTTCTGTGTGATGCTAGTAACCAATTCTCAGATAAATTTGATAATGGCTAAAAAAATTAAAATGGCTGATTTATTGTGATTTTAATTTTATGTCGCTAATTTTACCGTGTGTAAGTTTTTCATGATTTCCTGCTCAAATTTGTTATGCATGTTGCGAATAACCAGTTTGTAGACAAGTTCAATAATGGCAAAAAAATGCAAAATTGTAGTTTTATTTCAAAAATTTCACCTTGTGGGCGTCATAACTTTAAAAGATTTTCATATATCCTGCTCAAATTTGTTATGCATGTTACAAATAACCAGTTCTTTGAGCTATTGTCGAGTGTGCTTTTGTTATTTAACCCTTATCCTGCTAAATTAATTAAGGCTCCCCCCTACCAGGGGGAGGCTTTTAGTTCTTGTACGGTTTCGTCCGCCGGCGCATGCGGGCGGCGCCGCGCATGGACATTGCCTCTCATCCATGTCACCCTGATATCTACAAAACCGCTTTTTCAATTCATTTGGTGTTCAACATACTAGATACTAGTATTAATACCTAGGCTGCATCAATTTTTCAATTTTTTTGTCAAATTAGGACCTTGTCACCCTGATATCTACCAAACCGCCTTTTCGATTCTTTTTGTGTTCAACATACTGGATGCAAATATTAATTCCTAGGCTGCATCAATTTTTCAGATAGTTTGTGAAAATATATGGGGCACAGCTGCCCTCTTTAATCTTTTTTTGTCAAATTTGGACCTTGTCACCCTGATAACTTCAAAGCCACTTATCCAATATACTCAAAATTCAACATACTGCATAGTAGTATCAATTTCTAGCCTGCATCAATTTTTCAGAAAGTTCGGGAGAATATCCAGGTCATGACTGCCATCTTTAATCTTTTTTCGTCAAATTAGAACCTTGTCACCCTGATAACTTCAAAGCTGCTTATCCGATATACTCAATATTCAACATACTGCATAGTATTATTAATTCCTAGCCTGCATCAATTTTTCAGAAACTTCGGAAGAATATCCGGGTCTTGGCGGCCATCTTTAATCTTTTTTCATCAAATTAGGACCTTGTCCCCCTGATATCTCCAAAACCGCTTTTTCGATTAACCTTGTGTTCAACATACTGGATGCAACTATTAATTCCTAGGCTGCATCAATTTTTAGGAAAGTTCGGGGGAATATTCTGGTCATGGTGGCCATCTTTGATCTTTTTTCTTCAATTTAGGACCGTGTCACCCTGATAACTTCAAAGCCGCTTATCCGATATACTCAATATTCGAAATACTGCATAGTAGTGATAATTCCTAGCCTGCATTAATTTTTCAAAAAGTTTGGGAAAATATTTGGGTCATGACCGTCTTTTTTCGTTAAATTAGAACCTTATCACCCTAGCCTAAAGCTGCTAGCCTCTGCCACATAATATTACTTGATAATTACATGTACAAATTGAGTATCTGCAAAAATTATAATTAATGTTTAACTCTTATTTGAAAAGTGGGAGGGGGAGCCTTCTTGGGTGTTTACATGGTAAACACTTACATCTAGTTTATTTAAATTTTCAACCACTTTAGATTGTGTCTTGCTACCGCGACCCACAACCTTAAGTGGTTGAAAATTACTCATATTTGTTAAATTTGAGACCAAACAATTACAAATCTTCTTCTTGATGTTTATACACCCAAAATGTTTCATTCCCAATATCAGTGATTTGATCGACATGTTAAAAACAGCAATAGTTGTGATCAGCAGGCAAAGGGTTGAAGTATTTCTCCAATTCAAGTTGGAATTTCTGAGGCCAAATTTCCAGTCTGATATGATGAGAAACTGAACTATTTTATAAAGAATTTACGTGGTAATACAATTAGCCCGTTAACGGCTTGTATAAATGCTTGGAAACTTAAAATTCTTCAATTTAGTGCTTTAAAAATTAATTCTTACAAGTTTTTTTCCTTATTTCACCTTTACTATGTTTGGATATCTGCAGCCTGCATTGAACTGCATTCAAATAATTAGACAAACATGTGCTAACCCTTTTGCTGATAATCTAGACAAGAGTCGTTTTTAATCTGTTTTATTAGCCATTAAGGAGCTTTGCAAAGTTAAAAAAAATTCCAGACATCCCAAAATTTTTTTGATAGAGCTCACCATACCCACAGACCGCACCCGCCCCCCCCCCCCCCCATCCACATTTTTTTTTTTTTTGAAACCAATAATCATCAAAAAATGGCCCTAGACCCACCCACCCACTTCCAATTTTTTTTAAATGTTTGGAACTTTTTTAACTTTGCAACATCCCTAACTCACTGTTAACGGTATAAAATGATATTTTTTAAATATTGAGATTTGTAAACATTTGGTCTCAAATTAAACAAATATGAGTAATTTTCAACCACTTGAAGTTGTGGGTCGCGATAGCGAGACACAACCTCAAGTGGTTGAAAATTTAAATTAACCATTATTTAAAGCTCTGAATATTTTTTATGTAAACCATGGAGACCAACAGATTTTATTCAATTCAATATTATCAGAAATGTCTTAGTCAGCTCTTATTGATTTATTTCAATACCTATGTTATGGGTCTACGATCAGTAAAGATATGTTTGCTCTTATAGTGCGGGAATCAACTTTAGCCGTCAGAATCTGACGTCCACAATCGTCAGATTCTGACGTCTAAAGTTGATCCCGCGCTGAAAGGGTTATTTAACTTAGCAGGATAAGAGTCAAGTGGTAAAAATGCTAAAAATTGTCTAATGAATAAGATGTTCTGTATCTGGTTATTTATTTTTCTCACCCTTTTTCTTTACCAGATTTGGGAGTAAAGGACGTCAAGCTGGCAGAAAACAATCACATTTTTTTGCGTCGCCGATGCTCAAGTGATAAAATATAATTGCCTGAACAAATATGTAAATAAAAAACAGTTTTGCTTTTACACTCACAAGTTTTATGAGTCTACAGAATTACCATTACTTGAGAACTATATACATCAACAGAGTAAAGTTTTAATACACACAAGCTATATACACATTCGCATGAATAAGATTGTTGGCATTCAAATGAACACATGGTATGCTGAGTGTGCTTGTACTGATGAGAAGTCAAACCATGAAAAATACTGACAAGACGAATCATAATCTGCTACATACACAACCTACAGAATAGGTGTTAAACCATGGAGACCAAAGGGTCTTTTTCAATTTGAAATCATCATAAATGTATTAGTAGCTGTTTCCGCTTCATTTGAATACCTATGTTATGGGTCCACTGCCGTTATTTTAATTCTTTCAGTGCGGGGATTGTCTTTAGATGTCACATCTAAAGACAATCCCTGCGCTGAAATGGTTAACCCTTTCACCACTGAAGCCCGTTTTTATGTGCTGAATGCCATGGCATTCAGCACATAAAAACGGGCTTCAGTGGTGAAAGGGTCAATGGCCATATGGTGGTCCACCTTCCACAATGCTGTCTCAACATTTTAACAACATACAGACAATGTCTATTTGCTGTGAAGAATTATTTTGTAATTCTAAATTATTATTTCTTTGAAATTGTGATTTCTGTCTCTATAGTTTATTACATTGTACCACATACATCTTCTATGTGTACAAGGTACAAATACTACTCTTAATGTTATGGTTATGCATGGAAAAGTGGGGATTTAAAATAATCAATTTTTTTATTATCCAAAAATATTCTAATGAATAATTATTTGTGTAATGTAATGGTGTAATGGGAAGACTTGACTCTACTGCTCATTTCACTTACAAGAAGCTGTACAAAATGAGTAATATCAAGCTTGACCGAATGTATCGTTGTGTAATTACTGATCATGATTAAGAAATATTCAGTAAATTGTTAGGTATCTATAATCGCTTGTTATGTTCTATGATGCAGAGACGTTGTCATTGTCTCATGCTCTTAGATTTATTAGATTGCTTACTATTTTTAATAGATGCTTAAGAGCTTGTATTTCTTCATATTGTCTCTCACTTTGAGGTTTGAAGTGAAGTAACATCACATTTTTTATTAAATAGTAAATTTTAACAGAACATCATTATTTTTTATCGCAGGATTTTTATTTAAAATATCCTGCCACTGGGTGGGCGCTATACTGGGAATGAAATTACCCACAATATCTGGCTGTGGCTATGGGCACATAATAATCTAATCTGTTCTTGGCGAAAAAGGTCTAAATAAGTTTAGCCACAAGGAAAATCTTTAAGCATTTGGCAAAGTGGCGAGTGCTAGCGCTCACCCAGCGCCAAATGCATGTTCTATATTCTCAAGTGGAGATACATCATAAATTGTTCTCACTAAATTTGTAGCTTTGTTTATCTGTGTTGTGCTGAATTTACAACCTATTAGGAATAATAGTAATTGTTATTAACCCTTGTCCTGCCTGAATTGTTTTTTTCTATTTTTCATTCATTTGAAGCTGGAATTGCTAACGCAATTTCCAGCTTTAAATAACGAAAATTATTTATGAAAAATAGATATAATATTGAATTGAATTATTGGATTAAGGGGTTTTGTCAAGTTAAAATAATTCCAAAAATCCGAGAAAAACTCGGATTAGTCAGACCCCACCCACCAACCCCATTATCCAATTTTTTATTTTTTTGAAAACATTTTGAAACATGAAAACAGCACAGAAAACACGAAAAAAACACAAAATAAGCATCTACCAAAAACTATTTTATCAAATTTAGTGATATTTTTATTGATCCAAAACATGCTTGAAGCTGTATATATACGATCATAGCAGGACAAGGGTTAAGTAAGAAATTGTATATTGGGGACACCTGTTTCAATTAGAAGTATTTCTTCTCCTTTGCAATCACTGAGATGGGAATTGCTGCCCCAAACCCCCCCCCCCCCCCCCCCCCCCCGCCCCCCCAATGATGAATGAAAACTATTTTGTAGAATACTCAGCATATAATGTCAAATAAAACAATAAAACGTCCATATTTTGAGGGATTTAACCTTTTTTTGTGGAATAAATTTATTCAAAATATCTTACCGGTATGTCTATTAACGCAACATGGGCACTAAGTGGGTGATTTACTTATTTTGATTCTGGGTTAGCAGGTTCAAATAATAAAAAAAATTGTACGTGTAGCAGTAGGCCTAATTACAGTAAATAGCCAGTTTTGATAAACAATGTAGAGAAGCATCAGAAATTGTTACATTTTCAACTTCCACTTTCTCCAACCCTCATCAATTGCCATGAAAATCCTGGAATTTGGCCCGGCTTGGAATACCTGGAATTCTGTTGCAGCCGCAATAAAATCATTGCCAGCTCCTATCCAGCAGACACAACAATGTTGATTCAACCTTGGCCCACCGTGTACGACGCTAAGAGTGAAAACCTGTGATGCCACATTTCGTTGACATCCCTGCTACTGCCAATGTACAGTGGTGTATACATGTATACCAATAAAAATTAGGTAGGGGGCGCGCCGTCATTGTCCTCTTTAGATAAAAATATGGGCCATTGTTGCAGATTATTGACTGTTTTCCATATCTATAATTATATATGCTGACTCCTCACATGAGAAAGTTTACAACAATTATAATTAAGTTTGAATTTTGATTAAACAAATACATTTTATGGTAGAGCTTCACGAAATTTAACAAATATTTGATAAATCATTTTTGATGTTTACCGATAATAATTGTTCAATTAATTGTTGAAAGGAATTTAATTTTTGTAGCCTGAAAATGGCGTCGATACAACGGAGCTGGCTTATGGTACAGAAGTGTTTTAATTAACCCAATAAAAGCACAAACCAATTTGCGGAGAAGTGTTTATCAGTTAATTTTTTTAAAAAGCTTTAAATATTTGCTCTTGATTTTAAAAGCTCAACAAAATCTAGTGAATATTTGAATGTGCTGTGCGTGTGACATGTGTGTTTATTGTGAATGGGTGAAAGTCATTAGATTCTTGTGACGAGTGAGAGTTGTGCAATTTCATACAGTAATCATTGAACGTTTGACTCAATGTTCAGCCACTGTCGCAGATGGTGGCCGAACATTGGGTCAACAGCTAATGTTTACCGGTTACTGATGCTCAAATTACAAATCTTTATCAGCTATTTTTTTAATAAGAACATTTTTTCTGCACTGAAAGTTTTTTGTCATAAATATGTTTTTAAATTTATATCATATAATAAAACACAAATTGGAAGAGTTTACTTTGTGTCAAGAAAAAATGTCTACACAATTTAGCTACATGTATTACCAAATATTTGCTGTGGTCGGTTGTGCAATGACCAATTAATCTCACTAAGAAATCTGCAAAAAAAAATAATACATAGAATATCAGAGAAGGTAGATTCTTGCAGGCTATTTATAATGTAATGTTGATATCGTAATGTATGTATAAAAATAAATAATAATATGTTGTTATCTCTTTTTTTATTTATCTTATGAGTGTGGGGACTCGACCAAGGCTCTCCAGCTATCTTCTAAATGATAATTCTTGGCTAGAGGCCTGTCCGCCCGCCATTCCGGATGAATTTGATTTGATTATAACAGAACAGGCCCTATATATGTTTTAAAACCTTCAACCTCAATTTGAATTTTTACTCACAGGAAGTTGTGTCTCGCTGACGCGATCCACAACTGAAAAATTATTCCGATTTGACAAAATGGAGGTCAACTATTTGCAAATCTGGCTGGTTGATGTCACGTTTTATTTTCAACATGTTTAAAAGCCCTTTCAAGCCTGAATTTACCATTGTCATCTTCATCCACTACAAGCCGCAAATTGCTATCGCAATTCTCGACTTGCAGTGGATGAAGATGATTTGATGTGGTTTAAAAATGAAAGAAAATTACCACGTATTGGTAAACCAGTTTCCTGGAAATTTTCCTTCTAAGACCCTTAGTAAAATTAAGTCTCTTTTCAGGGATTAAGATGCTTTAATGCATCATGAGGGTTCAAAAGGTTAAAACGGAGCTAAAGGATCCTATCTGCCACTCTGACGAGTGTCAGATAGGATCCTGAGGCGACGAGAAGCTGATATGCAATGTGTTAATAAAAACGGAATATAATTGGTACCGTGGGTGTAAGGGTTGGGCACAACTATAATCGTTTGTAATTTGTTTTATTAGCCGATCAAATCGTCGCCACGGAGCTAAAGGATCCTATCTGACACTCGTTAGAGTGGCAGATAGGATCATTTAGCTCCGAGGCGACGAAATAGCTGGTATTGGGAATGCAATGAGTGTTAAACAAACAATGGAGGCCAAAGTGTTTTTTCGATTTGAAATCATCATAAATGTCTGAGATGGCTCTTTCCGCATCATTTGTTATGGGTCTACGGCTATTATAGATAATTTACCCTTTCAGTACGGTGATCGATTTTAGACGTCACATTAGAGTCTGACGTCTAAAGTAGATCCCGCACTGAAAAGGTTAAAGCGAAGGGTTCAATATCCAGGTTGTGGGTGCTCTGCAAAAATGAAATGAATCGGGCTTTAGGCCACCTTTGTGCACATATAGGCTAAACTGGGCCAGGAGAACCTCCTGAGGATGGTGAGATGATTGAGATGACACTGTCCTCCAGACACAGGATTCGAAATTCGAGCCCTGGCGGTCTGAGGCCGAGCACGCTACCTCTCGGTCACGGAGGCTCCCCACAATACTAACTTTCACACGTGGATGGGGAAGAAACATTTTTGTTTCTTTCAAACCGCCGAGACCGGGAACCGAACCCCGGACTCTGGCGTGAAAGGCAGCGGTGCTAACCACTACCCTAGGGCCCCCGCCCGGGTGCTCTGCAATATTTATTAATGGGGGTCGGTCAATTCTTTTACTTAAATATATTGGAATAGCCCTTGCGGTAAGTTTTTTGTGAACAATTCAAAAAAAAATCAGGCTATTGGTGTAGCCCTCAAGCTTAATTTTTTTTTATGGAAGCATTTTCCTGGGAGGCAGGGGGGCGGAGGTTAACAAAAAAAACTGAACTAACAAAAATCAATATAGGGGCTTACAATTTAAAATTTCCGTGAAAATACATACTAGGCCTGCTAAGCATTTATAATAAAGTTACACTTCTCATGCAAGTATTTAATTAGTTTCTTGACATGATATATGCCCGTCCGTTTGCATTAGCTGGTCACAGAAAAAAAATGAATGCTCCACAAAAAAAGAAAAAGTTTCCGCCAGTAGGCCTATGTCACGAGCTCTAGGCAAAATCTAAAGAACAACATTTATATTTTCAAAAAAACTGAAATCTATCGAACATACAATAAATTGCAGTGACCTAATCAATTGGTTAATTATTTGGAAAAAAAAATTAATCGGCATTCGTCCGTCCTCAATGGCGCTTACTAAAGAACACAAACAAAAATCATGGGGACGACAATATTAGCCTTCAAACAGATTTGCAGACGGCTGAAAGGTGGCGTACACATTTTCTGCCCTTGAAGCGCTTTTAGACATTTTAACCCTTGAAGCGCTGGGTTGTAGAATTTAAATTCTCGTCCATTTGAAGTTGTGTCGCTACCGCAAGTCAGTGGGTGAAAATAGCTCGCCATTCTTTTGTTTTTGACCAAAACAATAGCCAAGCTTCGATGTTTAACAGGGTTCCCACAGATATCTAGAAATGTTCCATGAACATTTTTTTTAATAATTCCATGATTTTGTAACCGAATAAAAAGTACATTTAAAGCTGTACAGCCTCTACCAGCACAGCAGCCCGATTTATACCCACTCTATAAAGCAGAACCGTACCCAGCAGATGTTGGACAACCCCACCCCACCACAAAAATCTGAGTTTATTACTTTTTAATTGTAAAAAATGTACAGCATCAGTGGCATTGTGTATCAAAAGTATGTAATCAACATTTTTCTCAAAAAAAACGGAGACATTTGTGAAAGTTCAAAATTCCATGACTTTTCTATGTTTTTCAGCTAAATTTTCATTTTGCATGCCTTTTCCATGCCTGGATTTAATTTTTTCATTCTCATGATTTTCCATGACCGTGGAAACCCTTTTAAAAAGTATTTCCACGCTTTAAGTGGAAATTACTCTGTAGAAGCATAATATATAAAGAGCCTAGTTGAGTAATCCATGCTTTCATCACTCAGACTAAAACAGACAAGCTCGTCCGGTGAAAAAAAAATGTCCATCGATATTCTAATAAACGTGACGTGCGTGGAAAATGAATTGAGTAAAAACCTGCGTTACGACAACCTCTGTAATGACTCAGCATCCTGTTTCCTTCCGGTTATTGTTTTTATCTTTGAATTTGGCCAATAAATCGCTTCACGTCACGAGCAGCTGAGTGTTTATAAATAACAACATTGTCAAATCATTGATCGTCGCTGTATATTTTTGGAAGCCGCCACCCAGCAAACATGAGATATTTATCCAATGCTGGTTCAAGACAGGGAAGACATTCAGTCTATGTATGTTTAAACCTTTACACGCTAAATCGTTTTAAATCTGTTTTATTAGCAAGTTAAATCAGTTATTGTAGATGAAATGAGTCAAATCAAGATTTGCAAATATCTAGTGTCAGATTAAATGAGTAATTTCCATTTGAAGTTGTGGGTTGCGGTAGCAACGCACAGCTTCAAATGGGTGAAAATTTGAACAAAATCAGCGAGCAAAGGGTTAATATCGGAGCACGATGTGTCACTCTGACGCAACGATGGACCAATAGGCATGAACTGTCGTGTTGGCTGTTAAAGAGTCGATGCCTGTACCGGTGCAGATATATAGGGTTCTGTAATATCTATTTCAGAACGAAGAGACAACTCCAGGTATATATATATCACGCAAATCTTATGAACAATGGCAAAAACAGAGAAATGTTTTCAGACCATAAAGTTATCGCTATTCTGTTGTATGTTATGCCTGGCGGTGGCCGGGGGAAATCTTCCATACGATGGTGAGAAAGCTTTTATATATCACAATTGCATATGTCTACTAATTGCCCAGCCGTATTTGATGTAGGCTTAGACAATACAAATAAACCATGCTCATGTGTTGCAACTCCTGCTCATGATGCACAAAAGAATGATTTTTTAATTTGTATATTACTCAAAATAATGCTGTGATTTTAAAATTTTATTTTACTCAATGTGAGGCACCATGAGGGTTTAAAAGGTTTATCTAAGTTTACCTAAGGTTTTATCTAAGTTATATAAGTTATCTAATTTTTACCAACTTGAAGTTGTTTCTCGCTGTCGCGACCCACAACTTAATGTGCCTAAAAAATACTTATAGGTATATTATATACAATGCCATTCTATCAAATTTATTGTTAATTTCTCCTTAACCCTTACAACGCGGGGATCGACTTTAGTCGTCAGATTCTGACGACTAAAGTCGGTCCCTGCACTGTAAGAGTAAAAATATTTCTAATGGCCGTAGACCCATGACATACGGTAGGTATTCAAATGAAGCACAAAGAGCTCACTAAGACATTTATGATGATTTCAAATTGAAAAACCCTTTGGTCTCCATTGATTATACTTGAGTATTTCAGTGCTTTAAGGGTTGATATTTCGTTGTTTGAAAGACAAATAAAAAATATTGGAAAAGACTAGAGGCGGAATCAGCGCTTAAAGGGTTGATTCCCCATTATTTTTTTTAAAGCTACACAATCAGGCTAAAATCATAAAAAATCGGTGATTTTATTTTGGTTTCTTTATATGACCATATGATGTAGACATGTCCATAGACTAGAACTGCAAAAGTTTTTTTTTTTAATTTTGTGTTGTGCATTTACCAGTTAAGCGAGATATAGAGACGGCATTCCCGTATTTCTTATTTCGCACATGCATGTCCAAAATGTGAAATATGGGAATTTCGTCTCTATATCTCGCTTAACTGGAATATAAATGGCACAAAAATTTAAAAACTTTTGCAGTTCTAGTGTATGGACATGTTTACACTATATGGTTATATTCAGAAGCCAAAATAAAATTACCGATTTTTAAATGATTTTAGCCTGATTGTGTAGCTTTAGCCTAATCATGTTAATTGTACAACTATGGCATCAAAATATCCAATCTAACACTTTCCGTGATGTCTCATTATTTTCAGCTGATTTCTATTTGCCGCTGGAAACAGCAAATTGTCCGACAACAGAAGGTGAATTCGGCTGTGATACAAATGGAGACATCACAGTCACAGATGCAATCATAGGAAATGGGCTGGAATTCCAAAATGACGGGGCGCATTTACGCTACTTGAATGTGGATGAGGGATGCTTTTGGCAGCCAGATGAATGTACTAACGGATTTACAGTTTCACTGTGGTTCAAATCTGATTTTCGTAGCGTGTTTAGCGCTCTATTCGCTACATTAGATAACATTCCACGCTCTTCTGGTTTCCAAATAGCCACGAACGACAATGGTGTGGGCTTGCAAGTATATGGATTCAGAAAATCAACCATGTCATTTACAACATATCCAGATGAAACATCATGGCATCATTTTGTGGGTGCCTGGTATTCAAACGGCACTATTTTCCTGTACATGGACGGGGATTTCGTAGACACCTTTACCGCCTATAACAACAAAGATGAACCTGGTGGCATTCACAACCACGTGGCCTATGTTGGGAACAGCTGCTTAAATCAAGCGTACGTCGGCCACTTGGACGAAATTCTTTTCTGGGAAGAAGTTAAAAATGCCGAGTTTGTCCGAATGCTCCATGGGCTGGAACCTAAAATAGGTAACGTGTTTCAATAATTTATAGAGTTGTTTTCTAATCAATTATTTTTCAAGTCGACATATTGCGGATACTCTGATGCATTTTATAAATAGATTGATAGTTCAATTGAATCTTTGAGATTCAGAAGATGGCAAAGTAGGGAGGCGTGAAAACAGCTGTATGTCAGCTCATTGCTGGATACATGCTGGATCAATGTTGGTCAACCGTCCGCGACGCCGGGCCAACATTAATCCAGCAATGGCTAAATGTCTATGTTTGTTGGGGTGTCAGCTAGTGGGTGAGTGGCTGCACAAAGTCAAAGAGATTGATATGTTTTGATAAGAATGAACAAGTATATCATTTTCGCCTTAATCCTCTCAGGCCTGAATTTACTATTGTTATCTTCATCAACTCCAAGCCGCGAATTGCTGTCGCAATTCTCGACTTGTAGTGGATGAAGCTGATTTGATGTGGTTTAAAAATTACAGAAAATTGCCATGCATTGGTAAACCAATTTCATGGAAATATTCGTTCTAAAACACTTAGTTGTAGGAAAATTAGGTCTGTTTTCAGGGATGTAAAATGATGGTTTAATGTATCGTGAGGGCTTAAAGGGTTAATACCTCGTGAGCAACGCAACCCTTTCACCGCTAAGGACGACCATACTCGTTTTTTCATTTCTTTTTTTTTAACTGATCAAATTACAATTATTGTGAATGAAATATGTGCTTAAACATAACAAATTGCAAATATTTGATCTAAAAGCAAACAAACATGAATAATTTTCACCCACTTGAAGTTGTGGATCGCGGTAGCGAGATGCAACTTCAAGTGGGTGAAAATTTAAATTATTTAGTTTACAGCTGTAAGGGTAAAACATACGTATGACTAAAGTTAGCTGGTTGTTGGGATAGTGAGAACTTTTTTCGTAAGGCAGACAATATAGGCTTAATTATAAAAAATAAATGAAAATGTTTTGCAAATGATTTTTCTTTAAATAAGGCTGAAAAGTAGTAATGTAATACCGTTATGGGGCCATAAACATTTAGATTTTTTTCCTGATTTTGCTTATTTAAATGGTAGGCTTATGTATCCCGTACATGATAGTATAACAGACATATGGGTGTGCAATAACCGAGCAGTAGGTTACTCGCTCTCCAGTTAAAATCATAATAAAAATCGTTTTTGTCTTTACCGGAACGTATATGGCTTGAGTGATAGGCAATTTTGTATCGGTAAATAAATAATGTTAAGCGGTAAAAAAGTTTTTGTAACGGTAAAGAAATTTTGTAACGGCAAATAAATATTTTTGTTAAAGGAACTCCTTGGGATGAGAATTATCAATTTTGAAAATTTACTTTTGGCATATGAAGCTATATATCCTACTGATCCTGAATAAAATGCAAAATAATAATTTAAAAGACTGAAAACGACTAAACTAGTTGTATTTCTAAGACTTATGTTGTCATGTCAACAAAACTGCCCTAGATGAGTTCCATCCTCTCAGACGGCATGATCAAAGCAACCACCTGGCTGCATCGATAGCTGCCGCTCTTAACACCTGCCTAATTGGTGTGGGAACGCGGTGGTCGGGGGGGGGGGGGTCCCCCCACAGCACCGATGGTCTGCTCAACGCTGGGTCAACGGCATCAACTTGTGGCCCAATGCTGTGCTAGCATTCATCCATCGCTTAGGTCAATACACTCAATGTTTGGGTTATTCATGAATTCTTGTAAATATTGTTATATATATATATTAAGAAATGTTCTTAAAAATCTGAAAAATCTGAAAAAATTGAAATAATTATCTGTGGGATACACTACTTCATTACAAAACTAAAAACGAACATTGGTGTCATCTTGACATACCGAGTCGCTTCATATAACCATGATAACTTACTAGATGTTTTAAGCTTTTATATAATTTTCTGTAATATAATTTCCAGGACATTGAATAAACATTATACCATAAGTTATGTTTGATTTGTATTTTTCTTTACTGTTATAACGGTAAAGCCTAATGTCTAGAGCGGTAAATACCAATCTTTATAGCAGTAAATACACACTACTTTGCATGAAATAACTGTTGCAGAAGATATGTGTATATTGTTCAGTTCAAAACGTCTTTTTTATATCCTTTAACAACAACAATAATCTAGAAGCACTATTTTTCATTAACCGAAATTTATTTACTGTATTTCAGAAACCAGTGATGTTGATTCTCTTCGACGAGGACATTATTTTGACAAAGTTTCCCCTGCTGACATACCTGTGAATGTACCAGCCTTAGTGTCAGTACTGGCTAGAGGGGTGTTACACTGCCTGAGTCAGTGCAGTCTCTATCATATGTGTGTCACTGTGATCTGGAATGAAAATCACAAGACATGTCAAATGTACAATGTGGTGCTGCACGGGACGACAGAAGATGTGGGCACAAATCCATTAAGAGGATTTGGCAAACAATAAAATAAGTATAGAAGGGTCTGCACCAACACATATTAGACTAGCGGTGTCGTCCTCTCCGAGGCCGTGGATTTATGTATTTTCTTTACCCAAAAAATCCAACATGACGGTGACTGAGAGCGATCCCGACCCCAAGGTCCGAAAAATGTCCATAACTTTTTAATGACTGTGCGACCTTTGAGCTGAGCATGCGTCATGGACATGAAATGTTACTGATTCTAAAATAAACTATTTTTTACCTGATTATGCCCCTATATTTTCCGATATGACAGTCCAAAGAAATGTCCCACGATTTTGTACGCAATCAATCTGTGGCTGAAACCTGTTTCAGCCACTGGGGCTAATATATTAGACATTCGCCTATTTTAGATGCATATTAGACAAGACTCTATAACTCACCCTGGTATCGTGTTCCGAGACGAAAACAGTCTCTGAGAACAATATGTTTCTATTTTCCAGTCCAACTCTAAAGACATAAAGAACATGGTCACACCAATTTAATTTAGAATCTATAAAAGAACCTAAGTATTTCGTCGAATCGACCTGTGGAATTTTACCATCCTTCAAGAGTATATCTTGATTGAAATGTGAATAAATGATTATACAACAATATTTATTAATATTAATAGATAGCATATTCCTATGAAATCATTTAACTACTTTCTTTACTTTTTCTTGGAGTTTCTTCTAGATATTCCTAAAATAAATATGTACCACAAACATGAATAGTGTTATCATCAGCATAATACATTATAAGCGTATTCCCCAAAGACATGGGAAATCATCAATAAAAATTATAAACAACAGTGGACCTAAGACTGATCCTTGAGGAACCCCAGTATTAATAATATTTTTTGTAAAAAAAGATATGCAACCATCGACAGTGACATCTTGTGATAACAGTTCATTGTTTTTAACACCATACGTTTGGGGCTTGAATACAAGTAAGTCATGGGTAATTGTATCAAAACATTTCTTGAGACCAAAAAAAACAAATAGCATTCATCATTCCTTTAATAATATTATCCAGCAAATCATACAACAATTTATGAAGCGCTGTTCCTGTGGAGTGAGGTTTTATAAAAAGTGATTGGTAATATGGCGTATGACTTTTAAAATCATATTACTTTTAAAATATTATAATAATTGATGTTTTTAATACATTTTCCAAACTATTGGATATAAAAGAAATTGGCCAGTATACTTTTATACCGTATCCCCTACATCTAAAGATTCACTTCGCTTTAGAAAACAGGTGCATGCACTTATATTCGAACACAAAAAATATTTTAAGAGAAAGGCATGCACCTATATTCGAGCTTGAAATAACATTGATCAAAAATATTTTGACAATGAAAAATCAATTTTGTATCGACAATTATACAGATAACCTTATTAATACATCATTTTACCATTGAGATGTGCGTTATATAACCTTAGGCCTATTTCTAAAAAACAAATTGCACTAATATTTGCGTATATTATATATTATTGGCATAAGTCTAGTTGACATGAGAAAACAACTCCTCTCTATCGTCACACCTCTGTTTAGGAGGGCTCAAGACGTGATCATTGTCATAAAAACATCTCTTTTTATTGAATGGGATTAAGGACTTGTATTGTATTGTCCAGCTATGGAATCATTCCCCACTGACATGACTCTCTCACGTAGTTTCAGCATTAAATTGCATAGCAAAACCCAAGTCTCAGCCGTCTGGGCATGTCTGGGGGTAGATCCCCCAGACATGCCCAGAACCCTTTATCGGGCGAGTGAAGGAAAACGCTTTCAATAACCCATCATGCCCTATCACCACCCTCACAACATCATCTATACATTCATCTCAGCGATTGACTACAACGTTTTTATCGTATTACAATGTCACATAAAAGACCATTTGTGCTTAAAAGTGATGTAAAGCAATGATTTACTACTACTTCTCCGACCATTTGTGAACTTTGTGAACCCTTTGTGTTTTTAATACATTTTCCAAAACTATTGGATATATAAGAAATTGGCCTGTTATTCTTTAGTTTATCTAGTTCGACAGTATACTTTTATACCATATCCCCTGCATCTGAAGATTCACTTAGTTTTAGAAAACAGGTGCATGCACTTATATTCGTATACAAAAAATATTTTAAGAGAAAGGCATGCACCTCTATTCGAACATGAAATAACCTTGATCAAAAATATTTTGACATTAAAAAATCAATTGTCTAACGACAATTATACAGATAACCTTTTTAATAAAGTAGGGGCGCCTTGGGACACTTCCGGGGCACCTTGAGACAGCCTTGGGGCACCTTGAGACAGTTTTGGGGCAAGTATTACGTGATCTATAGAACCAAACATTGATCATCCCAAAATAGTACTTTTCATGTATAAAATGGTCCAAGCTTACATACATGCCAAGGATGTCCAACGGCCATTAGTAATGGGGTGAAAAATGGAGATTGGTTAGTTATGGTATCATTGACCAGATGGCGCACAAATTGCAAAATAATTTCTGTGTCAAACAGGCCTGTCTCAAGGTACCCCACATCTTAAGGTGTCCCAGTCTCCCCTACACATGCAGAGAACAAAAAACAAGCCTTTATAACAAATGCTATGGCGTAGGCCTACACGTATACACGCTCGTCCGGGTCAAATACATAAACCCTTAAACCGCTAAATTAAATAATTTAAGTGGGTGGACAAATTATTGATATCTGTTTATTTTGAGACCACACAATTGCAACTCTTGATGTTTAAACACACATTTCGTTCACAGTACCTGTGATTTTAACAGCCAATAAAACGGATTAAAACGACTGCATTCGAGCGGTTTAAGAGGTGATGTTTGTCCATCGTTGTAGATGGTGGTCTAGCAATACATTTGCATTGGGTCAACATCGTTAACCCTTTCAGCGCGAAGACCTTCTTTATACGTCAGAATCTGACGTCTGTAGACGTCAGATTCTGACGTATAAAGACGGTCCCCGCACTGAAAGAATTGAAATATTTATAACGACCCATAACATAGGTATTCAAAAGAATCGGAAAGACCTAACTAAGACATTTATGATGATTTTAAATTGAAAAAACCCCTTTGATCTCCATGGTTTATACAAAAAATTTTCAGCTCTGTAAGAGATATCTTGCATAGTTCTAGGCCTGTGTATATACATACCCATGGTTAGTTCAACATTCATGATGAAACTAAGCCAAAAAGGGGATCTATATATGTTTCTCGTCAGAGAAAATGTCAAAACACAAAACATTTTTCTAAATTTAAAAAAAGTCACAAAAAAGGTATACAACATTTCTTTGTCGACACTAAAAAATATCTATACAACAGTTTTTTTAATGTTAGGCAAAAAACATCAATGAAAAACATTTTTAACGTTTTCATAACGTCATAAAAAAACATTTTTAATGCCCAAAATTAAAAAAAATTGTATTGATATTTTATAGACTCGACAAAATAATGCTGTGTGATGTTTTGTCAAACATTTCGAAACATTTTCTCGATATTTATAAAAATGTTTTTGTGTTTGCTGATGGTGTTGGGTTTTTTTATTCTGAATTTGGACTTCGGCCCCAGATTTAAAAACTATGTGCAAAAACAAGAAAAACGGCAGATTTATTAACAAGAATGTTGTGTTTTTACAGTCATTACACAACTGGTGGCGCATCGCGGGCATCAGTGCCATGTCAACTTTTAATAATAATATGAACAATTCTTGTCGAAAAAAAGTGAAAATTGCTGGAAAAAAGAGTGGTGCGCAGGTTTTAAATGACGCCGGCGTCGACGAGATTTTTTTTCTTTTTTTGGGCCTAACAATGGAAATCAAGGCAATATCCCAGAGTCCAGGATTGATTCAATATCCGGTGTTTATCTAGTTTACTGGGGAACTATCCATGGCGAGCTATATACTGAGTACTTGTAAGCCGTTTGAATTCACGAGAGTGTAAGATAGGACAATAGGCATGGGTAATTGCTATCTAAAATATGCGTTGCATTTTCTGCTATAGTCTATAGAAGTCTATAGAAAGAACGGAAATGTAAGTGTCTACCCTATTGAGTAGATCAACTCCATCGGGATAACTAATATAAGGTAATACATGCATGCAAATTATGTCAATTACCATTTTATTAAGTGAAGAATATTTACTGTGTGTAGAACTGCTAGACATATAATTGAAGCCTTCTCATATTTTTTTGAAAAATTAACTATGTTAGGCGGGTATACGGGTAGGAATGTAGAGGGACAGGTAGTCGGGTATGCAACCTATATGTAGCCTACCTCAGGCGGATTGTCCTCTACCGTTGCATTTTGATTTAACCCTCAAAGCACTGAAATA